>CM042755.1:8746549-8754932 GCA_022496165.2 Catalaphyllia jardinei
CTCCCCCGTAGTGTACAAGCATAAGTAAGGGCAAATAAGGTAAGGATATATGAGAGAATACTGCAGACTAACAAGTGTTGCTTTTGATACATAACCTTTCAGTTTAACAATTACATTAATGACAATTCAATTGTCAAACGCAAAAATCTTATATGGTATCATGGATAACAACCGCCTTTGTAAGTTAACTAATCACCTCTTACTAATTGCGAAATACTACATATACTGTTGTAGCATTAATGAAGAACCATTGTATTTTTGTACTTATCTAACAATAGTGATAAGCAAGGCCGGAATCGAAAAACAAACATAAACAAGGACTAATTCAAATAAACGTTACCACAATAAATGGAAACCTTTAATTGACAAGAAGTTTGTAACGTAGAGCTGTATATTACTTTTCTTTGTACTTTGTAGGATATAACGCAACCTTTTTGCAAGTTATAGTACTGAATTTAATCGTGTCCTTTTTTTCTTTTGTTGTATTCTAATGTATTGTAAGTATTATTTGTACGTATTGGTAAAGGTAATATATATTGTTCATAAATTATTTGTTCATTAATATTTTTGCTGATTTTTCCACATATTAATTACGCAGGGCTCCTATTGATACCAGCCTAGTGCTGAAAGGGCCACCCTGCCTAAATAAAGATGACTGACTTTGATGTGGTCATGCCAGGTAAAGGTGACAATCAATACATACACCAAGATATTTTACACGAAAGGACTAGTCTAAATAAACGTTTGCTACAGTTAATGGTGGATACAGATTATAACTTTCCTTTTGACGAGGCATAAAAATACATATACTTTGTTTTTGTCAAATTTAAGGTCAACTTATTGCTACATAACCATTAAATAGCTGCCATAACCGTAAATAGCTGCCAAGCAATAAACTGTCGAAATCACTTCCAAAAGCTGTTAAAGATGTATCATCTGCGTATAATCTAAGTCCTTGGAGGGTCATTAATAAAAACAATAAAGATCAAAGGTCCTAGAATCGATCCTTGAGGCACACCAGTAAAGATAGAACATGAATCCGAAGCAACATCATTGAGACCTGCTGTTTTCTGTTACTTAAGTAAGATTGAAACGAATTGTATTCGCTATGCTGTAGACCATAAAACTTAAGTTTATTTAGTAATATCTGATGGTTTACTGCCATTTTAGCATCGCCTTGACCGTGATCGTGCCTTCGTCAAAACAGGGTGACTGTGCTGAAGATCAGGAGCAGCAGTAGGTTTAACAAATAAACTTTCTGTAGACAGCTTGACACTGTTGAATGAATTAAGAAGGACGACCTAACGGGCTTATCACGCAATATGAACATCGATATAAATAATAAAAGCAGAAGGAAAAGATCAAGATTTTCCTTATGTCGTCATGTTCATGTTGTTATGTTACTGGATATGTAGTTATGTCAGGATGTTTTTTAGTTACTGCAAACATAACCACGTAACGTCCTTCTTTTGTCGTTATGTCGTTCTGTCACTAGTGTAAACTAGGTGTTGTACACTCAAAATTAGATTAAATGTATCACTGAATATTTTTCGCGTATCTTGAATGGAAAACAAAGAACTGACCGTAGACGAAAATCTTGCTGATCTTAAGTGAGATTTCAGCGAGAGAGCTAACCAGCCAAAACTGTGGAAAATTGAAGTCTATGCGTGCTAGATTGTATCAAGACTGGAATTTTCCGTATTCCCGGCATACTGTATTTGATCAATCGAATTATGAGCTCGAGATTTCTATCATGTATACAATATAAATAAATACAATACAGTAACCTAATTGTTTTAGTATACCAGTAAGTCTACTGCTCTCAACTAAATCATCCATGGTTAACAGACACTTCGAAAACCCAAAGAAACGACCGCTATTTTGAACCGCACTGCTACGCTACTCGATATCAACACTGAGCAGAATAAACAGTAGGTGTCGCAGCCAATAGGAGAGCGGCATTCGTGATAGAAGGCTCCTAGAGCTATGTGCAAATGCCGAGAAGAGATTCTTTTTATACGGTCGCGTTATGAAGTAAAACAGTCAGTTCTGAATTTCATCAACACAACATATTTCTTATTTCTTGGTTCTCTTTCGATGAGCCAAAGTGATCAAAGATCAATAATCTCATGATTTCAGAAGTGATTAGACAATTTTTTGTCTGTTTTAGTGTTTATTTTAAAAAATCAAAAAAAAAAATAATAAGTCTCAGGCTCTAAAGGATTCAAAAACGTCAAAACTGTTTATTCATAGATAAAACCTCATCAAAATCGACAGAAGAATACCGACTTAATATTATAATGTCTGTAGATCTCGAATTATGGAAAATTTACGTAAATCTACTACGAGGAAGTAGTTTATTTGACAACTAGGTTCCGGGCATAATAAGACGGACACAGGATGAACACCCACGTGTAGAAACAAGATGAGGAAAAAAAATTTACATCCGTTTGAAGAAATGACTATGTCTGTGAATTGGTTGTCAGTGCTAAATGCGATTTAGTCTGTGACGGTAAAAACAGTGTAACTTTCTTCTATAGAAAACAAGGTCAAATTTCGAGCTAAGGAATCGAAGCCTTGCAGAGAACTCACGTACAAAATCAGTTCGCTGGGAGTGTGTAAACACAGATACCCTTTGAGTGGAGATTAAAAGGCGGGCCAGGGAGGGTCAGTTCAGATCACAACATTGGTAAAACCGTTTATTATAGTTTATTTAGTATATCAAGTTTTACTTACATAATCACGAACGTCAATAGTAAACCATTTCCGTTAATTCATATGTAATAAATGTATTATGGTAAAAAAGAACGGCTCCACTCTATTTGTAATGGAAGCCGATCATGCGTTATTTTGAAACTAAGTCATTCCATTATGTTTTATAACGTCAAGAAGAAATACCCCGTAAAGTACCCTGCCTCAGTTTCATCATCTTGATCATCGTGGCCTTTGCTCAAATTGCTCGCAAAAAATTGCACCTCGTTTGCTGTGCTCGCAAAAGTTTTGCAACTACTCCCATACTCGGATTCTCGTTAAAACGTGCTTTAATCACTTTGATCGAAAACTAAAGGCCTGGATTAACGAGGAGACATGATTCATACCGCGCGAAAACAAGAAATGTTCTGCCGTAAAGTATAAGCACAAAATTTTTTTCTTAGAAACAAACATTTGACGCTGGAAACAATGTTTCCCCTATGGAAAAGCTGGGAAAATTTGCTGAGGAAGGACCCACGAATTATGAATATTTCTGGAAACATAACATGCTTTCTCATAATGATAATAATAATAATAATAATAATAATAATAATAATAATAATAACTTTATTCAAGTGTCGTATGTATTTAGCATTGTAGTGCTAATTGGGGACACTGTAAGTAAATAAGTAACTAAATAGTGCAATTGAACATAAACTATTAAGAATCCCAACTGGTGGGAGGCTAACTAGTTGGCTAACCAGTTGGCTATTTACACAACGCGGTCGAGGAGCTGAACTCGGGACTAGCAGTAGGGTGAAGGATTTGAACCAGGGACCTCCAGATTTCAAATCCAGCGTCCTAAACCACTTGGCCACGCTGCCTCCCTTGTTTCCTATCTCCCATAATTGGCTGTAAGCTGCTGGGATTGGTTGAACCGTGATAAGATCTTAACGTGTTGCTTTTATTAAGCTTTCGCCTATTGTCCTGTTTTGGAGGTGTCAGCCAGTTCGCTTGGCTCAAAACAACTTTTCCTGTTTATAAAAAGATTGGAGAACTTACCCAACGGTAAATGTACGAAGTGCTCACTTGCTCGCAAGAATATTTCGACCACTGCTCATCATGCTCGCAAAAATAAACGTACTTCTCGCATGCCTGTAACCCTAACATTGGATTCCTAAACGCTCTATGAGAATGAGAAATGATCAAGGTCATCTCTACAAATTTCAGAGTATTTATGCTGAGTTTTTTTTTTCTAGTTTGATGCCTGCAACAGTGTTTATAGGACGTCAGCTTCGTAAACATGCATGTCATGGCATGACAACTGCACGTGCAGTAGCGATTCCTGGCAGTTTCAATTTGTAGAGTTTTCCCGCCGTTGATTGACTTTGGACGGTTTGAACTTGACATCGGCACTAAAATTTATATTCATGATAGAGTATAATCAAAGTATATACAATGGCAGGAAGCCCGCCTTAATAACATCCCGGTCATTACTACGAACAACTCTTTCGTGGCACCGTTGAAAATTTTAATAAGAACCACACTTTTATGACCAAAACTTGACCATACTAGGTTCCACTTTCATTTGCACTATTTTCAACATGGAGAAGAATCTGCAAACGTTTATTTTTCACTATTAGACAGACAGGTTTCACTGTGTTCAGCTTAACTACAGTAAAGTTACTTACTCACTCATTTCACCATAGTTAGTAGAGGGGACTAACCTCTTGGGAAACTGAGAGAATGTGTAACTGATCAGCCGAAGTTTGATGGTGTTAGTTTTGTCCACAACTACCTGGATTCAGTGCTCTCGGTAAAAAAAAAACATTCTGACATCGCATCGCTTGCAAATGTTGTATTTCTATACAGGCTTCCAAATTCCGCATACCTGCATAGGGTGTCAGTTTTCTGACGCTTCGCCTTTGATGATGGTATCTTTACAATGATAAATGCTCAATTATCACGGCTAAATTTCTGACAGGATTTGTCAGAAACTCCATTATAGAAGAGAATCAAAGTTCCGATGCAGCATTGATTTCTTTGGGGTTTGGCAGCTAAGCCCAGAGACAGAACGTTAAACTGACTATTGAGAGCAAGAGTAAGACCCCAACTACCTACATTCAGTGCTGTCGGTAAATTCAGTGCTGTCGGCAAATCAGGCTTCAAAATTCCGCATACCTGCAAATGGTGCCAGTTTTCTGACGCTTTGCCTTTGATTATGATATCTTTACAATGATTAATGCTTAATTATCAGGGCCAAAATACTGACAGGGTTTGTCAGAAGGTCGACTACGGAAGAGAATCGAAGTTCTGATGCAGGATTGATTTAGATCAATTGGGTTTTAAACCAAGGAGCTGGTGTTTGGAAGCTAAGCCCAGAGATGGAACGTTGTCTGACTGATTTTTGAGAGAAAGAGCCCACCTACCTGGATTTATCACTTTCGACTTCCATGTTTTTTCGTTCATTGTATAAGAAAACAATTATTAGATTCGACTACGATATTATGTAGATGTTCATACTCTAAAACAGCTGTTTTATTTATTCATTTATCCATATCTAACTTATGGTATTACAAGCTGGGGCAGTGCCTGTAAAACCAGATTAAAAGAAAACAGAATAGATGTGTACGCAGCATATTCTTTGCTCATAGCAGGGATAGTGCTATGTCCCATTTCAGTCTTCTGCAAATCCTCACATTCGAAAACATTTACTAGCTCTTTTTAAATATACATAAAATCAAAAATGACCCCACAAACATCCCAGCAAGATTTTTGGAAAGCTTACACTCGCTTCTGAGGTCTATAGCTAAAACACCAGATTTGCGACTAATTTTGATATTTTTATTATATCTCTAAGTTAGTACGCGCGCTGTGATTGGTCAATTTAGCGGGCCGTACTCTCTCGCACGGCCCGCTAAAATTTAAATTTGTTTGTGTTGCCAAACTGTTGCGTGATTTATCGACAAAATTTCTTAACTCATTTAGCAAGTAAAGGTTTAAAACTTTCTTTTACTCTAAATTGTGTGCTAAAGCGTAGTAACGACTTAAAAACGATTTCAAATTGACTCGTTTTGCTTTCTACCTGCTTCAGAAATTTGAAGCCGTTCCTCGTCGATAAAAATCGTTCCCGAACTCGTCAGACACACAATAGAGATATAATAAATATCTTACTAACCTCGTCTTCTCGGTCCGTACTGTAAGTTACGGATCCTCGTTTTTTCCCCTGCGATTTATCGAAAGGGGAAAAAACTCGGTCCGTAACTTAAGGTACGGACCTCGAACTCGGTTAGTAAGAGGTATATAGACCAAGTAAAAGTAACAATTATGGTGCTACTACGTTTTCTTTCGTAGCATCAAAAATCTGGGATAACACCCTCCTTGATCTGCAGAATTCTTCATATCCTACTCAACCTTATTCAATAATTGCTAAATACACTGACGATACACATAAATATGGCCATGGCGAAATGAGGAACAAAAAGTTGATAAATAGAACAAACGACATTACATAAGGATAACAGTTCTGTTTTTTTTATTGCCTTGCAAAAGGAAGGGGAAAAAAGAAAAAAATGTTTTTACAACACAGGGTATTCGCATTTGATCACCCATCCATGTACTAACAGCGACGAACAGAGCTTAACTTTGTTCAGCGGACGAAACGTTTGGGCTGTCCTTGTGGTATAGTGACCGTCTACGCTGAACGCATTTTTTACATTTCTAAAATGAGAAAACGTATCAAAAAGGGAAAAAAAGTCTCTGATACTGCATGGCTGGGAACAAAAAAATAGAGAAATATGAAAATGAGAACTATTACTTGCTTTTGTGTGATTGGATAAGCGGCACTTCTTATAATTGCCTCGGTCTCTCGGACGAGGATAACTCGGTCTAACAGACTGATAACTTTGTGAATGTGAATGTTTTCAACAGTGTTACATCTCTTCGTGTACTCTCTTACCGTTGCGTTTGCACTATTTCTTAACAATGCCAGTGGGCTTTAACTTTAACCTAACCTTCGGATTTAACTGACCTCAAGTCGGTGTCATCAAAATTGTCACTGGTTAGAAGCGATCCATTTTTCAAGTTGAGTGGCTCATAGCCACTTTGATTATTAGTGATATAAGATATACATACATACATACATACATACACACACACATACACACATACATACATACATACATACATACATACATGTAAGTGCATGACTTAATATTAACAAAATTTAAACAAAAACACACCCATGCAATTTGTTATCTAATATATTACATAGAAGATCACAAAAGGATCACAGTTTTGTTGACAAAAACATGATAAATAATAGTAAAATAATATAAAAATATATAGTAAACGTTGTCATAACAACATCGACTATAGACTCGATCCAGTTTGATTCAAGTGGTCGTGAATACTGGGCACCAAATTTAACAGTGATGAGTTTCAGTCATTTAATTTGCTTACAATTGACAACTGAAATGCAGCGATGTAATTCCGTCCGCTATCATGAGAGTCGAGTGTAATTGTCTCAGTTTAAATTCCAGGCATGGCTTGGCCGGTGTCTGTAACGAAGTTTGTAAAGGTCGTTTGGTTTCGGTATAAGGACAGGAGATGGTCGCTTTCTCTTTTTGTTAACTAATTCGTTACAATGAGACATTTTTTCTTCTTTTTCCAAATTATTGCTCCATTCTGCCTGAAAAGAACAGCGAGAAGCTTTTGTTACCAAAACAATCACAATTATATATTCCAGGATATTTGTTTTTTGGTGAAACCTGCATCAAGCACCGTGAACTGAGGGACGGGAGCCTAAATCCTTTTGGTTGGAACAAGCTTTGAACGCATAAGGCGACAGAGAAAAGGACTATTGCCCCTTTTTAAAGCTAACATCCCTGCTATGATAAGTACTTCAGTTACTCAAAATACTTTTGCGAATAAGATCCACTTTACCTGACACCCTCCCCCAGGTTTACCTCTCCCCCTCTTCTACATCCTTCACAGTGCCTCTATTTATACACCATATGTATGAAAGATGGCAGCATGTGGGGTCTTTTCACTTTTAGACATAAGCAACCCCTGTCTACGATAGAATATAATGTCATCCTCTTCCGCCAAAAACCCCCTCCCGAAGGGTGTAATTCTAATTAGTTATAATTACAATCGTTAAAATGTACTTAATTGTTACATCACTTGTCCGTCTTACCATATATGCGAACGAAGATTTCTTTCTAGGTTGATCGGTAAAGAGGTTAGAGACCTGATACCTGCTGTAGATTCCGTAGTCAATGATCTTGTCCTTTTGTTTCTGAGATGATAAAAGAAATATCGATCAGTAATTAAGTTTTCTTAGTTTGCCTCACATTTCAAGGACAGCTTTCTTCTGCAAATTAAGATAGAACTGAAAGATCCCTAGGCTTAAACAGAGAGACAAATCTGGGAGCAGTAAGTTTTTTCGAGGGATTTCTTTGAATGTTGCCGAACTTTTGCATTCCTTCACTTCACAGATATACTGCTCGGTGGAAGATATTTACAACCTTTATTTCAATTCTATTCTATCTAAATAGCTCACAACCGTCGAACAGTTTCCTGAACAGTACTCAAGTTTATGAGACATGTCAAGGTCAAGGAACAATGACACTATTTGCATCTCTTAAAAATTAAGATATCGTATCGGTTGATTTTTGTTAATGTCGCCACA
>CM042755.1:8757442-8764942 GCA_022496165.2 Catalaphyllia jardinei
TTCTCGGCATCTTGATTTACTAGTCCTTGTCATGTGTGTTTCAAGATGGCTATTTCGCTAAAATGAGGAAATTATCAATAAAGCAGTGTATGTTTGAATTAGAATTCTCTTAGGTTTGTGACGTCAAAGTGTGAAGGATCGCAGCGTTCACATTATACCGGAGAAATTTGAAAATCGCAGATTTATTTCTACGGTTAGGCTTACTGTGCAACTACATAACGTCTTTCCTTTGTCGTTATGTCGCTCTTATGAACTAGGGTTAACGCCATGTACTGTTCAAATCCATTGAATACGCAGTGGTTGGTTTACTTTCTTTATTATTTATCCACTGGACTGTAATGTAGCCCAGATGTAAAAGAAAACACAACGAAAACATTATGATTTCTTTGTTTAAATTATAAGTCATTGTCCTTCTATATAAAAAAATATTGAGTCTGTACATGGTTAACATCGTATATACTTAACAATTAGACTACGAGCCCGAGTTTTCTACGAGCAGATAGTCAACGAGGCGCAGCCGAGTCGACTATCGCTCGTAGAAAACGAGGGCGAGTAGTCTAATTGTTTTAGTATAAATTTACCGTAGTCTCATACCATAAAAAAGGAAAAAAATGTCAAGTTACCTGTAGTAAAGAACAGTTTTATTTCGTTGCAACAGGTTCAAACGTGTTGCGCGATGTGCGCTGATGTGCGCTGACGGATTCACAATAGACTACGGCAAATTTTTACTAATACCAGTTATTTGTTAAAAAAAGAGCAGGACGATCTTATAGACTATATCTTCAATGAAATGTGTTGTAAGACTCCAGAACATCTGTACGATTCTTTAGCAGCAGAATCACAACGTTCCATTTGAGGAGTCCTGCTATGAAGTCCATTAAATTTCCTTCATTTCTGGCAAAGGAATCTTTGCTTTTCTGGTAGGGATGTCAATGCTTTAAGTTCTGATGATTTTTATGGGAAAGTTCTCTGTAATAAGGTGATCATCTTGAAGAACTATTACCACGTTCACCTCGAACTCTGAAAGACAAATATGAAAAAATATATATGTGTTAATCAAGTTGCTCTGAACATTTCCAGTGTGTTTATTTCGACTGTGTCTGCTTAGCTTTTTGATTGACTAAAAGAAACCTTATGTAGCAATTATAAACCAATCAGAAAGAAGATGCAGTCTTCTCGGCCAATCAGGTCTGGCTAACGTGATTTTTCCCGCGCTTGGCAACAGGTGCTTACGTTTTTTCTTGTTGATTGGCTTATTGTAGTTTCGACCGAAATTAATGGCTCCCTAACTTCCAACAATACATCCATTTGGCATATGAGTTCACTTGCTTAGCTCACGCAAGAGTAATAACAGTCCAGTTGGAGAAGGGCGACGTGCGCGGCAAAGGAGAGTCTGTCCTCCTCAGTCTCTCACTATTACTACTCGTGAGGCTGCCACGCAGGCTACAAGTTCTAAGACTCACCTATTTTGAAGTTGGCAGTAGCCAAGGTGGGGCAAGTGAAAAGACGAGGAAAAATCATGTAAATTGGAATCCTTAAACCTCGGCAAATATCTCCTTCAGCAATCTGAAACAACAACAAAACAAGATTAATAGATGAAAGTGAAGAATGATTATCGCAGTGAATTTGCCAATTTAAGCAATTGGAAAGAAGAAGCCTGAAAATAAATCAGGGCTTCAATGGGATTCGAACCCATGGCCTTCGCGGCACCAGTGCAATGCTCTACCAACTGAGCTATAAAGCCACACATTGGAAGCAAGGTCAATTTATTGAGTTCATATCTTCCCTTGCAGTGAAATTTTGTGAAGTGTATAATGAAATTATTAAATAATGTGTGGTTTCATAGTTCAGTTGGTATCACACCGGTATCACGGAGGTCACGGGTTCGAATCCTATAGAAGCCCTAATTTTTTCAAGCTTCTTCTTTCCAATTGCTCAAATTGGAAAATTCACTGCGACGATCACTCTTTACTTTCATCTACAAACGCAGTTCAAATATGATTTCAAATAAACTTTACATCAAGATTAATAGAATGCACAGTGAGATAGAGCAGGGGGACTCTCATATAAAAATAACGGGGGTGCTCATCATACCTTTTAGGGGTTTATGTACCTTTGGGGTATTCGGCCTCAAATATAACATACAAATATGACAGGAGATAATGTGTGGATTAAGAATTGATACCTCTTAGGGATAAAAAAAAATGTCAAGCCAAGCGATCTGGGTATTTTCAAAATTTCCGACAAGCAAACCTATCCTCTCTATATGGGAGTGCCCCCTCCCTGGGAGTACTTCTGCCATTTGCACGAGCTTTCTCTGATGCATTGAAACAATTGGTGCGAAACATTTAGGACACAATGCAAACGAGCACATTGACTAAATGCTGAGGACTGGCTGAATAAACACACAAACTATACAGTGACAAAAAACAGTTAAGAAGCTTACCTGAATATTTTGAATCTCAGTAGCTATATAGAAAAAAAGCATACAGCTGTATTTAGGTGATTTTATTGAATTACATTGCTCCAACTTGCTGTGTACTATTTCTACATCATTAGCATGCTCACAAGCACGTGCACATACACAAGATTATAAGATTTCCTTCAAGTTAAGCTAAACAGAGAAATATCATTTCTGCAAAAAAAGCACAGTGACTTAACTTTTAAATGCAAAATTTGCATTTTTTAATATGCACATTGTAATATATCTAGCTCTCTGCACACACACTGTAGAACCATGGTGATATAGAATGTAATATCAACCCTCTCTACAGACACTATAGGGCCATGACTATAAAGAATGCACAAGTGAATAAATGTATAAAATCTATTGTAGCTCTCTGCGTACACTATGGGGCCATGATGATAGAGAATTAATATCTAGCTCTCTGTACGCATTGCAGGCCTATGATGATAGAAAATTTAATATATAGCTCTCTACACACACCATAGGTCTGTGATGATAGAGAATTAATACCTAGCTCTCTGTACGCATTGCGGGCCTACGATGATAAAGAATATTATTATTGAGAATGTTATTGCCCTGAGTTAAATGCCAGACACCACTTGAATCTGACATGTGCTCTTCTGAGGGCAAGATGCAATTACAGTAACTAAGTTCTCTGATAGCTTAGTAAGAAATAAAAGATTTTCTACAATAATTTGCCTTACTTTTCCCTACGAAAAAAACAATTTTCACCGACAACAATGAGGATCATCAAATGAAGAGGGCAGACAGTTTCTTCAACATGAAAGATGCTTACCATCTTTTGAATAGCCTTCTGCACAACCTGAAGACAACAATGAAACAAAAATGATTACAGAATCACCATAACATCTATAAATTCAGTGGTTTCATTAAGGTCTAGCCACTGGGAAAATTAGCCGGCAAAAACCATTATAATTTTCCTGCCTAATTTGACTTTCTAGAGGAACATTTTTGACCTTACCATGTTCAGTTCAAAACATTATATTTTGCTCACCCATGAAAACTATTTGCCCGCCTGATGAAAACGTGCATTGTAACCCATGAAATTTGACCTCTTATGACATAGATAACTCTTGTTAAGCCTGAAGACTTGGGAGTGGCTGTAATAACAAGGTGATCACAACATGGGGTTCCACTGTATACAACGTCAAATAAAATAGATTTTCCAAATAAAGTTACTCACCGCAGGTTTCCACTCTGACAAGCTGCAGTTCAATAGATTTAATTGGTTTGTCTGAGCGGACAACTTCCAGCTGTGAATCAATAGTTACATCCACATCAATTGAGATTCTATTATTCAGTCGCTGCAAAAAGTTATTTTTATAAATTAAAAACGAAAGCCTACCTCACCAGTGAAAGGTTTGGTGATGCAACACTGAGCACTATCCAGAATGCCTTTCACTAAAAACTTTGGAACCTTTGCTCTCTATGGGTATCAAAAAAAATGCTCAAGTATTTTCATATATAAAATGTAATAAAAGTTACTAAATCAAATTATATTAGAAGTCTATGCAATACCTCTTTTACATTCTCAAGAGACTCTGGTGTGATAGAAAATTCCACAGACTTCAAATCTGCCTTCCTTGATGTTGCCTATTGAGAATGCATTCAGACACAGAACTTAAGTTGGTTTAATACAAAGGAATTTCAATACCTTTTGAAAACAATGCAGGTGAGATCACTAACATGGTTATCTGTGTGCTATTTGCAATTTACAAGCCATTTGACCAAAAATGCTGCTCTCAATGTCATCTAAACTAATGGCTTATCGTGAATTGATAGGCAACCTAATATTTACTGTATGAGTCAAAAAACATGGTCAATTCTGTATCTGGACAATAATGTACTGACCAATCCCAATTAAGTTTAGGACACTTAAGCAAACTGTAAAACAGCAAACCAAATTATCATTGCTGTTTGTGGTTCAGTTTTCTCACACCTAAATAGGCCCCTTGCATAAATGGTGCCTCAATTTGAATAACAATACTTTGTACATCCTTAGCCTCACATTCATGTGAAAATTCCTTTGTCTTGAAACGTGAATGTGAGGATAAGGATGTACCAAGTATTGTTATTCACACTTAGGCACCAATTATGCAAAGGGTCTATGACTTTTTCCTTGCTACACAATAAGATTCCATGAGATGTTGCTAGTGTTGGTGACTTCTGAGTTTGTCAGTAATTAAAATAAACAGCCAAGTTAATCTTATGCATTTTGTTTTCCTTCTGCTGAAATTTGATGTTGCATGGATGGATCTGATGAAAAGCAATAAACAGACATCAAGTGCTTGAAACGTCTTTAACCGGCTGACATTAGATTCCTTCAATTTTCCCCTTAATTGCATTCAGGAGTTCTACACTGCCTTGCATGATCGGTAATCTAAGCTAGAAAGACTGGAATTGCATGATAGACATCTCGTTGGTTCTTGCTGATCAGTTGATTGAACATCTAAAATTACTGGCATTGTTTTTATAGGAAAAAACAATAATTAACAATTATTCACCGAAGTTGAGGTAAATATCTATCACTTTCACCAACACTGAGGTGAATAATTATTGTTTTAGTATATACCACAAAAGCTGAATAACTATCGGCCCAAAGAGTAACTTTATTTGTGACAATATACACCAACAAAAGCCATTTTGTTTTTCTTCGGCTGCTCGGAGGTGAATAGTACTTGGCTAATCACCTCCGAGCTAGCCAGTCAGCGTGCATGAAAAGTACTATTCACTTGTGTGGTATATACTAACTAATGATAGTGGCTAATTAAAATATAACCTTGTTCTCCACAATAAATTCAGCTTGGCTCTGAAGATCTTTGTTCAGTAATGACCTCTTCATTTCACTTCTGAGATGATACTACAAAATAAGGAAATCTCAGTCAGCTTTTGTAACCCAAGGCAAAGAGATTTTGCTTAATAAAATGGGAAAAAAATAACACCATTTATTTCCTCACTGCATGCATTGCACTTGACACAGTGGTAATGGACCACCTAACAATATAATAGTGATCTGATAAAACAAAAAATCCAAAGTTGTATTATATCCTAAAGCTGTGGTCTAAGAAAAATTTCTAGGAGCTTACAGGTTTCTAACCATGAAATCCTAGTATGCGTCCAGCAATTAAGTTTATTGGTACATGTATATAAAAAAAGTGAGAATTTTGAATCGAATAGTCTTAAGTTGGTCACCTGTGGCACCTGGTTACTTGTAGAACACAGCCTTGTATCTTCTATCTGAATAATCGATTTATTCAGTTCTGGTCTCTATATCTGATACCAGCCTTCAAAAACACTTTCCAACTAATTTGTGACTTTTTTGTCGCATCCGAAGGTTGGCAGGAATACTGCCAGCCACTTCATGTCACAAAAACCACGTTTAACGGATGGCCATTTGGGTCACTAGGTTTGAACACAGACTTAATTGATGTACCAATTTATGTGTACATGTGTGACTGGATTCATGAAAAATGGTGTTAATGAAAAGATTATTCCCCTGTACCTAATGAGCCACAGACTGGGATTTTACAATTTCTAAAGGCCGAAAAAATTACATGGAGCAATGAAAAAAAGTACAAGAGTACAAAAAGGAAGATAAGAGAGAGTGGAGGAAAAAAAAGATTGAGATTCATTTAAATTTGTATACCATTTTCATTAACTTAAATGCTTGCCCCTAGATGAAATTTTCATTAACATATATTCATATT
This sequence comes from Catalaphyllia jardinei, assembly GCA_022496165.2. Lineage (NCBI taxonomy): Eukaryota > Metazoa > Cnidaria > Anthozoa > Scleractinia > Caryophylliidae > Catalaphyllia > Catalaphyllia jardinei. Next base: position 8,763,638 of record CM042755.1, read on the forward strand.
CTATTGTAAACAAGAGACAAAATAAATGCTTAAATAAACATCTATATAGGAATACCTGAATATTGACAAACACTCCATGATATGTCTCATACAGTGGCTTGTTTCCTTTGGGTTTCAGTGGAATCTCAAAAGGAAGTTCAGTCTTGCCATTTGGCGTAAACATTGCAGTCATTTAAATCTACCTCAATTTATCACTAAAGCATTTACCACATTAGGAGTTTCATAGATGTTACTCATTTAATACTAAATAATTAAACTCTGGCAGATAGTTGATGTTTTATAGGAAGGTCATTTCCTCGAAAATTATCTAAAAAAGAGCTAGGGGATCACAAGACATCAACATATAAACTTCTTATACATCCAAAATCTCTCCAAAATTTAAGTGCCTGCAAGCGTCTCACTCATTTGGGCAGGGTGTCATGGTGAAAGGTGGGAGAGCCACACCCGAGAGCTAGCAAGAAGAATGGGGAAAGGAAAAGTGAGCCTGCACATGAGCTATTGATTTTTTAATTCTCACACATTCGCTGACCAAGACAGCGATCCGATTGGTTATAATTGACAGGTTACAGAAACCAGTGCATATTCTTAGTGCATTTCACGTAGCGCAAATCATCTGTAGGCTTTGTTCAAGGAGCGTTCCTCAAGCTTTTGATTAATTCTGACTTAAGTTTTAACTAAAACTAGAGCAGAAAATAGCTGTTAATTATTTACTGGAAGGGAGGGATGTTTTCGCAGTGATGCCGACCGGTTTCGGTAAGAGTTTTCCACCTTTTCTCCGCGGCGATTGAACAGAAGAAGATTTGAAAAGGAGAGTATCTGAACAGTGTGATTCTAGTTATTTGCCCATTGATAGGCCTAATTGAAGACAAAATTACCGAAGGACAACATCTCAGTTTGATCTGTGCTTCACTACAAGATACAAATGACCCTTTTAGTGACAAGCCTTGGCCACAACTTCTGTTTGCATCAGCAGAGAAGGCATTCGACAATGACTTCAAGAGGATCCTCAAAGACAGATCTTCAAAGGTTCCCTAACAAGTTGAATTGATAGTTGTAGACGAATCACACACTGTTGAGACCTGGACGGGCAGAAATGGTCAGTAGAAACTCAAGCTTTCGCTTCTAGCATGAAGAATTAATTTGAACATGCGGTCGTACAGCACACATCGGCGAAATAATATCTCACCATTTTTTGCCTTTTAAAGTGCTTTCTTCACCATAGCTTGAATGAAAATTTATTGCTATTGAACTCTCTTTCGCATTCTTTCACCTGGTTCCCTTTAATCTGGAATTTTAGGTTTAAAA
>CM042755.1:8785229-8810229 GCA_022496165.2 Catalaphyllia jardinei
AATGCGCAAATTTCGTTCTTTGTTTACGTGAACTTTCCAGGAAAGTTCGTGTGAAAGGTCGAGTGACAATTCGAGAGCTTTTAAGCGAAATTTCCCTGGAACAAAGAACGCTTTTTCGTCGACTTTTCGGTACAAAACGATATTTCACGGATAACAGCATCATTTCACTAACTTGGTGCCCGAAATTTCGCGTTTGACAGACACAACAATTCTCCACACGATCTCTTCGATCTACCGGTCATATAACGTACACGAAGTATACAAAAAGCTTTCAACACACTACTTTGCTGGAGTTCAGCCACGAACACAAAGAATGTAAATTACAAATAAAACTTACCACGAGTGAAGACTTTGAATTTAGTTTCATGCATGAGAAGATGCAAAACAAGCCCAATTTTGATCTGTGAAGTCGTCAGATGTGCAGCTGCGTAGAAAATTATCCCTTTCTTTCTCTAAACCAAGCAATTCAAATCGATACACATGTTTTTGTCCGAGAAAGCATCGGAAATGGTTCTTTCGTTTTCACAAATTAACTTCAGTACTCCGATTTTTGGATAAACACAGGTGTTTAACGCACTAAACGTTTCGAGAGGCGTTGATATGCGTGTAAACAATGCAGGTCACACTCGCTCACGCGGGGACTGGAATCCCAGCAGGAAATGTCATGATTTGTTACATGGTGCTCTGTGCAAGTTTTAATTGCCTCAGTGCTTACGTGGTTGAAGCAGTAAGTTTGTACTGAATCTCTGATGTTTTTTAGCCGCTAGGATGTATTAACAATCAAACATTCAACAGGTAAAAAGATTGTAATAGTTGATCGAGTTGATGAACATAATTTCAGATGTTCTTTACGTCTCTTTACACAACAACAAATCACGAACTGTAGTCATATTTTGCTTAGTTTGTGTCAGAACGCTTATCAACCAGTGCGAATTTTCTCCCGCAATTTCGTGGCTAACGATCGAAAATAGCGAACTTTCCCTAGAAATTTCCTGACTTGTTAGCGTCCACCGCGAATTAGCGTTCGAAAAATCAGGAGGAATAAAACAATAGGTACCTTGAAAGTTCGCGGAAAAGTCGCGGAACTTTCGTTTGAAGCAAAATTTCTTTGAAAATCCATGAAAAGCCAAGAAATTCGTCGAAATTCGCTTGCGTTACTTTTGCACAATACTGTATATGTGCTTTCTCCAATATTTCATATACACTTTATGTCATTTCACTCCTTACGGGAGATATGAACTCAATAAATTGACCTTGCTCCCAATCTGTGGCTTCATAGCTGAGTTGATAGAGCATCGCACTGGTATCACAGAGGTCATGGGTTTGAATTCTGTTGAAGCCCTGATTTTTTTCAGGCTTCTTCTTTCCAATTGCTTAAATTGGAAAATTTACTGCGATGATCATACTTCACTTGCATCTACAACCGCAGTTCAAATATGAATTATTTCATATACACTTTACGTCATAAAGAGTATCTTACTTGAAATCCTTGAACCATGCTTAGACTATCATTATTACAGTGCATTTACTGCAATCTGGGCCACCCAGACAATGAAAACCAATCAGATAGCAGAACTAAAACAATAGATTCCAACATTTTCAAGTCCAGCCAATCAAATGTCTAGTATAAAACAATGAAATCACAACTTGTTTGTTGTGGTGCTTACTATGGTGTTGCCTATCAATAAATTGTCAAGCTCAATCCATTATTTCTTCAGCACCCAGTTATAATCTGCACTTTCTATGTGATAGTTGGTTGGTAATACAGAAAAAGAAAAGCTACGTAAGAGTGTCACATGAAATACATATCACCAGAGTGTGTGGTGTAGGGTTTCAATCTTGTCACAGCTGTTTAAAAGAAACTTGTCAAATGCTCTCTGATTGGGGAAGGTTTCTGCGGTGCCATCTTTTGTTTTGCTTGAGTTATTTTACACTCTGAGGTTTTGACAGTACAACACGACAATACAAATGACAACCGAAAGCTGTGTCAAAACAGAAAATTAATGTGCACAAACAACAGGAGCAGAATTTATTTTGTAAAAAAGTGTCAAAATCTAATTCTATGATTTTAAACAGAAACTGTAAAAATGATATTTTGTATAGCTGTAAGTTCACCATGGAAAACAATTAATCTTACTAATGACTATCAGTAACACAATATTTGCTAACATTAAAGTGCCAACTGCTTGAGCTTGACAATTTATTAACAGACTATAGTCGTGTAAGCATCACAACGAACAAGTTGAGATTTCATTGTTTGTACTGGGCATTTGATTGGCTGGATTTGAAAATGCTGGAATCTATTGTTTCAGTTCTGCCATCTGATTGGTTTTCATTAATGGTGGCCAAGTTTCAGTAAATGCATTGTAAGTAAGCTTAGCATCATACATGTATGTTACTAAATGTAAAAATTGTACATCTTTTTAATAGTGGTTTTGCACTTAACTATACAAGACTAGTGTAATTATTATAACCTAAACCTAGGGCTATAAATCCCTCTCGGCTTTTCAACTGGCATTGGAGAGATATCTAAACCAGTAAATCACAACTGACTTATTTTCTCTTCACAATTTTATTTACAACTTACACCACCTAATGCACTAATAATATACATACATTTACACTTACATTAAAACTTTGGTACAGAACTTAACTTACATTACTCTACTTATATTACTCAACATCTCACTAGTTATTATATTACTGTAGTTATTGGATTAATCACTAGTAATCTCTAGTACTTATTTTTACTTATGCTAACGGTCACTTACTGTCATAGCATTACAGTGCTAAACAAAACATCACTTACATTACAATACAAAGTACTATTCACTACTTGAACCTACTTGCCTACTTAAAATTGCTTGAATTACTTTACAAAATGACACCTTAGTTACTTTCTATTAACAGTATAAGGTAGATTTAGAGACAGTCTGGTAAGAAAGGATAAGACTTTGGGCTTTACTATATGTCAAAAATCATTCAGCTATCTATGTAATTTGTGTTGTACCTTTAGGCGTACATCCACGTTATAGATGATTCCTTCCCTTGTGATCGTACTCAGTATTTTTTCTTTCTACTAGCTTATTACAATGACATTGTAGTTGGTGCAGTTTGCTGTCGAATTGACCAGACAGAAGATGCAAGAAGGCTTTACATAATGACGTTAGGATGTTTAGCCCCGTATAGAAGACTTGGTATTGGTAGGTTGATAGAAAAACATTTGCATTTGTTATTTGCCAATACTTTGAGAGATGTATGTTGCTGTGTACCCAGTATATACTCGGTTCAAAGGAGATAAAAGGAAATGGTAATTAAATATAATAAGAAATATGGGTGGAAGAGTGAGAGTTTAATTTTTTAACATCTCTCAGGTGTTCTTTAAAAGTTGAGCTGTATTGGGTTAAATGCAACACCCTTTTACTCACAGATAAATAACCTTTTGGTGTAACAAATGTGGCTCATTGATATTATATTTTAACAAAATTGTATCATGTTTCAATTTTTTATCATCTAGGAACTGTAATGCTTGAGCATGTACTGAAATGCTGTGAAAAAGATGGCAATATTGACAATGTCTATTTGTAAGTATAAGATTGTTGTGGTGTATTTACTCCCGCCTCATAAGAGTCTCGGTACATCTGTGCCTCGTTTGCGTGTTATTACGTCAGATCTAGGGGTTCTTCAGATCGGGTCTGCCATGTGCTCGATGTAGTGTTGTATTTGTTGTGTTTCATTAAAGCTTCAGTACCTACCAGTAACAATTATTGAAACTGAAAAGGGGACAGCAACAACCAGATAAACAAATTTATTTTGACGTCAACCTATTCCAGAAAGGGATTTTTTTAGTAATTGTGCTTCAAATGTAATAATAAGATAATTTCATTGTTTTGTTATTGCTTTAAGCTCTTTATTGATCTTTTGCCTCCAGCATCATCTTTGAGGGTCTCCTTGAACAATAACAAGTAGGGCTGCAATGTCACAATTTCTCACAATATGATACATATCTCGATACTAGTGCCACAATAGGAAATGGAAGTTTTTTCCCTTTCCCAGGTCCCTTTGTGTAATAAAATAGCTCTGGAGGGGCTTTGACTTGGGTTATCTGTGAATGTTGAATTTTTTATTCCTGAAGAATCACAACATCATAGTCATAAATTAAAATATATTCATATCTTGACAAAAAATATTGCAATTCATTAGTGCATCAGTGTATCTTTGCAGCACTAATAACAAGTTGCTTAGTTTTTAACTTTTGTATTCAAATAACTTGCTACTGAAAAGGAAAGTTCACCAGGCAGAGTCATAAGCAGAAGTTTTTTGCTTTCAAATTGCAGGCATGTCCAAGTTAGCAATCAAGGAGCTATAGGATTTTACAAGGGATTCGGATTTGAAATAATAGAAACAAAAAAACAATATTACAAGCACATTGAACCAGCTGATGCTCACGTCTTACAGAAAACACTGAGGAGCAAGAAGACTGATATATGTATATAAACTACATGGGATCTACGTCCTATGAACAGAACAATAATATTGAACATTTGAACCAGGAGCTCAATCTACAGAATAGCAAAATCTCAGGCATAGGCCTACAAGGGAGGGCTGTCCAGAGAGTGGATCATGAGGTCTTCAGTTACTTGGCTTATGACTGTATAGTTAATGTTGTTGACAGCAACCAAAGCAATGATAAGAAAAGTAACTAGTTTATTGCATTTTTTAAATTCAGGCAAGCTTTTCAATAGGGAGTAACAATAACAACAAAAACAGGACCTGATATCATGATTTTTTTGTATTAATTTTGTTTCTCATACCATGGTTGTACATTGAAACAGAAAAATAATTTAGCTTTTTTCCTATTTCGTGGATTAAAATTTTAAGGTAAAAAAAAGTGCAGTAAATAAAAATATTGTGAATTCAAGTGTTATGTAAGAAGCTATTACAGAAAACACAGTTGTAGCATGCTAGAAACTGGAGAAAATAATGCGCATAACTACGAGAGTAATTACATAATAGGACCCTTGTAGTAGTAGTTTTGAACATTTTCTACTCTATGATCATCTGTTTTTGCTTCAGTCACATAAGCAGAAGGTCTAAACCTGAAGAGACTAACTCAGGCTGTGTTCACACTTGGTCCCAAGTACCTAAGTGTGGTGCCTGACTGCAAGGTCAAGACCTTGTACTCAGGCCCAGGCACTGTACAGACCTGAATTCTAGTGTGAGTACTCAAGGAAATGGCTGTGTTCACATTAATGCCTGGCAAAAATCCTACTCGGTCACCATGTTTGGGTACCAAGTGTGCACATGGCCTTATAGTATTGTCTAGACCTCTTCTCTCATTGTGAATTGTGCTGTGAGATTTATTATTAATTTTCCAGATGGCAGGAACTCCCTGTTAAAAGAGTATGCATTCTCATTAAAAAAATTGAAATTAAGCCTCTGCAGGAGACCAATGTGGGCGTGACTCATGCTTTATTCAATCCCTATACCCCTTATCAGTTTAGTTTTCTTTCTTCTAGAGCAGCCCTAAAAGAGAACTGGACAACTAAAACGCTATTGGCATTTTCTCCTAAACACCCTAAATGAGACCAAAATGAGTGATTTACACCGCTTAGCAAGGCGACAAGTATCCCTTGCCTTATCATTCAGATCATGCAGACCATTCACTCACTCGCTCGCTCGCTCGCTCACAGTTCAATCAAATACTAAAATCAGTTGCAGAAATTAGCCTAGTACCATCACGTAGAAAACACGGTAAAAAGACCAAAAAAAAAACAAACCATGGTATGATAGGACTTGCAGACAGTTAAAGCTGAACAAAATTAATCCCACAGATCCTCGATCATTGCGACAAGAATATTTTGTTCTCAAAAAGAAATACAAAAAGTTGGTAAAAAAGATGCATAAAAGATATAAAAATCAACTTTTAGATGAAATAAACATCTTGAATTCCAACCAAAGCGGAGATTTCTGGAAGCTAATAAACAAAATTCGAAGAAGTGAAACGATTGACGAAAGTTCCGATATTCCACCAGAAGATTGCGGATAATGCATTTTCAAAACCTTTTATATGACAAAGAAGAAACTCAAGAATCACACACAGTTGTCAATCGCCCAAACAATCTTGACGAAACTATGCAGTCAGATGAAATTTTAAACGGGCCGATCACCGTGAAAGAAATTCATTATCAAATTTCTAAACTCAAAAATAAAAAAGCGCCGGGTACGGACACTCTTCTAAATGAAATGCTCAAACACGGACGGTATTACCTCATACCTTCTCTAGAAAGGATATTCAATGACATTATTAAAACGGGCACCTTCCCGACTGAATGGAACATAGCTGTCACAAAACCAATATACAAAAAGAAAGGTGACAAGAAGTGTCCAGCCAATTACAGAGGAATTACTTTAACCAGCTGCTCAGGGAAATCGTTCACATCAATTTTACAAAACCGATGAAATAAGTTTATTGAGCAACACAATATTTTAAATCCAGAACAGTTTGGGTTCAGACCAAACGCCAGAACCACGGATAGTCTATTTATTCTACGCCAACTACTCCATAAATACACCAAACAGCACAAAAAGCTTTATGTTGATTTCATTGATAGTGTATGGCAATTTGTTACGATCCAGAAATTACACAAATACGGGATTCAAGGAAAATTCCTGAATATCATTAAGTCCATGTATTCCTCAATTAGGAGTTGTGTTAAAATTGACCAGAGCACACTTACAGGCCTATTTTCCTGTAACAAGGGGATAAGGCAAGGTGATGGTTTAAGTCCAATTTTGTTTTTTTTTATTTATGAATGACTTACCGCAATATTTTATACAAAACAAATGCCCAGGTGGGGTGTTAGGAAATCAATCTCTTAATTGCTTAATGTATGCAGATGATTTGCTAGTAATCAGTCCTTCTCCAGAAGGGCTACAACAATCGCTTGATGTGATTCATAAACGTGCTCAAGATTGGAAGCTCAAAGCTAATACCAAAAAGTCAAACGTAATTATATTTAGTGGTAACGGACAAAACAAGAACAAGGTAAATTTTAACTATGAGAATGAAGCTTTACAAATTGTTGAGAAACAAACATATTTAGGTATAGAAATGACGTCATCGTGTCGTTACACGTATGCAAGAGAAATTCTTAGCACAAAGGCCATCAAAGTTCTCTCGATAATAAATCGATCCTTCTCTAATACGGATGTAGCGACAATTGCGATTAAGAACAAACTCTTTGATGCCCTGGTTAAACCCGTGTTACTTTACGCATGCGAAATTTGGGGACCGGAACTACTATCATACAAAACACTTTTTTATAAAAGTACAATTGAACAAGTTCATATAAAGTTTTGTAAACAGTCATTAAACGTTCCATGGAATAAAGAAAATTTTGCCTGCAGAGCAGAGCTTGGGCGGTACCCTTTAAGCATCGACATAAAAGCATCAATCTTCAGCTACTGGCAAAGACTGAAGCATTCCACTAACAACGTGTTGTTACGAGAAGCATTTCAATATGCAACAAAAAAATACACCTTTCTTCAACATTCAACAGAATTAAGAAATCAATAGAAAGTGTAAAGTAAAAGAACCAGTAACCCAGCAACACATCAAGAATGCACGATTAGTTATTGCTATTGCTATTGTTATTGCTACTGCTATTGTTATTGCTATTGCTATTGCTATTGCTATTGCTATTGCTATTGCTATTGCTATTGCTGTTGCTGTTGCTGTTGCTGTTGCTGTTGCTGTTACTGTTACTGTTACTCACTCACTCACTCACTCACTCACTCTATGTCTATGACTATGTTCCACTATGCAAATTCGCTACTTGTACGCGTCAGATTTTCCTTTCAAAATTAAAACTTCTGCAAACTCAACAAATACTAATAAGTAAAAAGAATAAGAAACTTTCGAAAGCAGAAATTGGTCATAATGAAGCATTGTTCTGAGGAACTCACAAATAAACTCGATACTAGGGAGAAGAGCTTTCTTCCATAAACTTTATTCATAAGTCAAAAGCTTACGCGTACAACTAGCGCGAGATGTTTACTCATTCACAGTGCGAAATTATAAGTCTTGTTTTCCTCCCTGAAAAACTTACCTTTTCCCATTGCCTCAGAACAAAAAATGCAGTAAAAAAAGTTGCTGATTCACATAGAAGGGAGTTTCGTGTAATTTCTTTAGAAATCTAAGTTCGAGTGTAAGTAAGTGGAATCTCCTTGTTTTAGTGGACCCCAGTCTACTGCATCACACCGTTTTGCTTGGACCCGCTCGTTTCACCGCCCTACGTATAAGCGCCCTGGTTTAGGTCTAACAGCTTTTCCAAGCGTGTAGCTTGTAAGATGGAAGAGTACATGTTTTAAAAGCTGGTTTTCAGTATCCCACAAGCGTCTCCCTCTTGAAATACTGTCCCCACGCGCACCCTCGTGCTCTCGTTTCTTGCTCCCCCTCCCCAAAGAAGTAAGGAATTTAAAGGCCCGCTTACAGAGGCGATTTTTGTCGCGGCATTGTCGCGCTAAAGTTGCAACTTCAAAATCGCACGTATAAACCAGGCGCGATTTGTCGCCGCGATATCGTAGGGCGTTTTGAACATGCTCAAGGACATTCGCGCGAAAATTTCCATTGGATAGAAATTTTTTAATTTTTACTATAGGTAGACAGTGGGTGGGTTGTTCCAGAAATGCAAAAGAAAAAAATTGGGGGGTCATCGTCTTTGTTTCAGAGATAAAGCGTGTGGTAAACTATACTGATTTCGAAAATTGTCCCATATAATCGAGCACGGTCTACACGGGTTTGTAGTTAAAAATATCGATGGTGATTCAACGAAGGCAAACGGTCTTAGTCATATTTTGTAGAAGTGGGTCTGTTGCGTAAATAATTCCAAATGTTACTAACGTTTTCACAAATTTTAACCCTTCAAGAGGCAATTGAAACCGCCACACAGATGCACGAAGAGCTAATAAGAACGTAGTTCGATGGTGCATTTTGCCAAAAATTCAAACTTCTAGTCGATAGATTTTCTTTATTTTTCCCTAAACGTAGAAAATCAGTAGATAAAATGATCCATCGAAAGAAAACTTAGGGTCACCGAACGTCCAAGATCGTTAAATCCAGGCAAAGCTTTTGTTTATTTTATGACTTGGCGCGCGCTCGTGCATGACGTGGCATGTGAATTTGCGTGATTGCGTGCGCAGTAAGGATGCGCAGAAACAATTAGCGCGAACGTCCTTAAAACTTAAGCGACATCTCTAGGAGTTACGGCTTGAACAGTAAACTATCCAACACTGCATCCATTGTCGTACCGCAATAAGATTGGGGATAAATTTGGCGACGCGACAACGGTCACAGTGTGGGAAAAAGAAAAGTAAGGGTGGGAGGGAGGGAAAGATAACTAGTCTAGCATTAGTTCCCAGGGCTTGCCCGTAAGCACCTCGTCGCCCCGTATCCGCACGATCCCTCCCCGTGCTGCAGTTGAGCCAAAGTGATAATTTATTCACACGTGTTGATCTTATATGCGTCACTTTAATGTATGCAGTGTGAATAGTAAACTATCCAACACTGCATCCATTGTCGTACCGCAATAAGATTGGGGATAAATTTGGCTCCTGTTACTTAATGTCACTAAGTCTGTTTCTATCTACCCGGTCAACGATGGGCTCCTCCCCAATACTAAACAGCTACCTAAGGAGACCAACGTTGGACCGTCAAAAGAGAGGCATCCCTCTTCCTGAACCAAATCATAACTCCCCAAAACTAAACCCCGATCCAATTCCCTAACTCTGGGAGGTAGATTTTCATCGTACCTCACAGGCACTCTTCTGCGTAGGTTCTTTTCCCCTGATTGGTTGCAGGGAAGGCACACACAAAACGTTTTAGCTCATTAATGTCCTGCCAGGAGGCAGATGGCTCGGAGCCAACACTCGAGGCGAGCCTTGCCGAGGCCCCTGCTGGATTTAAGACTTTCGCTAGTTGCATGTAGTACAACGCCGTGTGGCGCCTTGACCATCCCACGTGATCCATGATTTCAGCCAGGTCCGCACCGGTAAGGGCCAGGGTAATTGCACAGCCTGACCGGAAACCGTGGAGCGTCTCACCGTTATCCGCACTCATTTCTTTAAGATAGCTCTTTAACCGTGACTCGGCTGCGGAGGAGGAAAAGGGGGCGTCTTTTATACCCAAATCTGGTGTAACTGGGCGGAAAAGGTAGCCACACGTTAAATCTACCCTCATATCACGAGTCACTTCCATGTAGCACTCAATGCCTCGAACAGGGCAGATTTCCGCTTGCGCATTTCTTCTAACCCCAAACACATTTTCATCCCCCTCCCTCAACGTCTTCCCCCAAATGTGGTTAAAGAGAAGCCCGTCATCATTGGGGAAACGAAGGATTTCAGGAACCTTAATCTGTCCCAAATCCCCTGGCCGATCTCCACTAAAGAAGGCCAGCTTAAAATATGCTTGGTCGCGGGCTATGATGAATCTGTCAATCGCCTTGCTAGACCCTTGCAGTTTTCTTTCTAAGTGCAAACATAATTGTGTCAATTTGTCAACAAAGAACGGCGCAGCCTGTTTCGGTGTTATACGGGCCTGCAGTTGTTCTGCGGTTACCAGCCTCAGGAAATCTTTCACGGATTTGTCAGACGCCGGGTTACCAAGGCCTAAGCGCTTGTCCCACTCGCCATCTCGTCCAATAGAGTGAAGAATGGCCCGTAACTTACCGATATAAGAGTCAATGGTTTTGTAAGATAAACGTATGGCGCATCCACACGAAAATCGTCCCTTTTTGCCGATATGGTCGCAACCATTGCGGTGAATCTGCGTTTTCCCATCCTTATCCTTAACAATAAGGAAACGACAAACATCAGGCGGGGTCACAGTGGCCAAAGTGACATGTCCCGGAAGTGAGGCCAGAAAGCTTTCAAACTCTTTTTGTAACGAGTCTTTCTGTTTAGCATAGCTAGTAGCACGGTCAAAGTCCCTTAGCTGCCGTAAACGTTGATCAATGCACTCCAAATCGACGTTAACTTGTTTGACATTTGCTTTTGTCAAGACTTGCCGATTATAGCCACACCTTTGACAGAATCTAAAATCCTGGTCATTTGCATGGGAACAAGTCGGGCATCTGACGGATAGCGTAAACAACTTAGCAACAACAGGAAGTTCCTAAGGGGAAAGAAAGGCGAGACGTTTGTCGTCTATCAAAGGAACGTTTTATTTCCAACATGTTATAGTTATTACATTGAATTTATCCAAGCCAAAGAAGAAAAAGAAAAAACAGCTTATGACTCTAACGAGGGATCCCCCCACATGTCGGGGCTTCCCCAGTCCAGTTAAATATTTACACGCAATTCGAAAGCAATGTCACTGCTATGAGTTCTACTCAAAAGCTATCTGAAAAGCCCACAGTTCCCCTGGGATCTTGACTTCATTGTTCCAACCTTCTTTCGTAGGGATTAACAAAGCATGCGAATCACCTAGATCTGCCATCTTTTGCGTTTTTCTGGAGATACATTGTAAAAACGGCCACCAATACTTCCTTGGGTATGTATCCAAAACCACAAGCGTGCATGGCTGTCGGTAAGACTGGAGAAAACGCAAGACTGGGCCGACTAAGCCATTTGGCGGGAAAACATATGGACGCTGCATAACAGAAGAGAAGTTCGTCAAATCTTGTGCAAACAGATTCACCCCACTCGAGCATGGCGAGGGCCACGGCGTAAAATGGGGAAGATGATTCCCTTGTTTGTCAGTCATAGCATTTGAATCTAGGGCCATCAAATCACAGGAGTGGCCATTCAGACCGCCAAAGACCCGTTGTACCTCACTCCAGGTCTCCGGTGTTAGTGTGTAGTCCAAAGAAGATAGCCTGCGAGAAGGGGGATCCGCCGGGTTTTCCCGTGACGGGACGTACAACATGCGTAATAATAGATTCAGGTCCACAGTGGTAAAAAATAATGCCTTGATAGCCTCGTTCAAATCATGACTTTTGCCTCCTTGATTAGTCCACGCATGCATGACTGCCTGGTTGTCAATCATGACATCGACGCGACAATCTTGGACAAGATGTTTAAGATGTTTAAGATGTTTAGATGTCTTGGACAAGACCTTATCCACTGCCATGGCTTCCCTTGTCGCGATATCCAGCATCATCTCATCCTTTGACCAATAATCAGATGCCTCCTGCTTCACAGGCGTAGAGATGACCCCACCCCATCCGGTTTGGGAGGCATCCGTTGCCATGTTAATCTGAAGATGTTTCTCTTCGCGCCAAGGTAGAGGGTCATCCCACCCTTCTAGAAATAACCAATGGGCGATCTCATCGCGCAGTGCACCCCGGATCGCCATTGGTTTCATTGTGCGCATACCCCTTGAGATTGCTGCCGACATCTCTCTAGTAAACAGACGCGCTGCTGGAACAACCAGGGAAAAGAAGACGCACTTGCCGACCAAACGTTGAAGCGTCTTGACCGAAACATAACTCGAGCCTAATGTCTCTCGGATCAGCTCTAGGAACTTGCGCTTTTTGTCCGGGATCAGATGGAAAACTTCCCTACTGGAGTCCGCGAGAAAGCCAAGATAAGGGACCATCTTTTGGGGGGTTAAGATTGACTTCGTTAGGCCCAGAAAATATCCCAAACGTACCAAATAGAACGCCACAAGAAATACTGCTGATTTGGCCGCCGCCAAATTACGCTCATCTGCAGAGTGTAGGGTACCATATTCCCCTTCGTTAAGTGGCACCTGGAGTTGACCATTATGCCTATCATCAATATATAGGAGACATGGGATCCCCAACGAGCGCAGAAAATTAGACGCCATAAGGCCCGTCGAATGATACACATAAGGGGAGATCCTCCAGCCAAACGGTAGGGAGTTATATGTAAAGTACCAACCACCCCACTGGATTCCGAAATATGTACGACTTTCTTCCGACAGCAAAAGGTGGTCGTATCCAGATTTGTCGTCAAGGACGGTCTGATAAGAGTCCTTGAAAACATACCGAGGCAAATCTGTCACCCTATCCAGGGTGAAAGGCTTCTCTAGCATCCACAAGTTTAGGTACCGCGCATCATGACACAGTCTCGGCTTTGATGGCTCAACCGTCAACGGTAGTACAATTTGAGGCGGGGTTACTTGGCCAACCTTACCCACCAAAGAGATCGCACCAGTTTTTAGACGACTTAAAAGTGTCGTCCTGACAAACTACCCAAACTGTTTACAGGATACATTATTTTTAAACAATCTGTGGGGTGGCCGGTCGGAATCGTAATGTTCCCCCTTGAACGTTCCCTTAAAGTGTTTGAAATATGGGAATATTGACACCTTATTCCCAATCCAAGACAATACCTCCTCCTGGTGTGATGAAGGAGCAAGTTTCGCGATTTCTGCCCACTGGGTTATGCGTTTGTGAAGTTCCCCCGCCACAAAAGTATCAGGATCCCGAAATAGCAACTCTTCGACATGCCCGATAACTTCTCCATTCTCAACCAGTCGAGTTTTCTGCATCAACTGGTCATTTTCTGTCCCCTCACTGCTGACCGATACGGGGTTCCCCCTTACGTCTATCCACTGTATCGCACCTGCGCGATCACCAAAGTTGTTGATAAAGTTATCAAAGTTGTCATCTTTTTCCCATAACCAGAATGTTGCCTAAGGGGAAAAAAGGATTTTTTTTTAAAGAACCCCGTACAAGCCAGCAGAGAGAGGACAGTCTTGACCCAGTATGACCGGGAGGGTTTTGAGATACCCTGTTTTCAAAACTCTCAACTCTCTGTGACTACAGTACAGGTAAGAAAAAAAAAAAAACAACAACAACAATGTGCGAGAACAGAAGGGAAAAACAAACAAATGTTACAGGCAGGTGTTACCGACCCCTCCACCTTCCCTTGCAAAGGCGATACTAACCGAATACCACTTAAGAATCGCATCCAATCGAAAAAACCGGACAAGTTTCAAATGTTTATTGCGCTCATTGAACTTGTTATTAACATGATTATCACTGTTATTACAACTTGTTTTCCTTTCATGCGCTTCAGTGGTTTAGTACACCTATTAGAACTTGTTATCTTTAGCACGACCTAGGGTTGCTGAGGGCCTCTGCTGTGCACCCCTCCTTGCATAACACCTTGCCATAATGTGGCCATACTTTCCACAAAAATAACATTGGACGGGAGCGCCACTTCTCCAGCCCCGACCTCTATATGGG
The DNA here is from genome assembly GCA_022496165.2 of Catalaphyllia jardinei. NCBI lineage: Eukaryota > Metazoa > Cnidaria > Anthozoa > Scleractinia > Caryophylliidae > Catalaphyllia > Catalaphyllia jardinei. The sequence continues at coordinate 8,799,446 of CM042755.1, forward strand.
GCATCACCACGTTCACGGTAAGAAGATTCAGACGACGGGCTTCTCCCAGTCATCGCTTTCTCCACCTTCGCAACCGCCTCGTACACTTTCGTATGGTCTCTGTCCCCGAGGAGGCGCAGAACCAAAGCGCGAAAATGTTCCTTTGGGAGGTCTACATTTGCCCTGGCCGTCTGATACACAAGGCGGTAGAAATCGCGTTTCTCATCCTGATTATCCCTGGAGGTATTCTGAAGGGTCTCCAGAATATCAATCGCCTCGTACTTGTTAAATTCTGAAAGCGGCCGTGCCGCATAATCGAGCATCTTCCTTATCACAGAGGCCACAGAGAGTTTCGTCAACTCCTCAAGAGACTTTTGTAAATCACCAAACTTTTTCTTTAGAGTCTAGGAGAGCAAATAAAGGGAAGAGTGAGATTATACGAACATCACTCACGAAGTTTGTTTTGTTTTAGCGAAGTCTCGCCCCATTGCATTACAGAAAAACACAGAGTTTCATTGCATTATCGAAAAACTTCCACTGCATTGCCGAAAGACTCGAATTTCCCTTTTCCATTTTCAATTTTATTTATTTATTTATTTTTATTTTCCGATTTCATTTTATTTATTTATTGTATGGGGAACACCCCCATCTGTCCTAAGGCGAGCTCTCGCCCATTTCTTTCCCTTTTTATTTTCATGGAGAATTCTCATACATTTCTCTCTCCTTTTTCAATTTTCAAAGTGAATTCTCACCTCATCACTTTCCTTTTCTTTTCTCATGGCGAACTCTCGCCCCATCACTTTGTTCTATTTCTCATAGCGAACTCTCGCCCCATTACTTTTTCCTATTTCTCATGGCGAGCTCTCGCCCCATCACTTTCCCTATTTCTCATGGCAAACTCTCGCCCCATCACTTTGTTCTATTTCTCATAGCGAACTCTCGCCCCATCACTTTCTCTTCTCTATTTTCATGGCGAACTCACGCCCCATCACTTTCTATTGCTCATGGAGAACTCTCGCCCCATTGCTCTTTCTTTTTTTTTTTCTTTTTTCCTTTTGGTGAACTCTCACCCCATAGCTCATTCGCGTTATCCTGAGTTACAACATTTCACCTCTATACAATAAAGACACGCACATAAGTGAACGGTAAGTTCCCGCCCCATCTGAGTGTTGCATATAAATTCTCGACAACAATTGAGAGAAAAACACAATCCGCGAAAGCCGGTAATGAAGCATTCACTCCATTACAAATAACTCCAATATCCCGGTGTGTTGAATACAATACTAAAAAACCAGAGAAAACAAAAACAAAGGAAAAAAAAAAAAAAAAAAAGAAAGAAACCCGCCAAGGTCCAAACCTAATACACTAGAGCTGTTCACAACCAACTAACCGGCAAACGCGGACAAACTGAGCGGGGAAAAACCCGAAAAATAATGAAAAACCCCATACAACACGAAATTAAATACATGTAAACGAAACGCATTTACCTCAAGCTCTCCTTGAGTTGGTTCCACGTGCACAGCTTCTTGCGGAGCCACTGGAACTTGCGCCGGCGGAATTTGTTGGGCTGGAACTTGCGCCGGCGGAATCTGTTGGGCTGGAACTTGCGCCGGCGGAATTTGTTGGGCTGGAACTTGCGCCGGTGGAAACTGTTGGGCTTGAGCAGGTAAGATAGCCTGGCCCACAACAAGTTGAGCGCCCTGGTTTTCAGCCGGTTGAGGAGGTTGAACTGGCGCCGGCAAAACTTCTACGTCTCCACGAGGCACTTGACCATCTTGGGCCGCTTGTTCCGCGCCCGCTTGCAATTCATCCACTTGTATAGGTCTCAGACGACCACGAACCGGGCCGGGGTATTGTACATTCGCCATCCAAGTAAAGTAATAACACGAGGCAAGGAGATTCCAACTATTCGAGCGACACGAACTGGAGCACAACCGAACCGCGCTGCAGTTGAGCCAAAGTGATAATTTATTCACACGTGTTGATCTTATATGCGTCACTTTAATGTATGCAGTGTGAATAGTGTTACGGCCGCACTTGCATTAATGACCGTTATCACTCAATTGCTACTATGGGACAAATTACTTTCATCCTTACTGTACTTGGGCCAAGTCGAAATGTCCCCATATAAAGGGCTAACCCATATACGATCGCTCTCATGTGGCTTTGATAGCTCAGTTGGGAGAGCACTGCACCGGCATCGCAGAGGTCGTGGGTTTGAATCCCGCTCAGAGCCTGAAAATTTTTTTCAGGTCTCTGTTCAAGTAGTGTTACGGCCGCACTTGCATTAATGACCGTTATCACTCAATTGCTACTATGGGACAAATTACTTTCATAATTCAACAGTCATTACATATTTAGCCTGTACAGGTTTTTAGACCGATAGGCGTACTGAACAGATCTACACAGTTGCAACACTCGAGGGTAAAATATAATACTTAAAATATAAAGCTTTTTCTGCTGCCGAGAGAGAGCTACATGAGAGCGAGGTTGACGCAGTCAGATGATTTGACTACAACTTTCAGAATCCTTCATTTTTTGGTTTCTTATGTTAATTTGGATACTCCTTATTTAACGACTTCAGATTTAAAATAACAAGAAAAACGAAAGGAATTCTGGTAGTTCTAGTCAAATGACCAAAACATGCAATCTAATCTTATCGTCTTTTGTTTTGAAAAGTTCCTAACAAAAAGTGCTCGCTTCGTCTGCAGCTTAAGCCCGCTTGTGCTTGTGCGCTAGTAAAAACCAATCTTTAACTTCCCAACTCCCCCCAGATAACTCCGCACTTACGCTATTTCGCGCTTTGCCACTGAACCACAGTTTTTTTTTTTCAATAAAAATAAAAGAGATTTCGATTTTGAGTAGTTTTACAGCATTAAATAGGTATTCTGTTTACGCTTGTTCAGGCTTTATTGCATCTCTAATCTTTCACAAACATTTAACATATTTTATTCAAGGAAGTTAACAATTCTAAAGTTAAAATATTAAACATTTGAAAGCTCTCTTTTTGTTTGTTTTTTACTTATTTTACACTATACTGATGAACCAAGTATGTTCACAAGTTACAAATACATTTGTAAGTTATTAATTTGTTTCTCCTCATTCTTATTCACAAAATTAAACCGTCAAACCACTTATGACATTTCTTTTTCACCCAAAGCACAAAGCTATACGGCAACCGAGGCCTACATAACCTGAGATGTTCAAGGGTTCCATTACCGCATTAAACGTCCTGTCCCAGTCATTCGAAGCTTTGAACCATCTCTTTCTCCTCGTCCTCCATCTTGAGGTTAATTTGACACGTGACACAAGTACCCCAGAGAAGGTAAAGAAAGAGCGTGCCGAACTGACATTATAATCTCCGGTGAAAAGTCATGAAGATTTGAAGATGATTCGGTAAAATACTTCTCTTAATCCGTCATAAATAAATGTTACCCATAAAGAAATCGTCACTGAGCACATTTTCTTCTATCTGCACGAAGTAAACACTGATCGATGTTCGATGTTGAAGAGCCGTTCATTTCGAGTGAGCCAAAATCAAATTGCACTGTTAAAAGTAAAAGAAAATAACAACCTTATCCATTCACAACTGAAGTTTCAAGTGGAATTTATTTAACTGCATTTAATTCTAGAACATGCAGACAGTGAATTTGAGTTCTATACTATCCATGCACACTTAACTGGCTGAACATGGCAGTTGTCTTATTTCTGTATATAAAAGGCGAGAAGAAAAACTCAGTGGATCCTAGCGAGAGTTTAAAACAGAATCCCATGTCACACTGTTTCAGACACAGCAAACAAAATTTGAAAACATTACGTATTGCATGCTAACACGCTAAAACAACAATTACACCCAGTTCAGCCTTGCCCATTCAATCTTCGTCTGTCTCCATATAATTTTTTCTGCCACAATTCATAAGGTTCAGAGAATGCTTGTGAAATCAAAGGAACAGCCTTACTAAAAGTTGAACCATAAATAACGATTAATTCAATCATTTTGTAGTTATTAATGCTCGTCAATCAACTTGAGTATTCTATCTTTGATCTTCTGAGTCGCTTTCTTTGCATTAGGAATAATATATCTTTCTGTGTCTGTGACTTCAATGGTTTCACCGTCGCTCGTTCCGTATTTAAAAGTGATCAAGTCAGGGTGCCGCCTTTTAGACGTGATTTTTACCACCGAAGTCAAATGATGTCTGTTTTGTATGTAAGCCCAGTCGTCTCTCTTGGGGATCTCTCGTAAAATAAACATTTGAACATCCGTAAGGAGAATATAACTGCGAAAAGAACACAATAACACAAGTTATGAAAATAAACAGCAAATATCGGTTCTTAACTGAGACCCTTCGGTTATAAGCCCCCCCCCCCCCTCCCTTTTACCATGTCTACTTATTAACCAATAATTAACAATTATTCACCGAAGTGGAGGTGAATAGTGGTGGATATTTACCGAGCTACGAAGCGGCACTGAGGTGAATAATTGTTTTAGTATATACTACACAAGCTGCATAACTAGCGACCCAAAGAGCAACTTTATTTGTGGCAATATACCGACAAAAGCCATTTTGTTTCTCTGCGCCTGCTCGGAGGTGAATAGTACTTGGCTAATCACCTCCGAGCTAACCAATCAGCGTGCGCGAAAAGTATTCTTCACTTGTGTGGTATATACTAAGCAACATTATTTTATGGCTCTCTCACAAGGACTGGGAGCTACCGAATTCGCGAATTTGATTGGCTGAAATCGATATTGAAAGCCGTCTAGATTTTTCCCCTACACCGGTAATGTTTTCAAGTGAAAAAGTTGCAAATTGCAAACTAAAATGAAAAAGTATTCGCTATTTTCTTCTAAAGACATTTATTTATGGTGCCAAAAAGGCTGAGAAGAAAACGTTAAGAGGACAAGCAAATTTTGGCAGAATTAAGTTTAGCTCATCGCCGTTCGTAATCTAAATGCCAGTTAGTAGAAACCAGTTACATTAAACGAATTAAACTGTTCTTGTCTTGTTTGCTATATAATAAAGATCTTATCAACTGAGCTTAGTCGGTCTGTATATATGGGTTATTGACCAAGTTTGTTCGGTCAAGATGGCTGGATATTGGCCAAGTTCTTTTTTTGCGACGAAGTCGAGGTCCATAAACTCGCAAAAAAGAACGAGGCCAATATCCAGCCATCTTGACCGAACAAACTTGGTCAATAAAGGATTTATTATATGGCTTTCAAGGGAATTTTTCTTGCGGGATAAAGCGGGTAGTCCCGAGCGGGCAAGATGGCTCCATCTTGCCCGCTCGGGTAGCCAATCACAGCGCGCGATTTGGGTCATCTTGCCCGCTCGCGGAGCTAGCCATATAATAAGGGAGATTGTTATATAGCTGGCGTTTTTACCGCTACAGCGCACCCATTCACTGGCTAGTTCATGGTCACATGACATCTAACAATGAAACTGTTTCCCGCCAAATGCCGTGAGCGGGCAACATTGCGAAAACTATGACGTCAAACGGGTAACAGTTCACTGTTACCCGCGAAATGTTGACCGCTGTTGCACGTGATCGGAGGTGGCCTGATGTTTTCGCTGGAATCTCAGTGCATTTTTCAAAATTTGCTTTTGTTTTGTTTAGCTATATAACAAATCACTTAATGACTGATCTCTTGGGGAACAGTGATTAAGTGTTAAATATTGACCTCTGTTGTGTGTACAGACTGAACGCAGTGACCTCGGTGACCTCGGTCAAGATTCTCCCATACAGACCTCCTGCTCGGTTAATAAGAGCTAGCAAAGGAAACCTGCAATCTGTATTCCCGTTAGATGACAAATCCCACTTTTTCTTATTTCCTGGTCTATTGTACAGAGTTTTCAGTACAATGTCCTCACTGGTGACGGTTTCTTTGAAAAAAATGCAATCACGTGCAGTTATGTTCAAAAATGAGAAAATGTGAAGAAGCAGAAAAAATCGTAACAATTTGTTATGGTGTAAGTTTTCTACTACTTATTAACAGGGGGTAACACATTTGGAATGCATGATTGATCTTTACGCAAGACAATTCCAGCGTAACACGCGAGAAGGCTCTCTGCTCGGGAAATAACTGGAGACAAGAAAGCAAGGATCTCCTCACAGGCTGTCTCAAGTGTCCAGTTATGTTGAAATAACAATGGAAAATTCAGTAGACGTACCTAGGAGTTAAGTATCCATTTTGAATTATTTGTTGGCACTTAAACGATGCTACAACGTCCTTACGATGAAGCCACGTGTCTATGTTCACTGCTTCTCTTCGCGTTTCTTCCTCTGAGCTAGCGCTGTAATTATCTGTTTACAAGAAAAGAATCACGGTTTTGAGTTAAAATGCAGTAAATACTGTAATGAGAGTGCCTCCGGGGATTTTTAGGAGAGTATAGCCCTTTTCATGGTTAATTTTTTTCATTTGCATTACAATGTAATCCAATCTGGATGCGAGGCAATTTCGGGCTAAAACTACAAAATAGCCCGAAATTGCCTCGCACTATCATGCTAGATTTTATTGTAAAGCAAATGAGTAAAGTTAACCGTGCAAAGGGCTATCAACAGCTTAATGCCTTCTTGTTAGTTGTTTACTTCAAGGGTAACCACCATCTGATGTGTGATTGAGATAGAATCTCAATTTGCAGTGATGCACCTGCAGGAAAATTTCATACACCATACTGTACACTCAGATTAACACCAGCTACATCAAACAGTTCGATCTATACCTCCATCTTCATCTTCGTCATCAATACTAAACACAGGTTGAACGTTTCTATACAGCTTACTTTGTCTGTCTTTATCACTAACATGTCTGGTGAAAAAATACAAAGAAGTGCTCAGTTTACATGCATTTACATAATTTACCCATCCAGCCATTTAATTCTTTTCAAAACAATCACGTAAAAAAACGCCACAATGAGTTCCGTAACCCCCTCAGGGGGGGGGGGGCGGGTCGGGAAGGGGGTACTTGGGTCAATAGGCCATTTTCGATATATTAAAATTCTAACATGGCTCCGAGGCTTGGGGGAATAAAACAAAAGAAGTCCTATCGAGGATGAGTGATGAATAATTAATTTCTTTTGTTTTAGTCCCCCAAGCCTCAAAGCCATGTTAGAATTTTAATATATCGAAAATGGCCTATTGGGTCAATTTTTGCTGGGTATGTGCCGCTGGCCTCTCAGTATAGTTTTATTTTTTAGTTTTTTAGAGTTGGCGTGATGTCGTTCCACGATTTTGCCGACATAATGATATTTAGATTTAGATTTAGATTTAGAGCCCCTACCCCATTATAGTCTATTCTGTGGCCAATTAAAGACCCTATCTTAGTCACTTTTTGGCAAATATGTAATTTTGGCGATCCCAACTTAGTCACTTTATATTTATGTATGTACCTTATATTGAATAAAGAACACATTACTTTTCAAATAAAAATTCAAACAAAAATACATGACAATGATTGATAGGCTATGAGTAAATAAGAGTCAGATGTGTCACTGGCGTGCTTCATCTCTTCTGTTTATGCCAAACGGATGTACTGTTTTGGCTTTGTTTATTAAATGAGCCTCCCGAGCCTTTCTTACTGAGTCACGTTTGCTACCTATGAGTTCAATCGGGATGAGGCGGACGTCGTTAATAGAATGGCCAGCTTGGTTTAAGTGCAGTGATACTGGTGTAGTTGGGCTGAGTTGTTGGTGATTGAGGATAGAACGTCGGTGTTCCCCAAAGTGTTCATTGAGTTGACGCTTGGTCTCTCCGATGTATTGAAGGGGGCACTTTTTACACTCTCTCAGGTATATGGGGTTTTTTGAGTGGCAAGATATGGAGTCAGTGATTTTTCTAGCTTCGTTAGTCGCAAAAAAGTACAGCCTGTTTGACCTTCTCGCAGAAAAGAACAGGTGAGGCAGCGTGGATGATTTAGTCCATTAGTCCGTTTTTATTTCATTTTGGTCACATCCGCCGTTGGGATCAGTGTGCCCTCTATATTTTGTATTTTAAAATTTTTACTGATCCAGGTCTACTCAAGATCTGGCACTCTCATCAGTTTGTTGCTGTGGTTATACAGTTTTTAATTCCATTTACTTTCCTTTTCACCTACAGCACAAACATCCTGGTACGTTTGCTAACCGTAAATATGACGAACTGTCTCACCCCAAAATTCAGAAAATGTGCGACCCCATTCAAGTAACTCTGTTGAAAATGCGACCCCATTATAGTCAATACAGTCGTGAAAATGCGACCCCGTCCAGCGGCACATCCCCATTAGCCTCTTATAAGGAAGTGCCCCCCCCCCCCCCTGTAATACCATCTATTATCCTAACTGAGACTTGAAACCACGCCCTGCCATTATCTGGCAAGTTATAATGTAAGTTCAAATCCCATTGCAGACTCGGATCTCTTTTTCCCTTTGTGGAACTACCTGCAATAACTTTGCAGACATGTATGCTTAGCATCCATCGGAACACCGTGTACTGAAAACTCTGTACAAAAAGTCCCTTTAAAACCAATCAGATGATTCGTATTCAATGAGAATGTAATACTATAAAGACGTAGTCTGAATAACAGGTATTAAAATTTTGTCATTAGTAACATTTAGCACCACGGTTTTCATAGGAAACCTCAAAAGGCAAACCGCTAGAAGTCACGTGACTAAGTGCTGCGGTAACGGAGTCAACGCGAGAAGTAGGTTTTTACCGGAATGTTTTTATCCTGAATTTCTGTTTATGCCACGTGCTCAGAAGGAAAATTAGTAAACCAGTCTTTTTAGTAAATGCTAATATAATTTTTAGGCAAGGAGTGAAAATAGGACTTTTTGTTGCCATTTGAAAATCAAACACTGCTGTTGTCTGGAAATTCAATGTGGCGGCCTCTTCAAGTGAAATTATTCCTTCATATTTTCGTAGCTAACCTTGTAGAGGTCACAGACGTCTAGCTCCAAACGCATAACCTGAAACTGCCGTTTACAGTTTGTGGCTAACATGAAAACCTTGATGCTAAAGTCTCTTATTAACAACCCAGACCAAGTTTTCTTAATTACCTCTCTACAGGATGGTGAGAATCAGCGATATATTTTCCTATTTTCTCTCTTACATGGGTTCCTGATTTGATAGCTGAGGACAGCATGCTGACCAAGCCACCCTGAGGCATAAAATACATAGAGTTCAAATTAAACAATAAAAATAAAGAGAGAACAATTTCCTGGACTGCTTCAGAGTGCAAAAAATTAAATTTGTTATTATGTCTGTAGTAGTCTAGCATCAAGTTGTTTAACCCTCAAATGGAATCAAACCACTCTAGATTACGCAGGTGTCATCAAGTTGTCAGTAGTAAGCCTGCTGCATATACAGTCACTCACTCTGGAATCACTTGGGCTCTGTTCCCCTCTGGATAGTTCATGATAACTCTAGAAACAATCAGGCCAGATTTGGCATCAATGATTGTTACTATTATTACATTACAGCAGTCAACGTAACTGGTAGAACCTGGTTTCAAGATAGAGGACCGGTTTATGACATTATGGAAAAAAATAAAAATGGAATTAAGCAGAGTTAACTGAACTAAAGGAAAAGAAATAGAAGGGAAGAGAAAAAAGAGAGAAGAAATAAAAATGAAAGAAAGACGAGAGGGAAGGACAATAATTAACTTATTTCTGTCATGCTAGAGAGGAAAAATTGACCACATCATATTCGTTATTTCATATCTCAACAGGTATTTACAGCAGTGCAGACTACGGTATATTCTCATTGAAATGGCCTAATTCAAATCCTTTTAAGCAAAATACTGTTACATGCATTTTAATTTTCCAGTTGCACTGTTATAAATTCTTATTTTTGTTGTTGAAGATAATTAAAATAACTTGTAAAACATCCAAAGAACCTCATTACAATGTACATTTGTACTGTTTTCTTTTTGCACATGACACATATATACTTTGTTTCCTAGTGCTGAAGGCTCGTATACATAGCAACATTACTAACCTCATCTTCTGAAAATGCTTCTGGTGTGCAGACAATACAGGTATGGGGCGTGTGGTCTGCCAGTCCAGTTGATAAGTTGTCAGATAACAGTTCATGCAGGGCTGACATCAAAATGCAAAATACCAGTAAGCTCAGCAGACTTCTCCCAAGCTTAGTGACACTTTATAACTTTATACACTTCTTAGACAACTTGGGGATCAAGACTATTGTTTCAAAAAATGAACAACTAGCTCAACCTTGAACGTAGCTATGATTCTTCTTTGTGACTATTCTTAAAGTAGTCCTACACCGTTGAAAGAAATTGGACTCAGGACATTTTTAAAAGCAACCCTGCCAAACAGAAACACAGAAGCCAAACATGCACTTCCATGCATAGTGTGGGGTTCTCATCAAGTGCCAGCCGCCAGCTAAAAAGCCAGCTACTTAATAGCTTTCTGAGCCACCTACGTTTCATGAAAATTCAATACATGCATAAGATGTAAAGAGTAATTTAAGCAAAACAAAGGTTTATTGGAACTTCTCGAAATTTTCTGCGGAAGCATGTCTCTCAAAACTCCCTAAAGGCTTGTCCCTGCAGCACTCAGCAGCAGTGTCAGCTATCTGATCCATGCAACTAGCCGTCTACTTATGATGCAACTCGCCCTCTCCTTCCTAAAATGATAACAACCCTGTGCACGGGTCAGATAAAACCATGCCCAAGTTTGGAAAGCAACAACATACCTTGGTAGCCTCCACGTGCAATACTGACATATTTGGACTTTTTCTGAAAACAGAATTAAACCAATATCAAAAAAAAAAGATTTTGTCCATGTACAAGTTGCAAGGCACTATCAT
>CM042755.1:8821181-8831181 GCA_022496165.2 Catalaphyllia jardinei
TACTTTACACTATTCTCCTGCTACTACGTTTCTTAATGAAAACCCTCCTTTTTATTTCACTGCTGTTTGGTTCATTGGAAAGGCTCAGTTGTCAATTTTGTTAACTGTTGAAATCGACACACAATCTAGTGTATTACTGAAAGAAATGCTGCATCATGATGCAGCATTTATCCCATCCAATAATAAACTCAAAAAGCAAAGGTAGTAATAACCAAGTTTGAGCAAGCCTAAACATATTTTTCTCCTTGATTTTTGCAATGTTTTAAGTTCAGTACATTCAAAGCTCAAAGGAACATAATCGAAACACAAGAACAACATACCATAGTTCAGCTTAAACAAGCTTTGGAAATTTGCTTTAATTGATAACTTACAATGTTTTTCATTTTGAAATGAGTATACTTCAATGCTCTTTCAATGCTCTTATCATAGTATTGTTTGCAAGAAATACATTGGATTTTAAAGAAATGCTGCCCTCGTATAAATGCCGTCCTCGAATAAATGCTAAGCAAGTGTGGTGGTCTCATGGTTAGTGCACCCGACCTCGGAGCGAGCGGTCCAGATTTGAGCCGGCCTGGCCAGGGACATTGTGTAACTTGTGTTCTTGGGCAAGACATTTCACTGTCATATTTCTACCTGGATAAGTTAGTAACAGTATGAACTAGTTCTAACCTTTCTAAAGGACTGTGGTGTCCTTGACACATAATACTGAGCTAAAGAACAGAAGTCTTCGATGTCATCTTCCTCTAATTGAAGAGGAATCGAGGATATTGTTTCTGAAACAACATTAACACAAAGAACAACATTACAACGCAGCACTGTTTTCATTGCACGTAAAATCCATTATCCTAGTTTTTAACTGGTATGTAGTTAACAATCTGTGTACATGAACCTCAATCAACAATCTTAAGTTAGTTTGTACTCTTAAAAACTGTTCTACGAAGTGTACTGAAGCTCTAAAATTTCAGAAATTATAGTTGGATAGAAAAGTATAAAAGGTCAAATGAACCAAAATTTAGACATTTTCTTCAACCACTTTTAAGCGATGAAAATAATGTTAAACTTACGTAGAAATTTTTTTCTTAGCCATGAAAAAGAGTACAAAGTTAAAACAAAGATAGCCAATGGCTTCCCAGAAACATTTCCAAAATTGATAATTTTCCAACTGTCAATTTTCCCGACCGCTCTACAATTAAGGCTAAAAATAGTAATGTTAACATTCCAATATCTCAGTAACGCTTCATCCAATTTGTTTGAAACTTCGCAATATGTTTATTTTATACTTGATAAAGACATTGGACTCGGCTGAAAAAATGTCTAAATTTTGGTTCATTTGACCTTCAAATTAAGAGCTTACTGACCACAACATAGAATAAAGTTAGACCTTAACTGACATCCACATGGAATATACATATATTTACTAGTAAACACTGGATTATTGGATAATGCAATTCAGGAGTTTTCATTGGCCAGGTTAGCCATTATGGTATATTTAACAATTATAGTCCATCAAATATTTTCACTTGCACACTATTGGCCTAAACAAGCCACATGACTGAATATACCCCAGTTAAAACTGAGCAATACCTGATTTTCCCGGTAGTTTTTGTTTTGAATAACAGATAGAGAGCCAGATATTGAACAAAATAGCCTTCATTTGACTTTAAAACATGTCCACATATTATCAATTTTTGTCATTAAATCTGTTTCTCGAAGCTCACAATTTTCCTCCAGTTCTGCTCTTAAAGCTCAGAACAGACAATGTCCCCAGACAAAATAATATCCATGCATGTTTTCAAGCCTAATGGGGGCTCATGTTTATTTAATTACCATGCTCTACATAAGTGAGGAGTGCACACAAAATATTTTTTCGAGGCGTTTTTTTACCTTATTTTACTTTTATATATCTTAGCGTGTTTTAATGCAACAATATTAAAATTGTTATTCCACTCGCACTTAATGGATACAAAATTACAATGGATATGAGATCAGGGCTCGAAATTAACTTTTTCTTTTGGGAACCAGCTGACAACTAATGGGAAAAATTTGGTCACCAGATCACAAATTTTGGTTGCCTTGACTTATTTTTGTACATAACTCACTTGTACATAACATGATTTTGCCATTACTTTGCATGTAACATAAGTCACATCTGAATTACAAACAGCATGACTTAGACTTGTAAAGCCAGCACTGCTACTGTTGTTTTCAGGTGATATGTCTCTAGTCCGAAGGTAATGTTTTTCTTAAAAGTTACAATGTATTTTAAATGGAGTGAAGCACAAAACTTTTCAAGTCCATGGTTTTCATGGGGAGACAAGCACAGGTTCTTCCACATTTTCCCTTTACTACTTCTTCAAAATAAGAAAAAATCCTTCTGGCTGAATCATCGTCTCCAGCCAAGCAAAACTCCCATAATTCCTCTAACAAGAGATTTGTGTCGGCTGCCATTAATTTTTTATTTATAAATGTTTCATCATGGGCTTTAGGAAATCAGAGCACCATTTTCCTCACCTAATAGTTCTGTTTTGTTTTCATGTTCCATCTCAAACAGCATATCTCTGAAATTATAATTTCAAAAGCAACAGTTATGACCATCTACAGCTTTTTTTAGAATTAGCAATGATGTGCTAGGGAGGTTATGGTTAGAAAAAATGAATTAATAATTGATGTGTCAGAACACCCAGTGCAGGGCAGGAAAAAAAACAGGTCTGATTGCCCAGAGCAAGTAAATTCCGCTCTTTCGCAATTGAGATGGAAGTTTGGTGGTGTGGTGGGCAGATGAAATTAGCCTCTTTAGTCTAATATTTAGATTTAGGCCAGCCTAAAAGCATAGCTCCTTGGCCAAGTTGTTAAGAACCCGACTAAACTAACCCAGGAAAAGGTATAATTTTGATTTGAGTTCTGTACCATTGCAGTGAGGTTTTCTGTTTTGAGTTTTATATAAACACAAAACAAAGCAGGAAAAAAAAAAAACATTTGTATAAAGAAAACGTTATAATTGGGATAAATTTTAAACCTAGGCTAGCGTTAGCCACCTTCCGAACAATCCTGAACTGTTTTCAACAAGTTAACCTGACATGAGCCTGTGATCCAATCGAAAACCAGCATTTGGTCAGCGGTCAACTTAAAAAGAAACATGTGACCTCGATGAGTTGTAGACTTGAGCTCGTGAAATGGTCATGTGATACTGGTCAGCAGATACCTTGTTTTGACAGGTGTCAATTGCTTATAACATGGATGTCCAATATCAAAGAGGTACGCAGTAAACTAAGGCTGCATGTCTCTATCAACCTATTATTTAGAGTACGGCTGCCATGTTGCGCGACTGTCGCCACCATCGTCGTCGTCGTTGTCATGCAAACGCGCCCACGAGCAAAACCGCTGCCCACGATAACCATGAGAAAATCAATACATGGGTTTCTTTTTTCCATATGGTTATTGGGCTCTGCTTGGCGGCCCTTTGGGCCGCCAGAGCTCCACTAGTAATTAGTGTTGTCAGAAACAATAATTAATTTAAAACTTAAGACTGCAAGATATGCAAACTAAAACAATGAGTTGAAAGCATGGATTAGTTCAAAATCCAAGTATACTTGATAAAAGATAGCACCTAGAAATTGGAGTAGTTGATACATGTAAGGTATGAACACTGTACACATAAAATATTTAGTGGGGGCAACTGAAAATTGAAATGTACTGACCCACTAGGTACATAACTGGAATCTTTCAATTTTTTTCCAGCCCTGCATTTTCCTGTTCCGCATTTATAACATGGAGGTTTTCGCCATTTCCAAAGCCAGGGTACATGTACAGTTGTACACACAAAATGAGTTTAAGCTGAGACATTATCCTCTCATTTCAACTGATCTCCAACCACAGTATGAAACATAAGAGAAGCCCAAGACAGCTCACCTGCCATTTATGACCATTACAAGTATAAGGAAAAACACCAGAAATGGGTCAGCTTCCAGCAGGTACAAATCCCATATGGCTCTTAACACTTCTGTTTCACATGCAACCATGAAAAGGCTGCGAAGCTGTTAAAAAAATTAAAATAAAAAACACATAGGATATTATGTACTTACTTACATAGGTAAGAAGTAACCCATAAACCACTGTTCCATGCAAAGTTTAATAGTTTATAATCAGGCAGATTTCTTCTATGCAGTATCAATTTTGGGAACAGAGCAGAACGAGAATTGAGAAACACTGCTAGCTAGATAAAAACACAAAAACGGATCTTACTTGGCCATGTCGTGTTTCTTTGAAATAGTTCTTTTCAATATTTTTTATTTGAGTAGCATGACTACAAATGAGCTCAAGAATTCATGTACATGTAGTGTAATCATATATAACTAGTACATTATTTCACACATTATTTTATACATTATCATTAATAGTAAGTTTTACATTAATTTTTTTCATTTCAGACTTGCAATTCTTTTGTGACTTACCCATCTCTGACAATACATATCAGGCCAGAGTTTTTTGGATTCCAAGAAGGAGCACAGTTCAGGATCATGGTACTGCAAGAGAAGTCTAAACAGGTGAAATGGCTTTCCATCTCGTACACAGTCCCTGAAAAATACATTCACTTATAGTTAGCAAAATGTGTTCCACAAAGTGCAATAGTTTCAAAACTTTTATGGCTGGAAATCATTAGCACATAAGCATAAGAATATTCAACATGTACATTTTCTTCATTTGGATGAACAAAACATGTTTGATACCATTTGACCACTCAGTACAACATCAACAAGTTTGTTCACCAAACAGTACTTGATCATGTTTGGCAGCAAACATTTCCCACTTGGACAGGGCTTAACATTGCATTCCCAGAAGTAACAAAGATACAAATATGAATTTTTTTTCCTGTAAGCTACAATCAATTTTATTAAATAGCCAGAAGATTAATAAAGCAGAGAGTTATTGGCTAATTGTCTGGCTTGGATTTTGTGTAAAGCCTACTGGCATTATAAAGCTATCTATCGTAGCTGTCATATCTTGTATAGGAGCCTTGCATTGCTTGGCCTGTACAGAAACCCTCACTCAGTTAATACAATGTAACTGAAGCTTGGGACTTTCCAATTAAATGTGTTACAGAAGACTATAATTATTACTTAATAGTAAGAAGATAAAACAAACAAGTATGAAGTGGTTACCTGGGAATGTATTTATAAAGCATCGCATAAAAACAATTGTACACATCATTCATAGGCAGCTCCAGCATCATAAATGGTGCCAGTACTTCTGTTAGACCACTTGTAGAGTTATATTTCTCATTACGACACTTGCAGTAGAAAGTAATAATGCCTTCCATATCTCTTGCCACCTCCTCTGCTTCATCTTCTGGTAGTCGAAGTTTACCTGAAAAAAAAAATTGTTCCATGTATTTAATGATGCCACATAATTATATGCACAATCCATCCTTACTTTAGGGTGCACTTATTTGGGATCATGACGGTCAGGATCAACTGTCAAAGATCACTCAGATCATGGTACATCAAAGGAACCAATGAATCCTTGTGTATTGATTCACAAGTTCTTTTGAAAAAGATTCAAGTGATCTGGGATCAGTGATCCCAATCTGCATCACACAAAACAAACACACTCCTTGGTACTGTCCAATCTGAGCCATGGCAGTCTGCAGGGAAAATATTGCTACTAAGACCAAAACAGAGCTTGTTCCAGCTTGTCATCAATTAAGCTGAGATATCTAGTAAGTGCTTAAGTTTTATTTTAAGTACAGAAAAAAAATCAACATGAAGGGAGCCCTCTAGGAAACAACCATAAATATCATAAGAAACAAAGGGGACCAATTGCAGAATACCCAGTCCAACCAGTCGTCTTCGACTCTACTGCTACCGTGGTCCGCAATCCGCAGTCTGTTAGCAAGGTTATATTTATGTGCTAAGTGTTAAACTGAAGTGCTACCGCGGTCCGCAGTCCCCCTGTCGATGAATAAGTATTAAACTAAGTGTTAAATCGATGAAAAAGCATTAATCTAAGTGTTAAACTGAAGTACTACCGCGATCTGCAGTCCCATAGTCGATGAATAAGTATTAATCTAAGGGTTAAACTGAAGTGCTACCGCAGTACGCAGTCCTGTAGTCAATGAATAAATGAATGGCTTTGTGCAAGACGGTCGTAAGTGACTTTTTCAGGTAAAATTTTTTTTCCTTCAAAAGTGCCTGAATTCTTGCATGTGCTTTTCAATTAAGTAGTAAAAGATTACCATGTAATTTTTTTGGGTGCTTTGCACTTTGCTTCTGAGAAGAACGAAGTCAAAATATCGAAGCGTGCACAAAGAACGCAACAAAGTGGAAAAAGTAGAGCATTTTAGCCACAAAAAGATACAGGAGAATGTTTTTCTGCTTTATTGAAAAGCACATGCAAAAATTCAGGCACTTTTGAAGGGAAAAAATTTTTACCCGAAAAAGTCACTTACGACCGTCTTGCACCAAGCCATTCAAATATTTAACTAAGAGTTGAACTGAAGTGCTACTGTGGTCTGCGGTCCCACAGTGGATGAAAGAACGAGGTATATTCGTGGTTTTTATATACAGTTTATTATGTAAATTATGTGGACTGCGGGATTGCGGTAGCAGCAATTAAGAATTCCAAAAAAGTGGGCCGGGTATTCTGCAATCTAGCCAACAAAGGAGTTGTCTAGCCAGCAGATCAAACTGGTTGCAGTGAAAATCGAAAGAAATTCAAGTTAAGATTTCATTTTACATGTAAGCTCATGAAGTTACATTTTACTAAAGTAATTTAAATGTAAGTGCACAGTCAGTAACAGAAATCAAGGAAAGTTATCAGTTGCTATATATTTAACAGGAATAAATTACGTTCCGAGGCTTTTGAACTTTTTATCATAAATTATGAATGAAGCTACGGTATTACAAAGCCAGTGACTTCATGATCATGTCGAACAGCACGCCTGTTTTTAAAGATAGCTAATTAGAAACAAGATAAACAGAATAATCCCTTAAAATAACACACGACTAATAAAATCTGACGTGAAAACTGATAACAATGGCATCTAACAACAGACACAGTACAAATCACTTCTCGCCTCGTCTGTAATTAATATCTATTCAAGCACATGATCGTAAAACTAATCGCTCCGCTACTTCAATGGAGCAAATCACAGCCTTGGTCTCTAACGTAATAAAGAAAAATATCTGTGTAAGTTGTGATTGTAAGTACTACTCACTCGCTTGTTTGCGACAGTCGTCCCGAATAGTTTCCTGTTCATTAAGATCTAACAAGCCATCCCAAGTTGACAACGCATCTGGTTTACCGACCACGTTAAGACAAACCTTTAAAAGTAAACAGATCACTTCTCAATACATTTACACCTGAGTAGTTCTGTACTTTCAGCTATACAAGATTTGATAAGTACCTTCCACACGTCCGCTCTATTTTCAGCTGGGATTTTTCGTCCCCGACATAGCTCACGCAATCTGTCGATATCCTTCTGTTTTGACAGCGCCAAAACTAAGTCTGTATGCCTGTAAGAAGTCATGTGAAGATTTTGTTACTTTTAAAAGATACTGAGAGTGCGATTCGTGACCAAGATAAGGATTCAAAACCACTATAGAGAAAGTATTTTGATGACTTTACCATCCAACATCATCAATACCGCCACCTTCCGCCATTTTGGAAACGTCATCATTGCCAATAATCCCACAATCCTCTCCCCAAATATAGGACCGCAATATATCCAACAAAAGTTGCCATCGCAACAATTTCAAAGACCTGTCGAAACGGTCAAAGGAGCATTTGCGTGACATCTATTTTTGAGAAAAGTGCCTCGTGGCAAGTTGCTAGGGTAACAGTGAGAGTTTGCTGCTATGAGACTTCAGGGTAACTCATAGAAAACTTGTAAACTTCGTCATTAAAATTTCCAAAGCAGCAAAGAATGAAAGAATATTCGGATTTGAAAGGAATTCCAAGGCTTGAGTAGCCAGAGGGGTTAATCTTGTACATACAATCCTACGTTGCTCATGGTGGTTGGTGCTCGCCAGGGCGTGAATTAAAACAACATGCGACTACGGGCGCGGGGAACATATCGTAATTGAGTGGAGCTGTGCTTTGAATGTGTGCATGTTAATATATTGATTGACCTTTAGTAAATTCTCAGCTCCGACTATTGCATTTCTAGCTTTTTGATTGGCTAAAAAACTCTGACTATGAGCTATTAGTATCACCCAACTAGTGGACTAATGCAAATCCTGCATTTTGATTGGCTACGCTACTAGGGGTCTAATAGTTATAGTTATCGCGTAGCGAAATTCACCGGTTTTTCTTTCGCTTTTTTCCCCGAAATAAATATTTCTTCAACTTACATTTGCTAACTTTATTATCACCATTTCTATCCGACTAGTTGGGTGATACTAAAACAATAAGACCCTTCGCGCTCAAGGGCCACGGGTCAATAGCCCATTCGGCTTCGCCTCATGGGCTATTGACCCGTCAGACTTGTTTTTCAAGCACGGCTTCTTTGTTATTTTATCACTTCATATCCAACGCGGGGAATAATCGTTATATATTGTCAAACATCTAACTATAAAACTGTTTTGTCTCCGCTTGATTTCAGCCATATTCGCTCCTCGATTGAAGCTAAAATGGCGAAGCCGTAATGATCTAATTATCTCGCTGCTTTTGAACTAGTACCCCACCAAAACGTCCTCTTCCCATCAGGGAACGCAATTCTCAGCTCAATTATACGATCAGCAATAAACCTTGAAACGTCAGGGCCCCAAAAAAAATACACCAAAAAACCAAAAGACCTTATCAAGGTTTTCGACTCCATCTTGACGCCACAGCGTCAGAAATTACACTACAATCCGATGACAAATCACTTTATCCCAAATTGAATTTTAAACAATTTTGGAATCAAAACGTTAAATTACGAGATAGAAGATTGTATTCACCAAGTTTGAAGGATGTAGCTTGGCTAGAAGACGCTTAGTTAATTTTTCTAATTTTCCATATATTTATTTCTGTAATTTTTTCCCCGCGAACCCAGTCTAGACGTCCATCTGTCCAGCCAAATTTACAGACAAATGTATGGAAAATAAGAACTTCTACCTTGTATTTTAACGTTGCGATTCACAAATTGTTTAAAATTCGATTTTGGAAAAAGTCATTTGCCATCGAATTCCCATACAAACACTGTAATTTCTGACCGCTTTCTCCTACCCGTGATATAAGGTTTATTATTCCGAGCACGAAAATAGATCAAGGCCACAGGACCCAGCGTACCCTGGTTCCAGAGACCCGTTATCCAAATAAATGGGGGAATATAATCGGGAGAATATAATCCCAATGAATGAAAATTCGGCTCTGGCACCCAGGGTAGACCCAGCGTGCACTTGGCGGTTATTCGACAGTGTATCGAATCCGGGCTCAGGGCCATTACGGCGAACAGCTGAGCGCCTTTAAGTTCTGCAATTGAAATGTACCAGGACAAGAGAAGATCAAGAAGATCAAGGTAAAACAGTGAATTCCTCATATAGACCTTATTAAGTAATCCCTTTTATGTTATTTTTAGAAGTAATACCCAGTTCTTCCGCGGTTGTTACTCGTGCGTTGCGTAGATGTTTATTAGACCATGCGTTGTCTATGGTCAACGTTGGAAACCGCCGTTTGTTTTCTTTGCATTTTTTTTTATATTCAGAAACAAAATTAAAAACAAAACAAAAATCAGACAACCTTGTTTTCTCGCTGGTTTACTGTAGCATAACTGTTGGCTGGCAAGAGTCAAAGGTGCACTAGAGGTCTTAGCCCCCCCTGGAGGGGAGGGTACTTCCTATAATGGCCTATATGGCGAGGCTCTTAGCAAACCAATCAAAAATCAAAATAGCGCACGTATTGAAGAACAAAACGTCACGAACTTACAAACGAAAGGAATTCGTACTAGAGCATCTTTCCACCGCACAAGGATGAAAAATTTAATTATGCTAGCTAGCTAACTAGAACATACCACGCAGTAACA
>CM042755.1:8836181-8850884 GCA_022496165.2 Catalaphyllia jardinei
GCGAATAACGAAGTGGGGGGGGGGGGCAAAAACTTTACATATCCATCTTCATACTATCCAGTGCCACAGCCTGGAATGTCGTCCAAGGATGTAAGGTTTATGACTCCACTTCCTCCTGATGAGCTTTCTAAAGGGGAGGAACAGACTATGTGCGTCACAGAACCGCGAGGAGCGAGACTACTAAAGATATAGCGGGAACTCTTCCTCCGGCAGTGTCAGTTCAAATGCAAATCCTAATGCTACTGCAAGGGTTTTCTTTCCAGCTGACCAAGTTGAACAAACACCCACTGCCTCCTCTGCCTCTCCTCCGATGTGTCCGTGTTGAGTTTCGTACGCCATGCCACAGTTAACCTGCGATCAGGCGTTTTTTTTTGGGAACGAAGAAGGGAAAAGGGAGAGGGGAAAAAAAATACGCTCTCCTTTCCCGCGTCTGAATACAGGGAGGGAGGGTATGATCTCAGCCTATGCCACAGTTCCACAGCTAACTCTCTCGTCAACTGCAGATTTCAACCAGGTGGAGGTGTACGAGAGCGATTCGGATGACAGTGACAATGATGTCGATATTGAGTCAGAAGAACTGGTTTTTGGTAAGCCAATAATGACAAGGTCTGGAAGACAAGTAAAGGTCTGGACAAGGTTTGATGTCTAGACGTGCGCAAAATGGTAAGCCAGGCCATACAAACCTGTTAATTAAAGCCTTATGATTCATGTAGAATTGTTGCCATTTACAAACAAACAAACACATACAGTTAAATATACTTGTGACAGTCAGGCTACATGTACATCGAATGTTGTGCCGCGTAGCACTATGAACACAAATGAAGTAACAGAGAATTAACTCTGAAGTGTAAATTTTAGTGCTAATTTAACCCATGAATAACCCACTGGGCGTTAGCCCTAGTAATGGGAATCAGGGAACCACACGAGGTAAAGAAAAAATCTTTTGACCTCGGTGGGAAGAACCCACGACCTCCGGATTAGATCTACCGTTACTCTGCCGACTGAGCTACAAGGTCGGACAGAGAAAGCCGGGGTCGATTTAGATGCTGAATCGCGGCGAAGATAAAGTAAGGGTACATATGAATGTTGTGCCACGTAGCACTATGAACACGAATGAAGTAACAGAAAATTAACTCTGAAGTGTAAATTTTAGTGCCAATTTAACCCATGAATAACCCACTGGGCGTTAGCCCTAGTGACGGTTATTCATGGGTTAAATTAGCACTAAAATTTACACTTCAGAGTTAATTCTCTCTTACTTCATACATGTACATCGATCTGTCTTTCCTAGTTTATTTTCCTTTAAGTAATTTAAAACTCTATCTTATTTTGGTATTCGTTATGTTTTTTTACTGCAGTAAAAGTATAAAAGTTATATAGTTCACTGAGAATGTACACACACAAAAATACTTTTTCATCTCAAATTTCCTTTAAGACTTTCAGTATGTTTTACAACAATGGAATTTAATATTTAACTTCTTAGAACAATAGCAATTAATTTTTAACAACTCCTGTTAACCGTAATGGAAAAAAATAACTGTTAGCCGTAAAAAAGCCCAAAAAATTAACCGTTAACCGTGTTAAAGTTTCACAGAGAAACACGCCATTTTTAAGAAGCTGCGACACGTTGATTCGTTGATACGCGTATCTTGAAACAAACCGTATTAAAAAGCCACTATTTCATTGAGACCCTCTTAAAGGTTTCAATTAAGGGAATATGATTGTTCACTTAAACACAGTTCAATCTGGCTTTCTCAAGCTGGTCATCTGGAGCCCCCCCCCCCCACCCCCCCATAT
This sequence comes from Catalaphyllia jardinei, assembly GCA_022496165.2. NCBI lineage: Eukaryota > Metazoa > Cnidaria > Anthozoa > Scleractinia > Caryophylliidae > Catalaphyllia > Catalaphyllia jardinei. Next base: position 8,837,979 of record CM042755.1, read on the forward strand.
CCTTGGGATATGACTCTCAGTCATTTACTATCTCCAACTCCAACACTCTCGCACTTTCTTGTTCTAGAGATATCAAGATAGCAAAGCTGGACTGTATGTAACAAGAATTTAATATACAATGTCTAAAGTTAGCACTTACCTCTTCAGGAAAGAAGGCTGCAGCCACATGAGGTGTGATAACTACCTGAGGCATCTTCCACAGAGCACTCTCCTTTGGGAGTGGCTCAACTTCAAACACATCCAGTATAGCTCCTGATATCCAACCTTCATTTAACGCATGAATAAGACTTTTTTCATCTATGACATCCCCACGACCAATGTTAATAAAGACAGGATGCTTGTCTTTACCACTCTCAAGCACATTTCCAGATAAGAGATATTTAGTGGCAGGTGTACTTGGCAATATATTACAAACATAATCACAAGATTGAAGAACTTCAGGTAGCCTCAACAAAGTTGTGTAGTGGTCAACAAACTCTTGCCTGTCAGATTTGTCTGTGCGTCCCACACCCCAGACGGTCATACCCAAAGCTTTGCATGCCTTAGCCAAGTTTTGTCCTATATCACCAAGTCCAAGAATTCCAATTGTCAGTTTAGGCATCACACGATATTTATGATTTAGTGAACACTCCCTTAAAAGAAGTAAAGTAATCAAAAACAGTCCTGTGAGTGAGATATAAATTTCCTCCAAGAAGAATTCGATACTCCAAGAAGATCAGATGTCACATAGGGACAATTATCTTTTTGGCAATAATATTACTTCCTATTAATTCTGATAGAGTTTCATGTTTCTTTACTATCCTAAGACTATCCTAAATCGTTAACATGGAAGTTATAGGTATTCATGACCATGCCTGCTAACTTAGCCAATCAGTGAATAACAATGCAAAGGCCTCAAATCGTTCAACAATGTAAAACCTGCATCCCCACAAATCTACTTGTACATATTAAATAAACAAACAAAAAATCAATAGATTAACTAAATAAATCTCACAGCTGCCAGCGTGGGATAACCATCATGTAAGTAGTATGCAGCAAAAACTATTTAGAGGGTCATTTTGTTCACTTTACTTATTGTGCCCATTTTGTAACAGAGTTATATCAATTCAATTTTATGCACTAACTACCCTGAATAAGCATACTGGACTAAAAAGACAGGGAAGTCATCCTTAATAAACGATACAAGGCAGTGTTAACAAAAGATTCTGTTTCTAAACTGCGGGGGACTGCCATTTGACAAGGTCGAGCATGCCAGTCATCTCACTTAGGGGTACATATAAATGAAGGATTCTGGTTTCACCTTGGGCGTTTATGACAAAATGCCACTATTTTAAGCTGTCAAAGTACCTAATCTATAATTGAAATCGAGAAACACATTTCTATGTCACAAATTAATATGTAAGAAAGCCACCAATTATAGTTAACGTCCTACATGAAAAAAACGTAAGATATTAATAAATTGTAAATAATGCTAGTATATTCTAAGTTGTGTTAACATTGTTAAATCATAAGTTCTGTTAGCACTGTAGGTAGAGTAAGTAACTTTTCTATGAAATGTAATATTGTTGCAATGAAAAAATATCCTTTTGGGTGCACTGTAAGGCTCATTTTCTCAATTTCCGCCGGTCCCTCAAGTCAGGTGTACTAGTGCAGCCTTGTCTCTTCAGTGAGCAGTGGCTGATAATTGAGCCTATATTCTGTTTTTAAGTGGAATCTTTTAAGGCTGGTTTTCACTAGCGACAGAGTCGGAGTCATAGACAGAAGCATAAAGTGATACAATCTAGTGAAAATCAAACTGATGGAGTCAGAAACAGAACACTGATTCTGCTTATGTCTTCGTCATTAACAATCAAGTGAAAACTGCATTATCGGAGTCGCAAGAAGAAGCGGAGGAATAAATCAGTGACAATGTTCTATTCCAGGCCTCGTGATTGGTTGGTTTTTCTGCTGCTTCCGACTCTGACAACCTAGTTTCACTGGATCATGAGTGATGGAGTCGTAAACGGAATCGGAAGAAATGGAAACATTCTGATTCTTCAGACTCCGATTCTGTTGAGTTTATGACTCCGCTTACGACTCCAATTTTCGATTTTCTCTAGGTCATAAGCTCTTATGACTCTGACTACGACTTTGACTCTGTCGCTAGTGAAAACCAGCCTTTAGGGGTCAAGACAAATAGAACTCATTTAGCCACACCCAGATTGGTCTCCTTTAGCGATTAAATTCTTAATTTCCTATAAACATCCCAAACATTTTCATGTAAAAGTTTCCCCCCCCCAACCCCGCAACAAACACCTACAATGTACAATACACACAGACACATACAAACAGGGAAATCCTGTATAATGCTTGCCCTTCGCTAACCAATGTACAATATCTTGATGGTATATATTATAAAACTATACCATTTGCATTCTTGTTGATCTTGCCACAGTTTTCGGAACTCCCTCTCCCAAGATACAATGTGACCAATGACAAACTGTACCATGGCAGGACCATAGACTCCACCACACCTTGATAGTGTCAAAGAACTCTTTTGTTGAGGAGTGATATATTTAATAGCTTCTTCCACTCCTGCCGAGGTCATCTGCATCCATTCAAGCTCAGGTAGACTGGGAAGGTATCGTGGTGCAGCGTTGGAATCTGATAATATCACTTTTGCCTCCTGTAGTCTCTCAACCTCTGGGTGCATTCATAAATATTAAGAACATTTTAACAGACAACTACGAAACAAGATCACTATATTATCAAAAGTAGACATGGCTTTCAAAATAGATGTGCATTGCATGGGAAACTTGCTTTTTCCAGCTCCTAGTAGTCACTGGGTAGTGATGGTCTAAGAAGGGTGCATGGCTTTTAGACTCGGCCACATATTTGATGGTGCAGTCCTCACAAAATCTTTTTATCTGGTTTACCAAGCGACCAGTTTAAAATGGGGACTGCAAACTGCAGACTGGGGGCAGAATGTAGACTGAGGGTAAAATGTAGGGTGCATACTGCAAACTACAGACAATTAGAGTAAATATTGTGTTATCCTTTTCCATTACCAAGAGCAGACCGTAAAGAGGATTATTCCGGCTAATCACAGTGAATGTCACTCTGGTTCACTAAGTATCACTCTGGTTATGTTGAATATCACTCAGGTTAGCCTCAGTATCACTCAGGCTGGCCTCAAAATCATTCAGGTTAGCCTCGATAACACTCCAGTTAGCTTGTCCATGACTAGTTCTCACTGATGGAAATGGCAACACGACTGAGAATCAGTTAAAAAATCTATATTCTGCTGTCTTTATTTTAGGCTTTGTCTGCATTATACCCCTAGTCTGCAGTCTGCATTCTGGGTTTTATGCTACATAGGTCCTGTGGCTAGAGGGTAGGTAGGGCCACAGGCGGCCCAGACATTAAATACCATTAATATCATTAGGTGACCACCGCCTGGTTAGTTCAGTTGGTTGAGTGCCAGTCTGTTGTGTGGGAGGTCGAGGGCCAGAGCCCCAGACTGGACCAACACTCAGGCTCTTAAAATAACTGAGGAGAAGGTGCTGCCTTTGTAATTATTATATCTGCAAATGGTTAAACCATAGGCCCCATCTCCTGCATCTTCAGTGTTACATAGTCAGCAGGGGACGTTTAAGAACCCACACATTATTGAAAAGAGTAGGGCATGTAGTTCCCGGTGTTGTGGTCTGGCCTTGTCACATGGGTTGGTGCTTCACACAGGATTAACCTCATTGCACCTTTCCCCCTTGGACAGAATTGTCCTAGAAAAATTACTATAAAAAATACTATAAATTACTATGTGACATATGCTGTAGGCGACTGCTCTCTGTATTGGCTTCTTCTAAGGTTTCAAGGTTTATCTTAACCACTCAAGATAAGCTGGTTTTCCATCTCTAGGTTTCCATTTCTGCTCCATCTCAAAGCCTAACTGATCATCTAGGCCACAGGATTTGAATTCCTTATCATGCACATTGCACTATGCCATGGTCCCTGGGGAAATTTAACCACAAACAATAAATAATTGTCCTGTGTCTCCCGGTGACTGGAGGGGACTTTGTCAAGATGGCACTGTCGCTAAGCTAGAAATGGGCCAATAGGTCACCCACCTTTTGTTTCTCTTTAAGGGAAGCAAACTGCTGGAAAGCAAAATTCAACTAATTGGCTCTAAACTGCCTCCAGGAACACAGAGACATCAAAATAACACAATACAAAGATAATGCAAGCATTCTCCTACATTGTCTTTTTAACGGGTAAAATTGTAACGCAATCGATCGCCAACAGCATAATGTCACGTATTTTAAATCGTCGTCTGGCCTTTGGTAGGGCTACAGGTTCCTTTGAATCCATCAAGCTGTGATTTGCTGTCTATGGTCTAAAACGGACAATAGAAGGCCTTTAATCTGTGATCTGTAGTCCACAAAATGTACAGTGTACAGGAAAACGCACTGGTTTTTCTCATGATGTTCTTGTGATTTGTCACGCCTGGGTCACCCACTACTCAGCATTAACTGCACGTTCCTTCGTCTGTAGCTCATGCGATTCGTGTTATTATCATGCAAGCATGTCTCTTGACCATTTCGATGACAAAACCAGGTGAGATTTCTATCAATTTATAGCTATTTATGGAAACTACCTAATAGGACTGAAAATGAGGCACGTCCAATAAAAACTTTTAATTAGGTTTATGAGGGTTAAAAATTGTATTCTCTTACTTACCTCCACTGGATCCAACAGGAACGTTGATAAATTTCAAATGTGGGCAACGTTTAGTAAGACTGTTAGCTAGGTCAGGGATCGTAGAAGAGATGTGCACAGTCTTAACTACCCTCCGGACAGCCGCCATATTAAATTAGGAGAAGGAATGAGAAAAAACCAAAAAGTGACTCCGCCCCAGTCCCTATTATCAAGGCGGCGAAATACGAGATACAAAAACCCTCAACTTGTCGCGCAACATTGTTTCGTTGCAAGTTTTCGTCGATGTTTCCCGTTTTTCACCTTGTGTGATCAACTTGTCGCGCAACAAAAACATTTGTTGCGGGTTGAAGAAATTTGTTGCGAAAAGTAGAGCGCGGGTCTACTTTGAGCAACAAATTTTGGCTTTGTTGCTCGTTTTTCATCAAACTCACAACTTGTCGCCCAACAAATTTGCTCGTGCACTGCAAATCAACCAATCAGCGCGCCGCATTTCTTCAACCCGCAACAATTAAGAAATAGAAAACATGTACCGTGTTTGTATCGAGTTATACAAACACGAGTGGAAGTTTGGGAGAACGAGAAATGCTGTGGGAACACGAGCCGCAGGCGAGTGTTTCCACAGCTTTTTCGAGTTCTCCCAAACTTTTACGAGTGTTTGTATAACTCGATACAAACACGGAGTACATGTTTTCTACTTTTTTAGAAAACACCACGACGAGAAAAAGGAAAACAAATTGTTAACTTTGATTATCAAAATGTAAATTCTCTTTGCTCGCGCCATCACTACGTCAACAGCGCGCGCTAGTTCTGTGTCTCCATCGATTTATACAAACAGGATTTTTAACCAATCAGCGCGCGTGCTTTCTTAGGACTGTTTTCTAAATGTTTTTGTTGCGGGTCAAGTTGATCACGCAAGGTGAAAAACGGGAAACATCAACGAAAACTTGCAACAAAACAATGTTGCGCGACAAGGGTTTTTGTGTCTCTATTTCGCCGCCTTGTAGAAGACTATGGATGACTACGGAACTTTCTCGACATCTCGACATCCAATTCGGGGCCAGATGCAGTCCCCACGATTATTGATAGAAGTTATAAAAGCATTTGTTTGTATAACAATGAAAAACTCTAAAAAAATCTTTTGAGTAAAATGCTCCCCCGTCTCTGCTCCCCCAACCCACCTCATGGGGCTGAGTACGGGGGAGCAGAGTCTCTGCAGAGTCCCACCCTCAACGGTCCACCCACACTAGAGAGCTCCAATGCGTTCTTATTGCAATTTCTTTATATTTGAGGCAAAAAGCCTCACTTGCTCCTTGTGGGAGCATTTCTTCTGCTCTCACGAGGCGTAGCCTCGTTTTGGTGCCAAGTTTGTTTTCGATCCTCTGCTCTTGTAAATTTACACTTTTCGTGTCCAAATTCGGCAAGCGTGTTGAGCTCGTGCTATTCTTGATATCCTTTAACTTGAAATTGTTTACAGCTTGAATTTTCTGATAATGATCAATTTAAGGCGGGACCTGAAGGCTGTTTTGACGTCGCTCAACATGGCCTTTGTGCCAATATCTCACGTTTTACGTTTCTATACCTGCCAACTCTCACGCCTTGTTAGGCGTGAGTCTCACGCCTGCGGCCGGTTGAAAACTTCGATCTCACGCTGGCTCACGCTTGCGGGCCAATTTCTCACGCCTGATTGAAAAATGCGAGTTGTTACCATCTTGCTTGACACAATTTCCAAAAATATTTTAACTCAGACCATGTAAGGAAGGAAAATCATGTGTAAAATGAATAAATGACAATACCTTCCAAGCGATCTCTGATTTTTGAAGTGAAAAGCACTGGGAGCAAGTTTGCGTTTTTTCGCGTCTTAAAACTTCGGAAGACTTCGGGCATCGTCGGAAGACTTCGGGATTCTTCGGAAGACTTCTTCGGACTTCTTCTCGGAAATGATCGTGTCGTCTTCAAAAAACCCAGCACTCCCATGATAAAAATCTTACGCTTATATCTCGGAAAATGTTGGCAGGTATACGTTTCAAGGAACGCCAAATCCCTCCATTTAGAACATTAACCATTGTTTTGCGGTTTTGTGTAAATTTTTGGGTGATTTTTGGGCATTTTGGGAAAGAGATATTTGATGGATTTGGAAAATTGAAATTTGAAGTGAAGAATTGATAGACGGACACCAAACAGTCCCCTACCAACCTGGGGAGGGTCAACTGTCTGGTAGTGTTCCAAACCCATTTTAATCTTAACAATTCCCTTTTAAAACCAACCTCGTCGCCAGGACCTTTTCCCTACCTCTGGGAATGAGGTGTTTTCAAAACTACTTCAAATTTCGCTCCTATTCAGGTAGAATCCCCCCTTAAACACAGGGAGCCAGGAGCAGAGTCCTATTTGACCTTATTTCGAGTTAAATTCACCGTACAATTCAAGCGCAAATCTGTCAGTTATTGATCAAATCACTGTACGTGATCGAACTGTAAACATGCCATCGCGTTTCCAGGGCCAAGGGTTAGTAATTTTTCAGGTGAATATAGAGTAACCCATAGCCTAAGAGCAGGCGCTAGTGTCTGGGTTTCCCACTTACGCGCTGCATTATTGCTTTTGTGGGCGAGTGTCTTCTCGCTGCTTCGCCGCTCGCGTCCCTGGCCCTAACACGAGAAACCTGCTTGCAGGCTACATGTAATTTACTCATCTTATTTATGTTCAACTTGGCCCTGGTGAAAGCGCGGTTCTTGTCAGGATCAAATTGCTCTGAGAAGACAGGTGAGTAGTACAATAGTAACAAGCTATGGCGGTGAGTTTCTGGCTGTCTTTAGCATCTTTAGCATCTTTGTTTTAACATGACGTCCTACAGGAATATGCAGTGGTGATTTGTGCGACTATATCAGTGTGGAAAAGTGTTGATCTGGATGTTGGGGAAAATAAATCTATTTCAGTAGACGAGTCAGGTTGATAACGAAAGTGCTGTGGTGGAGCGACCGTCGATGTACAGGTGGCTGCCACCGACAGAGACCCTATTCTCTATGAAATTTCCTCCGGTAAATTGTAGATCACTTAATAAACAAAATTGCACTTGTTTCAAGAGACGGGCAATCCTAATGTTTCCAAAAAGGTTTTCATGTATTTGAAGAACTTGTTTTGTTTAAATTTTGGATTTTGGATTTCAGATTCCGGAATCTGATTTTCGGTTCCAGGTTCCGGGTTCCATTATGCCGGATTCCAGATTCCAGATTTCAGATTCCGGATTCTGTGTTTTAGGGTTGCCCTATATTACCAATGTTTGCATTTTTTGGAGGTCTCAATTTTGGTATGAGCTTAAAAAGAATGGAATTATCGATCTCTCAAAGTAGAGGTATTGAAAAATGTTGGAAATGTTGAGAGCCACCGTCATATATAAAAGTAATTTAGCGCGAGATTTTGAATGTTTTTTCTTTCTCTCAGTTTGTTCATTTCCATACTGGTGTCAATCTACAAATCAACCAAGGTTAAACAGCAGTTGACGGAATATGCGTCTGTCCTATATATTGGATTATCTGAATTCATCAATGTGTTTCAATCCGACGTTTTCCAAAATCATGATAAAAAGGCCTTATCAAGGTTTTCGACGTTAGTGAAGTGAGTTAAACCAATCAAATGTAATTTTCGGGCCCCCGTTAGGTTGTCGTCTGCATCGAGAAAAGGTGCAACGTTTTCTCTTTTCCGATAATTCAGGTAAAAGTAATCGAAAAATCGAACGTCAGTTAAATACTGTTTGAATGCTCCAGGAGAGTCGAAAAACTTAACTTAACATAAACAATTATAATGCATATGTTTCGTGCAATATTCGTTCGATATCAATTTTAGTTATGAAGCTTTGTACAAATCCAGACCGGGCATTCTTCATACAAATGGTGCGCCTAATGACGGATTGTTCATATTCCAAGCCTGGGCTTCCTGCGGTTCGACTAAGAACAGTGAACTGATACTTTGACTGCGATCAGACGTTTGCCTTTATAAGAGTTCAGCGAGTGCTCGGTAGGAACGTAGGGGAAAATCATTCACTGATCGCCAACGTTAAATCAAAGGACCCTCTGGGTTATCTCGTGCCAACATTAAGGGTGAAGTGTTTACTGAGCATGTGACAGGGAGCAGACGTGTCCTATTTGATCATATTCCAGCTAAATGCGCCGCAAAATTGCAACACACATCGGTCTTGCTGATGCAAAACATTTTACGTGTTATTGACAATTTTGCTTAGCTTTGTTACATTACGACTTTGAACTTTGTCGGGCGAAGTCTGTCACGTTTTGAACTTGTTGTCACGCGATTTCGTGATCTTGCTCCACGTCTATCGAAATCCTGTACACAAAACAACCGCATGCAGCAATGGCTGTGGGCGTGTCATTGAAAGTCACGAACAGTAGGAGAGAGACACTTTACTTCCGAGAAACGTCACCCGAAGGGATACGGCCACTTTCCGTCCGCCTTAAGGATAAAGTTTGAACAGAGGATTTCATGACGCTTCAAATAGAATATAAAAGCAGAGACCGATACGACGACGATTTTAAAATTTGATCTTTCGGCTGCCCAAAGCTTGCTACAGCCACAAAAGATTTCCTCCCCTCTCCTAACCACACTGCTAACGACATGCAATTAATCCCCTTCAGACAAAGAAATATTTTCCGTCGTATTAAATCTATAAGGCCAGGAAAGCTTTTTACCTTTAAAAAGGCAGAGCGGTTCATCCTGATGGTTTTAATTTCTGGGAAGAAACATATATTCCTCCTGCGATGATAATCATGAATCGGCGAAACACTCGCCGCGCTTCGGGCTGGAGAAATTCTTCTCAACCTCAAAGGAGGTGGAAGGCCTTGATTGGTGGTAGTTTCATTGAGCTGTCTTTGGTAGACAAACAAACAAAACAAGGTAACAAAGTGATCATGTACAAGTTTACATGGGCATACTTCTATGGTTTCTTTTTTAAAACAAGGCACCATTCGACTCATCAAGCTGAACTAGAACTGTACGTGACAAACCGGAACCGATTTACTCAACAGAATATTCAGCATTCATGCATTTACCCACCAACACAATTAATATACAACAAAGGTTGAAATGAACGACTTGAACAGCACTTTCTCTTTTGCTCAAACAAAATGAAGTGAGATGTAAGTGTCAAATATAAAATGAGATGTTGGCTCTATACGACACAGTCTTGTCACGTCAGCATGACTTACTGTGGGGACACCCCTCACTCTCTATTGTATAGGAAATTGTTGGGCACAATATAATCCTACAAGTACTGGCATACTGTAAAACATGGACAGGATTTGTAAAACATGGGCATGGATTCAATTTCTAAAACATGGATTTGTAAGAAAATCTATTCCGAAAAGCAAACAAAACCAAATAGTTTATTAGTTTCATTGTTATATCAGTTTAGTGCCCTTTTATTGCCCTTTATAAAGTTATTTGAGCTTTGTATTGCTACATCACCTTTTTATTCTCCCTCACTTCCTTTGTCATTATCCCGATCTAAACACCTTTTTACGCTGTTCGTGAATAAATACAATTTAACGTATATCATGCAGTCATTTCATTTCAGGGAAAACAAGGTTGATAATTGAACATGTAAGAAATTTCAGAAGACTTTGTCATTACCTAAACTTCCTCAATAAAGTTGTCCTCAACTGTACGGTAGAAGAGTTAATCACTCTGATTGCCTTCGTGAGGGTACACCACATTGTAAATCATTTTCTTCAGCTTTGGTTTCCGCTTATTTTGCTGTGTCTTTTCCGGGTTTCAATTGATGCCCATAGTCCTAGCGCACTTGGTCTGTCTATCGACCATCTTAGTATGGAAATTGACATATTGGAACAAAACGAAGAAGCAATAACAGCAACAAAAATTGGAAATGTGGTTTCGGTAACCTCGATGAACCTTAAACGCCGCCATCTCTACCCGCGGAATACAAACTTTCGCGCTCTTTTTAAATTATCCAAAATTATTTTGGTCAAAAATAAACGAATTTTTCCACTTCTGGGCATCTTGGTTGGAACGTTTTTTGTAAGGGAAAGAGGAAAATAGATAATAAACGAAGAACCTGCATTGCAAAGGGTGGGAAAATTTAATCTCTTTCGACAAAACGGTAGCAATTAACAGTAAGATGTAATCATCACAAAAACGTTCTTAGGGTACGGGTACTGAGTCCAAATAAAATTAACCTAAGTTGTAGACACCTGATTTTCCCAGGGAAATTATTTGTTTTCAAATCCATATTTTACAAATCCATGTTTTACAAATCCAGTCCAGTCAATGTTTTACAAATCAAATCCAGTCCATGTTTTACAATATGCCACAAGTACTATCTTGTCTGGAAAGAATGTCTGAATTATCTATGCTGACTTTTCATAACCTAAAGCAAGACAGATGTCTCTGATCTTTGTTTGTTCGTTTAATCCTAACCTGTCCAGGACCGATTTGATTCAGAACTTATTTCGGACAGAGTGCTCACATAAAATAAAATAATATTTCATCAACCATACCGGTTACACCCTGCCGGGTGGTGTCTCCTCGTAGAGGGCATGGCCATATTAAGAAGTACAAAACATATTCGTTTCAAACCCTTTAAGAGCTTTTTGCAGCTATATTGTAGCAAATAAACAAATCACACTGTACAGACCAAACAAACAAATTAACAGATATATCAAACTCTCACCTCGGCTGTTTCTGTATAGTTTATCTTTCCAAGTATTGCACGTTAACCGGCCAATATCGAAAATTAATTTATAGGACTGAGTAACTCGCTACAGCATGATATTTAATTTAAGATTTAAATATTTTATTAAGTCATTTTTATGGATGATCTGAACGCAGACTGAATTATCTTGTCCATTTGCTCTAAACATAGTGCTCAATATGACTGACGTGAGTTTATATACCAGATAAACTTCACCTGGAATGTTTCCACGGGGTAATTTTCCATCTTCTTGTCCACATGGTTAATAAGTACCCACTGACGGGGACCAATATTTACGCAATTTAAAAATAATTATCGCTTTTGCGGGAGCCGCAGTCTGTCATTTTTATTAGTCAGGATGACGTTATCAAAACTGATTCACGGTAAAGGACTGGGAAAAGTAAGATTATAACGAGATTAAGCAAGATAAGGCCACTTCCATACAGAACACACACGGAGTGTCTGTGATTTTTTGTAAATCCAGAAAAATACTAACACTAATTGAGCATTTAAGGCAGAGGTTAGACGGCTTAAGTGAAGGAACGCGATGACTGTAGTTCCAATTGTCATCTTTCTTGTGGGAGGTAAGAGATAGCTAATTCTGTGTTGCAAGAATATCCACGCAGACATACACACGCAGGGGAGGTGGAGTGTTGCGTTTCCAGCAAATGTTTCTCCTTATAACTGAGAAGACGACGAAAGTCATCATCGGTAGTAGTTTTGCTCGAGAAGCTTTTGGCCGGAACAACGGTAACAAACCGATTGAGTTGACGTAATAGTTTACAAAGGGCATATTTCGTGGGGTTGTTTCATTACTGTCGTTTTTCAACAAAGCACGGACTGCATTTGACGAAGGCTTTACAAGAACTGACAAACAGCCGATCGCGATTTAGTCGGCATTCAGCTAGGTAGCGTCCATTATTAAGCCACGAGTACAATTGATAAGTTATACACCTTGAGATGTCTCGGATATAACTTTTTATTTTTCTTAAACAAAAATGCGACCAGCGACAAACAGGGTCCAAATATAAAATTTGAGATATTGACTCATCACGATACCCTATCACGTCAACTGTCGACCGAGCAGCAATATAATAAAAGTTGATATTTCATCTCGAAGGTAACCCGTAAATCACTAAACAAAAGTGCGGAGATAAGTAAGTTTTCGTTTGTTTTTGTTGCTCTTCCACCAATGCAGATGAAATCGTGAACGCACATCGGAAACCTCTTAATGAACCACAGTAAATAAAATCGAATTTTGGGGATATGCGCTGTTTTTGTATAATTACACGAATAAGGAAACACTAAATGGTAGAAGAGAATTACATGTTATATAAGAAATGGATTTTTTTCAGCCAAATGGGTTCTTTTATTGTCCATCTCTCCTTATACGGGTAGCCTGCGTAGCTGGCGTTAAAAGGTTGAGGGAGAGGCAATACGTAGTGTACGGAGGGAGACTGGGAGACTTCTTCCTCGCGTCTTTTGGTCTCTCATCTTTC
>CM042755.1:8856574-8872353 GCA_022496165.2 Catalaphyllia jardinei
GGAGACTTAACTTGTCTTAACCGTCACCGGCCAAAAGTAATTTCGCTATAGGACGCTTTAGACGGCCAAAGAAGGCGAAAAAACACCATACATAAGTCGATTAAGGTTTCATTTAACTTTATTGGGACATTGAGACCGAGATGCGATTTAGATGTGCAATTTTCAGAGCTTTATTCATAACCCTCATAGATTCTCTTCGTTTCATATAAACATGTTAAATATTAAACCACGAACACATAGAGTGGTCTGCCTGTGGTTCGAGCGATTCCCCTTCTGATTGGCTGCATAGAATAAGTTTTTATGTTAAAGAGCTTTTAAGAGGCCTGGGGCCTGTTTCTCGAAAGACCCGCTAAGTTATCGGGCCCGGTAAGTCACCCGTTAAGTTCCCGCAAACTTTACGGGTGTTTCTCGAAACTCCCGTTATTTTTGATCCCGTTAATTTGCCCGGTAATTTACGGTAGGTCTTGACCTCTCGTAAAGTTACCGGGAATTCGCAAATTTCGCAAAACTAAACAAAATGGCGGCCGGAGACGGACCTTTATGTTAAGCTCGAAGACCAGTCTTATCAAAAAGGTCCCTTTCTTGTCGATATGGCTGACTGCGAGGTCATTGGACGATTTCGGCTCTCTCAAGCAAGAATACAGTGGCTCGTCGAGGAAATGAAGGAGGAATTGGAAAGGAACACGGCGAGACGCTGCCCACTGGCTTCGGAAAGGCAGGTAAATATTTGTTTTAATTTTTCAAAAAACTTTTGTAAGAACCTTCCTTCTTCCCAATATTGTCTACTCTTAGTTAAGCTAAATTCGTATCAGTATAAACTGCTGAAATAAGTGTTTGAAGCTAAATTTTAAGTTCAAGTTCTTAAGTTGGCTGTTTCCTCAGCGGTCCGCATATCTTGTTAGAATTTTAATATGTAGATCCTGTGGTGTTTGATGCCCACTGCAAGATTCTTTTTGATAACATCTATTTATAATGCCTTTCAGGTTCTCCTAACACTTCGCTTATGCTTAAAGAAATTTCGGTGCAAACATGATTTATCACAAAGCTTTCCAATAATAACTAAAGCAAAGCACATGCTCTGATTGTTTCATTCATCATCTATTATTTGCCCATGGGTGCACACTGCTGACATGTGTGTTAATGTGATGTAGCTGGGCAAAAAAAGGACTGCTTTTGCTCCAATGTGTCATTGTTGTATTGTAAAACAAGTGGTAAACGCTACAGCTGTACACCATTGAGTTATGAGTGCACTTGGGAGGTTTGCAAAGCACTCAAGAAGCTAGAGTAGCACTCGGGTATCATGCTTAGCAACCTCCTGTAATGTCGATACGTGTAGGTCAGCGGTGTCACATACGGGACTCACGTTTTAAGTAGTTTTTCAGAGCACATCATGTTGTTGATCGGGTCATCATGGCTGCAGCTGATTAAAAGTTTTGAGACTGAAACACGGGTCTAATCTATTTACGTGGACGTTATATTTGGCGACGAGACCATGTCGGATCACGAGGAAGAAACACCGGGAGTTTCGAGCCCGCAAAATGTCGCTGGAACACCGACAGTTTCGGTTCCATAAAGCAGAGCCGCTGCAGGAACATCGACAGCTTCACAGAGCTCCACGACCGCACCGGCAACACAAGCTGTTCCACATTCGACGTCTGGACCAAAGGACATCAGAATGCAAGCATTTATCGCAGAGTCGTATCCTGATGAAACAGGCCGCCGATGGAAAAAATGGAAAAATGAACTTCACTCGTTTCAGATATTTCCGCATATCAGATACTCAGGATCGCATCGATGCTCTTCACATTTACGGAGGAGAACAAATACGAAAGCTAATTGAATCCCTCGCGAGCGTTCCTACGCCGTCATCAACCAAGCCGCTAAACGAATACGAGAAAATCATCGCCAAGCTCGACAACCATTTCATTCCCATGGTCGACCCTGACTGTGCCCGTAGCAAGTTGGAAAAAATGTGTCAAAAAGAAGTCGAATCCGTGGCTCAGTATCACGTGCGTTTACGACTTCAAGTAGCAAAGTGTGGGTTCACGGACCCGGATGACGTGATTCGAAGCAAAATCCTGCAAACTATGCGCGACAAGAAGCTCCGCCGGGAAACAATGGTGAAACGATATACACTCCAACAGTTACTGGAGCACGCGGCGAACAAAGAAGATATCGATCGCCAAGCTCAGGATATGGAGCAAAAGCTTGCACCGGATCAAGAACGAGTTAACAGAATTCACCCAAAGAAAACCCAGAAACCAAAGGGTAAACGCAAACCCAAGCCACTGCACGAGGACAAGAAAGAAAGCGCATGCCAATTCTGTGGTATAGACCACAAAGGGCCAAGATCAAACTGCCCCGCCTCTGGAAAAACATGTGGCCTGTGTTCAAAAAAGGGTCATTTAGCTCGCATGTGTAAAGGTAAAAAGAACCAGAAAGACTCTCCCTCCCCAGTGATAGCCCCAAAGCCACACAACCCCGAGGCTATACGTTTCTGTTCTGACATGAGAGTACCGAACACTGCTATCCTTCGCCCTGTAACTGAAGCACTAACTGTGGAAGACATAAAGTTTAAGCTCGAAGGCGCCACGGTCTTCAGTGTTCTGGATATGAATGAGGGTTACCATCAGCTTGAGTTGGATGAGAACAGCAGACACCTGACTACCTTCTAATGAACAGACTCCAAAATGAGATACACAAGGCTGAACTATGGAACAATCTCAGCACAGGACATTTTCGATAAAGCAATGGATGACACCATCGCAAGACTAAATGGTGTGCTCCACATCAGAGATGACTTCATTGTTTTTGGGAAAGGCAACGTGGACCATGAAAAGGCGCTTGAGAATCTACTCCACTGATTCCGAGAATGCGGCCTCACCTTCAACCCTAAAAAATGCAGGTTCCGCCTACCCCAGATCGAATTCTTCGGTTTCATCTTCTCAAAAGATGGAATTAAGCCGTTGCCGAGCATAGTCCAAGCCCTAAAGCAGATGAATCCGCCCAGAAAAGTATCGGAAGTGCGTTCTCTCCTGGGCATGGCTCGGTACTCTGCAAGATTCATCCCCAACTTCGCGGAGATGACCACACCCCTGCGCGACCTCACCCACCTAGGAGCTAAATGGCGATGGTCGAAGAACGAGCGAGTAGCATTCGAAAAACTCAAGGGCACAATATCAAGTGACACTGTCTTGGGATACTATGAAACGGGTCAGGATACGAAGCTTCTGGTTGATGCCGGACCCAATGGCCTAGGGTTGGTTCTTATGCAGAAGAAACCCCAAGGATGGAAAGCCGTTGAATGTGCTAGCCGTAGCCTGACAGAAGTTGAAAAACGGTACCCCCAGATCGTCCGCGAAGCCCTTGCTATCCGTTGGGCTTGTAAACGCTGCTACAGGTACCTGATCGGAAGTTCATTTGTCATTGAAACTGATCACCGGCCCCTAATTCCGCTCTTCAATAATCCGCACAGCAGACCCCCATGAGAATTGACCCCTGGCTGCTCTACCTGCAACAATTCGACTACCAGCTAAAGTACTGCCACGGTAAACAGAATGCAGCAGATTACCTCTCAAGACATATGCTTCCCCTCACGGAATGCGACATCCAAGCAAGTGAAGCAAGAAAGCAGGTCGTTCACAGCATTATCTCTGGTACAGCACCCCATGCCATCTCTCTGGATGATATTCAAGCAGCAACGAGGAAGGACCAGGACCTCAGGACGCTCATACCGCTTATTCAGGCTGGCAATCATCGTGCTTGGAAATCTGATCCAGACTTGGCGAAGTACACACTAGTGTTCCATAAGCTTAGTTATATGGAAGGTGTTGTTACCCGTGCCCACCAACTGATCATTCCCAAAAGTCTACAAGAGCAGGTCATCAGCATCTGCCATGAAGGGCACCTCGGAATTGTAAAAACCAAGCAGCTCCTGCGATCAAGGGTATGGTTTCCAGGAATTGACAAGAGCGTGAAAAGAAAAATTGCTAGCTGCATACCCTGCCAAGCCAGTACCAACAGTTCCCAACGTGAACCTCTGAAGATGTCCCCCACACCTAAAGGACCATGGTTGCAAGTATCGGCAGATTTCTGTGGCCCATTTCCCACAGGTGAATCGGCTCTGGTCGTTTTGGATGCATATTCTAAGTACCCTGAGGTAGAAATTGTTTCCAGTGTTGCTGCAAATGATACCATCCCAGCATTCGAGCGTATCTTTGCCACGCACGGGATACCGGAAGTCTTGAAAACCGACAATGGGCACCCTTTCCAAGGTCACGCCAGTCATTCGCGAAAGAGAAAGGTTTCATGCACCGAAAAATCACACCATTGTGGCCGGAGGCTAATGGCCATGTAGAAGGCTTCATGAAAAACCTTGGCAAGGTTGCAAGAACTGCCCACAGTCAAGGGAAAGATTGGAGAAGAAAGCTATGTCTTTTTAGCTAATTACAGAGCCACACCCTACCCAAGTACCGGGAAGAGCCCTTTTCTGTTATGCATGAACAGAACTGTAAGGATCAAACTTCCTACCATCAAGGAAACCACTCCTGACACAGAAGCCATGCAGAAGGATAAGGATTCAAAGGCCAAGATGAAAGCCTACGCTGACCAGAAACGACAGGTTAAGCCGCACAACCTGAATGCTGGAGATATCACACTGGTGAAACAGAGAAGGCTTAACAAAGCCAGCCCGCATCTGTACCATACACAGTCTTGGATGTCAAAGGTTCCATGATCACTGCTAGACGAGAAACTGATTAGGAAGAAGTCACCCGCAATAGCTCCCATTTCAAGAAGCTACCAAACCCATCAGGAAGTACCATACCTTACACCGAACCAGTACCCGCCGATGAGCAAGTCCCACTCGACTTCGAAGGACCAGAGGTCTGTCAACCTGCCTCAACCTCAGCACCCCAAGAGGAATCTAGTCAGGCGCAAGCAAGCAAAAGCAATGGTAACCAAGACAACACAGAGCGTGCAGCAGCAGAGCAATCTACCCCTTCACCACCCGTATCCTTCCGCAGTGTTAGACCAATCAAGAAATCTGGCTGGATGAAAGACTATGTTATGACTTAAAAAAAACTTTGCTAACAATCAGAACATTTATGGCCAAGTTAATCATGGTTTTCTATATAGTCGGTCGTTTTCCATACTGCAACGGACTGCGTGATTACGTTGTTTTCATATTTTTGATGTTAGCATCATCTTTGTTTTTTTTACTATGACGTTAATTATTGTTTGTAACTACCCGGGGAGAAATGTAATGTCGATACGTGTAGGTCAGCGGTGTCACATACGGGACTCACGTTTTAAGTAGTTTTCCAGAACACATGTTGTTGTTGATCGGGTCATCATGGCTGCAGATGATTAAAAGTTTTGAGACTGAAACGCGTGTCTAATCTATTTACGTGGACGTTATACCTCCTTCATGTATCCATAACTCATTAAAGTGTGCTAGCGCATTTACCATTTGTTAATTAAGTTTAGGAATTCAATGGGTAAGTCCAGAAACAAAAAACAGTTACAACAGAGGTTACTTTCTGGAATTTCAATGGCAGATGGGAGTTTTTTCTGAGAGCATAGGGAGTGGGAGACATTGAATATTTTGTCCTTCTCCCACAGGCAACAATGGCTGACTTTAATTGGTGTAATTGGTGCTGTGGATGGCTCAGGAACAATTGTATGTGTGCCATAAAAGCTTTCATGCCATAAACACCATGGCAGTGTGCAATGCACAACTTTCATTCACCAACTGTGTAAATAAGAAAAAGATGTAATCAGCTTCTTCTCAAACTCATTAATAATGCATTAAGATAAAACAAAGAAAATCATAAGCGTGAAGGAGGTTCGGATACCCAGTCTTAATTAGCATAGATTTTGACGATTTTACTTCTCCGTTTACTGCTTAGTTTTTCTTTCGATTGAGAGGATATAGCAAACACTTGAGACAGTGTTTCATCAGCTATCCAAACACCTCGAATTTTGTTAAAAATACTCCGCTGCGCATCGTATTTTCAACTCTCTTCTCGGTGTTTGAATTTCCCAATGAAACACTGTCTCTCGTGTGTGATATATTACATGAAAAATCACAGTAAAGATTCTCATGTTAATCACAACAATAGACAGAATTCTTTCCATACAATTAATAGGTTAAATATACAACATATTTGATAACATACTCAATCTCTATTTTCTTAATATGATGCCGATGACCATACCATCTATGGTTTCAATGGATGTAAAGAACTGAGATAATTTCAGTTGCATTGTAAATAATTCTATTGCCTTAGCACAGAAGCAGATTTTTAACTATGTCTTAATAAATATATTATCCAAGTCCAATTTTCACTCAGCTATAGGTAGCTACTTGGTGATACACTTAGACACTTGTGGCTTTAAATCTGGTAGCATAGCACCGACTCCTTAAGGACAATGAACTAAATATGTAAGATATAATGTATTTTATAGCCTGCGTAGCTGGCGGGATTTCGCGCGAGTGGTTTTGTTTTGGTAGTGACGCCGTGAACGTGAGTGGCGAAGCCGTGAGAGGATTGGTGACGAGTCGAGTTGAATTATTTGTGGGGTTTTTTGAATTATGCGTTCACCAGTGCACGCAAATTTCGGATTGGCTGAGAGCACTGAAACGTCAATCAAATGTTAATATATACCTCTCACCTGTCCCAGGGGAGAAGGTTTGTTTTCATACACAGATTTGCAAATAGAGAATGCGAAGAAATGCATAGAGGGAGCTTTAGATTCTCTGAATATCCGCAGGGAAAGCAGAAATATTACACTACATGTAAAGGAAGAACAGGAGAGAGCCGTTTAACAGCTGAATGATATGTAAATCTGGGTTGACTAGCCCACACGACTTCTACGGTTCGTGACATTTCTACATTTGCCTTTCTCTGTTGGGTCACCCTACCTTTTTGTCGCTTCATTCGTGTTTATGAAGGGCACTTCATGTTGTGTTATAAGGAGGAATTTAAAGTAGAGTAGAGCCGTTAGACCGTGCTTTGGCAAATTTTAAGAGGTCATAGGTTTGCATGATTTCCGCTGTTATATGCATGTCGCTTCGTTGAGTTTGACACCTCTGTAATTTGCGATGTGTTAGTGTATTGTTTTGGCTGATTTCTTTTGCAAGATATGTTTTTTATGTGCATAATGTTCGCTTTAGTAAAATATGTTCTATTTACAAGACTAAAAGTTAAGAAATGGTTAAAAATTAAAAATTGTTCAAACCAAACGTTTTCGGCTGTTTGCCATCATCAGGGTTAAAAATGATGACCGTCCGCACATGCATATATATCTTATGTAATTCACGATGGGAAAAGTTTGGAAACATAAGAAATGACTTGTTTGTTCAGGCTGGGGCGGAATTGTTGGATCATTAGCCCCCCGACGATCCTGCGCTTGTGGAATGTTTGTGCTGAGGAGAGAACACGCCAAGTGAGAGAATGTGATGGGTTTTCCCGCAGGTGTTTTGCAGGTTCAGAGTTGTGAGTAGGATTTGAATACTCCGTAATTCGTACTGCTAGGTTTCTCACAGTCTCGCCGATGTAATCAACGCCACAAGAACAATCTCCTTTGTAAACAACTTTAGATCTATGAGTGTTTTTGTCTTTGCATGTATTAAAGAGGGTTTTGATTTGCCTGGTTTGCCACAGGATTACAAAGATGAAATTGAAACCAGTGAACCTGTTGAGTTTTGAAATAAACATCTTACTGTGATTTCGTTTAAAAAAGCCAATAACTCGAAATTACCACCTACTAAAGTTGAATCTGGAAAATGTCGTCGCGTGACAGAGCCCATTGACGTCTTGTCATGTTATG
Source organism: Catalaphyllia jardinei (assembly GCA_022496165.2). Classification (NCBI taxonomy): domain Eukaryota; kingdom Metazoa; phylum Cnidaria; class Anthozoa; order Scleractinia; family Caryophylliidae; genus Catalaphyllia; species Catalaphyllia jardinei. The sequence goes on from CM042755.1 coordinate 8,864,408, forward strand.
TCGCAAGATCGTGGGAAAACGAGAGAATTTGGTTTTATCAACTGAGTTGATAACAAGCACTTAATGACTGGCCACAAGGGAAACAGTGAGTTTTGTTTCCCCGAGACCCTCAATGTTCCCCGAGGCGAAACCGAGGAGGACATTGAGGTCGAGGGGAAACAAAACTCACTGTTTCCCGACGGGCCAGTCATTAAGTGTTTTGTTATACCTCCTGACTCAAAAATAGAAAAAGCTCCGAAAAAAATTATTTGCTTGAGGCCATTGCATACACTGGCTGCGCTCGCAAAATTGAGCGGCTGCCAAAACCAACCTGCTCTATCGAAAAATCACGATAACAGTCTTTTTCTTCACAGCTAACAAAAAATATAGACAGTACTAAAGTTGCTTTGGCCTCTTCTAACGCTTAACTCAAGCATTTTGAGTTTGATTTGATCAGGAACAGCATATTTTGTTGTAAATTACACAAACACTTTCCTACCTGGCGACCACGATCGACGAGCGAGTTGACGAACGTGGGCAACCCATTTTTGGCGCCAAACCACAAGCTTGGAGACACAAAACATTCATATTTTCCCTTTTGTTAATCTGCATAATATGTTTTTGCGACTATAAATTCCTTTTCTTGAATAATGAATGCCGTCTCTAATGAGAAACGTCCTACTTCAATGGCTTTTTAACATCAGGCCGACCGGTACACAAATTTCCCGCGGTTTCAAGTTGCATAACGTGATCACGTGCGAGTCCAAAGTTCAAGGTGTTTGTTTTGTTCGCTCTAGGGCGTCATTGAGTTTTGACCAATGGCACGAGACACGCTCTCCTCCAATCAGGAAACGTATTTGAGTTGTGAGGTGTAACAATGTGAATTGGCCACCGTAAAGAGATTCGGAAGCTGACGTTTCGAGCGCTAGCCCTTCGTCGGAGCGAATCGAGGAATTGTGGGTTGTGTGTGGTTTATATACAGAAATATGGAGCTACGCTATTAGTTGGTGCCTGGCAACGTGAAAAACAACAGAATAAATTAGTTGAATGAAAAGCGTTCGTTGATACCATTAGGATTAAGAGTGCCGATTTAAAAAATAAATTTTTGTTCTAGAGTTTTGCGGCTTTCTGTGCTTCCTTGATGTTGCGTAGAATGATTAGGCAGATGAAAGTTTCTAGCGACCGGTTTAGATGCGTTTTTGTCGTCTTTCTCTACGTCGCGAAGATGTTCTCGGAATCGGCCTAGTCGTCTACTTGTTTCGCCGATATATAACTTTGCAAAGAGTACAAGTTATACAGTGGATGACAGTGATCTTAATGGATCGCTTGGGTCCCGACAATTTCTCAACGTTGCAAATGAAAGGACATGTTTTGCATCGTGCGCGTGCACATTTAAAAGTACCAGGTTGTTCACTCGTTTGAAAAGCACTTCTGACTAAAAAGTTGCCTATGTTTTCGTCGAGTTTGAATGAAATTAATGGCGGTTACGAAAAGATTCTGCCAGTTTCGGGAAAATTTTGAACATTTTTAAAGTTTTTTAGAATGATAGATTAAACTGCCTGGTTGTGAGGGTGAAATGTGAGAGTGAATGGAATTCTATTGTTATTCTCCTTCTGAGACGTTTGTAGTGCTGACTGCCGATCAATTTGTTGGGCCCGGTGATGGCCTGCTTCAACAACAAAGGCAGGATAGCCACGTTTGTCAATGGGGTAATTTTACTGGTTGCGCATTAAAAGGTCGAATCACCTTCATACAGAATTAAATCTTGGTTACTTGAAAGTAACAAAGTTTTGTCTTGAAAGTAAAGCTTCATTTATTGGCATAAGCATTATTGCTTCATTTAAGCCGTTTTTGATTGCTTGGTTGCAGGAATATTGTACTTTTTTGGACAGTTCCGTGGTTAACGCAAGGTCCTCGCCGTGGCCAAAATACACCCAGTTGGGAACTATATTCCAAAAAAAAATCGTGTTCTTTTATCAAACTTTTTCCTCTTTTATATGTTCTTCATTAGACTGTTGTTAACAAATATCTGAAAAGAAATTCGGGGGTCACCGTGCTCGTTTAAGGGAAAAAGAGAATTCATTCCGCAATCGAGCTTAGTTTCTTACGTTTTGCACGTGCACGCGCTCATTTACGCGTGCCAATGACGCGAAAATTGTGCGCAGTAGGGATGTGCAATGCAATACTAAGGAATTACCTTGAGCACTCATTTTTTGCGAGATGTATAAATTTCCAAACGATTGTTTTTAACATGTCGTCCTGGCGCTGAGGGAATTGCAAGAAAACTACGTACAGCAAAGTTTTGAAAAACGATATGCCAAACAACTGCTCATCCTCAGCAAAAATAAAGGAAAAAAGTCCTTTGTGCTGGACTTGAGACAGTGGCCCAAGGCGGTAAATCAACACTTCACTCCCGCGACGTACCAAGTGAACTTTCGTAGCGTGGCAAGAAAGCATTTCAGTAGCAATTATTTAGAGTTTGACAATTGTGCAGAGAGCCGCTTTATATAATTACTCACTTATAAGTAAATCAATCCAAAAACAAAACGAGCAGTTTTAAAGTGAACCATGCAGAAATGATGTCTGTTTAATAGGCCATTTTCTATATATTAAAATTCTAATATGGCTCCGAGGCCTGGGGGAATAAAACAAAAGAAATTAATTATTCATCTCTCATCCTCGATGTGATTTCTTTTGTTTTATTCCCCCAAGTCTCGGAGCCATGTTAGAATTTTAATATATCGAAAATGGCCTATTGTAGATCTACAGCTTTAATATTAAGCTAGCAAAAAGTATTTGTAAAATTACAGAGCATGTATGGGAACGCCATTACAGAGAAGATATTGTCACTTTCACACAATTGCGAATTTCTCGGCTATAACTGATTTTATCCAAAAACAATACCCAATATCAGAAGAAAAGGTCTAATGTTAGAGCTATAGTATAATATTTGTTCTTTTTCATCATGCATGATCTAGCCAGATGTGTCGTCCCTTGTGAAGAGTACAGAAGTTTGGCTTTTCCATGCTGGTGCAAAATAGCTATTTTAATAACTTATTGCATATTTCAAGAATAACAAAAGATTAAATTGCTCTTCTTTATATTCAGTGCCACCGCGCTAATTTGATCTTGACAAACTTTGATCATCACTCGAAAACTTATTGTCCAACTTATTTTATTACTTTTAAGCTCACTTGAACTCTCTCCGCAGTTCGGCTAATTCAAGGGCTTTCTACAAGGGACGGCCTGGTTCAGGTTTACCTCAACAACACCTGGGTGTGGGTCTGTGATCAGCACTGGGACAAACAAGACGCTGATGTGGTTTGCAGAGAGCTGGGTTACACAGGAACTTCTGTTATTTTCAGCGGTTTAGCTTATGTGCAAGGAAATGACAGTTTGTGGATCAACACTGTCAAGTGTATTGGAAATGAAAGCTCGTTTGCTTTTTGTGCTCATGATGTGCGGACAAATGGGAGCTGTCAGAACGCTGGAGTGGTTTGCAGTGGGCCAGAAGGTATCATGAGCTGAACTTACAATGAACTCTAATCGATACTACATCACATATAATAACACCAGTAACAAAATGTTAGCACTAGGAGATAGCTATAAAGGATTGCCATGAAAGTTTATCGACTTTAAAAGGTCTATATAATTTTCTTGTGATTTTTTAACAGGGCTGGGCTTAGACTAGCACACTTAGAACTAGGTATGGGACATTGTCTAGTGTTTCGTCTTCATAAAAAGTAGTAAAAAAAATGATTGTGTAAAGCCTATAGCTAATGATAACTTTAAAAACAAATTGTAAATAATTGAATTGCACTTGGTAATTGTCAGTTTTCTAACCCTCTAGCAATCAGGTTTAATTGAGAAGGAGAATTGATAGGCAATTCTAAGACATTTCTCTATAACCTCAATATGTTGATTTTACGCACTTTTTGAGGATTGCCCTTTTGACAGCATAGTGAAAAACTGAGGCTATAAAACTTAACTGCAAACGCGCGTCACACTGTATAATGATTAACGGACATCCCCTCCGTACTATACAGCCATTGGTTGATAATAAATATTGTACATAATCTCTGATCTCAATTACCAGAGAAATCTTGTCAAGAAAATAACTAGAATTGTGTTCCTTCCCTTACAGTCCGGCTCACTCATAGAAACCAGTTCAGTTGGCAACCCGAAGTGCAAGTGCTCTTCAGGGGATTCTGGGGACCTGTTTGCAGCAACTTTTGGGACCTACAAGACGCGAACGTAGTTTGTCATCAGCTTGGTCACGATGGCGCCCTAGCAGCTCCTGTTTATCGTGAACCATATGGAGAAATTAGTACTGAAGTAATATGTCTGGGATTCATGGAGTGTATCGGGAACGAGAGCTCAGTTCTGTATTGCGCACATGACGAATGGAAAGGTTCTTCAGATGCTCGCGAAACAAGTTTTGGTACTGGCCAAAGCATTGCAATTTGTACTCCAAAAGGTTTGTCTTCGTACTACATAAAAACATATGCTACTTGAAGAGTATTCATCTCTTCTAGTAATGATAAATATGGCCAGTTATTAAAAAGGAGTCATAATCCATCCATTTAAAATTTAATGTTGCCTCTCGGTTAATGTTTATATAAAATAAGCTTTGATTAGTGTGTGACCAATTCCCTCTTCGGAAGCGCCTGCAGGGAATTGTGGTAGTTGTTTTCACCAAAACAAATTTCCAGTCCAAGATGATGAATACAACTCCCATGATTCCCTGCAGGAATGACTCAGAAATTGAATTGGCCATTGTAGATGGATGCAAAGATTGAACATAACCGAAAGGCATTTTAGTGTAAATGATAATTTTCAATCATTTAATGGGTAAATATTGTTTTACTCTTTACTCCACTTATGTTTCCAATTGCAGTGCGAATTGTTGGAGCACCAACTTCACCGCCAGAAGGTGTAGTACAAATGTTTTATAACAACACCTGGGGCTGGTTGTGTGATGAACAGTGGGATAAACAAAACGCTGATGTGGTTTGTAGAGAGTTAGGTCTCACCAACTCGTCTGCAGCACAGATCGTTGCAGCCAGAAACCAGGCACATGGCACGATATGGACAAACAATGTGCAGTGTGTTGGAAACGAGAGTTCGCTTTTTACATGTCCAAGTGACAGATGGAAACTGAATGGTAGCTGTGGAAATAATCAAAGAGCTGGTTTGGTTTGCGGTGGATCAGATGGTGAGATGCTTTGTTAGAGTTCAGTTACCCTGGATGGTATACAGTAAAGTAGAGTAGCATTAAAATGCTCTTGCTTAAACTTACCAATCTAGTAATAGAAATTAAGTTTTACTGCATAAATAACCATACCCTAGCCGGTGGAAGCACGTGAGGAAATGGGAAGAGGAAAGTGTACAGGAACATAGGCGTACGGGCCGGAGGGGCTGGGGGAGAGCTGCAGCCCCCCAAGAATTTTGGGCAACTCAGATCATTTTGGGCAGCAAGAGAAATTTGGGAAAAGCCAATTTTTAAAGATGTTATCAAGCTTTTTTCTGAAAAAAAGATAGATATTTTCTATTTTTATCCAAAGTCAGCATTGTAAAGCCAATTAAATTCACATGAGAAAGCGGTTGCCTAGCACGTGACGAGCTTCTGGTCATTAGTAAAGGGGATCATAAGTTAGCATTGCTAAGTTTTACAACATCAACGATGAGATTCCGGAACCCGAGCAGAAAATGTACGCGAGTTTTCGTCGCGCGGGTTAGGCTAGATGACTGTTTCAGAAATGCTAGAGACAATGCACGAGAATGATCTCTTCGATATATTTCCAGAGTTTTCTAAGGTGGTGCATATCCTTTCAATGATACTTGCTACATCATTTTCAGCAGAGCGATCATTCAGTGCCTTGTGCCAATATAGTTTCCTCTTTTCTTTAATTTAGCAAAGAAAAATTTGTTGATAGTTAAAGAATTTTCTAAGTGTCGCAAAAATAGCATCGACCATTTATGAAACGGACAATTGCTTCGCCGACGATCTTCGAAATGACGTAGCGCGGCTTTCAGGGCTTTAGTAAAGCCCTAAAAGACCGTTGTTCTTGATAGAGATAAAACCTTGTTTTTATATTTGTACAAAAACACTACTTCTGACTATTCATTTTCAATATAAATTGATGGAACCCCTGGGGATATTTGATGTGATTTGACCGAGTTTTGGGGCCCCACAGTGGGGATTTTGATCAAACATTCTTCTGAAAAGTCAGATGCCCCACATATGCCCGGGGTCCCCCCCCCCCCTCTCGGGCTTAACGTTGATAGATGCATAAGTTTTAAGGACGTTCGCGCGAAAATGTTCCTGTCGATAGAATTTTTTTAAATTTTTACTGCAGGCAGATAGTGGGTTACTTGTGCCCGAAATGCCAAAAGGATTGAAGGTCACCGTCTTCGTTTCAGAGATAAAGCGTGTGGTAAACTTTACTGTTTTCGAAAAATTGTCCATATAATTGGGCACGGTCTACAGGGGTTTATAGTTAAAAATATCGAAGATGAGTCAAACGATCTTAGTCATATTTTGTAGAAGTGGGTCTGTTGCGTAAATAATTTCAAATGTTACTGACGTTTTCACAAAATTTAACCCTTTAAGAGACATTTGAAACCGCCACACTGATGCACGAAGAGCTAATAAGAACGGAATTTGATGGTACATTTTGCCAAAAATTCAAACTTCTAGTAGATAGATTTTCTTGATTTTTTCCCTAAACGTAGAAAATCAGTAGAGAAAATAATCCATCGAAAGAAAAGTTGGGGTCACCGAACTCCAAGATCGTTAAATCCAAGCAAAGCTCTAGCAATGGCCATCTGCCCTATCATTTGTTTATTTCATGACTTAGCGCGCGCTCTCATGCATGACGTGGCATGTGAATTTGCGTGCGCAGTAAGGATGCGCAGAAACAATTAGCGCGAACGTCCTTAAAGTGTTCTTTGAGCTCATATGATAGATTCATATGTAAGAATACTTTCACTTCATATGTAGGCCATTGTTAGTGCATCGTATGACCCTCGTTTCCTTTCGACGGTTTGGTAAAAATTTCGGCAACTCGTAAGAATTTTCTGGGCAAATGGTTCACTGCCCCCCCCCCCCGTAAATAATGCCCGTACGCCTATGTTCAGTAAAGAAAACTAGAAAGGATTTACAGGAACCTTGAACGGTTATGATATTATTCTTTGCTTACTCCTTCAACTGTTCGGCATAAAGAGCGCCTGCTTGTGTGCTATCGATCAGAGTAATTGGTGTTTAACTAATGATTTTACCAAATTCAAAGCGCTTATGAGCCTCTTGCCTTTTGAGGCAAAACTTACGCTCGTGATTCTGAGCTTGTTATAAATCAATCAATGCATAGCGTTTAAGTGTCATTTAATATGAATCAAATTGTTTTTGTGTTTCATCTAACAGTTAGGTTGGTTTCTGGATATGACAGATCTGTAACTTCACAGCGAGGTATTGTTGAAGTTCTCTTTGGAGCAATCTGGGGCACAGTGTGTCGTGATTCGTGGGATCTCAATGACTCTCATGTAATTTGTCGTCACCTGGGATATGACGAAGCTCAGAGTGATTTTGATCCTGAAGTATTTGGCGACTTTGAAGTTGAAACAGAACTGACTTGGATAAGTAATGTTCAATGTCGAGGAAACGAAAGCTTCTTGTCCGAGTGTAGATTTGATGGATGGGATAGAACCTTCTGTCGGTCCTTCAGTCCTGCAAGTGTAATTTGCAAGCCTCCAGGTATTTCATTTTTTTTAAAACGTAACCACAAGTATTTATTGTAGCTAGTTGATAAGGTTTTTCGGAGAGTAATCAACAAGCATCGAGAGGGTCAGATGAAATTTAAATAACGGACAAGAATTATAGGTCAAAATGAGCTAATAGTTGATCGAGATCTCAGATATGCAAACATTTGCTCATAACTAATGGTCATGGGTTGATATCTAAACTGATA
>CM042755.1:8872453-8884370 GCA_022496165.2 Catalaphyllia jardinei
GTCATTCAACTTGTAGCATTTCTGACTTCCGTGGCCCCTCAACTGGCAGAGACATAGCGCGAAAGCGGGTAGTTAAAAATAACGCCAAAATATCGCAGACCTTCTGGATGTCTGCGCTAAATGAGCTTAGATATATTTGGCTTAATGCTTCCTCTTCCCACAGAGTAATTTTCAGTAGATTTTCGAAGTAGATTTCCCCTCGAACTAATGCGAAATTCGAAACGCTGTGATTTAAGTTTCATCCCTTGTCACTTTATTAGATCTCCGAGCAGGCTCCGAGCGATTTCCGTAATCTCGGTTCCGGACCTCGCACTAGCAGACCGCACAATTTACCGCCCGCGAGTATTAAAAATTCAAAATGGCGGCCACAAAACACAAAACTCGCGCGATAAAGGTAATTTGATCTTTTATTCATATTCTAAACGGATGTGAGGGCTCCCTGTGCAAGATTTGTTGACAATTGAAAACACCGACTTATGCAAATGAGCTACTTGTACGAGTCAGACTTTCCTTTCAAAAACTTTTGCAAACTCGCTTAATATGCAGAAACAATACGAAAAAATGTTTGGGAAAAGAGTAATGACGCGTACTCGTTGTCGATGTGATAAAAGTACAGACTACGATAATCCATGGCCATATTTCGATAGTTACGTTTTTACCACAATATCAACGTCAAAGAAATTGCGCGAGCGCAAGCTGAAAAAGGAATTGCGCGACACATTGACGCGAGCAGCGTGGTTGGGACCTACTAATTTTTGATTGGTTCGTTCTGAGCATGCGCATGCAAGTTATCCTGGACTCTTCTTTCGCCCACCCGGGTTCAGCCCCTATATGGGGCGGGAAGAAAGGAGAGTTCAGGGACTGGACTAAGACGATCCTAAATCGATTACAAATTTCCATTGTTTACATCTGACATCGTGATTCCCCCAGCCATGCCGATAGCTCTCTACGAGCTAAAAAAAAGGCCGAAATTTAAACCCAGGCCTCACTTCCTGGGTAAAAAGTGGCAACATCGATGAAAATAATTGCCGAGAAAAAGTACAAACAGAAAAGATGACGTTCCCGGGCAACAAACAGCGCTTATCGCATCACTGTTTACCTAAGTTCTGAATACAAAAGAATTTTCGACAAATACCAGTAACACAATCATCTAACAAAGAAGAAGTCCTATTTTTAACTTTACTGCTATTTTTTCCACAGAAAACGGTTTCTCTCGTCATTCTGACGTAGTTCAGTGCTCTTCTATCCGGAAAAACTGAAATCGCCTGCTAGTAACAGATCTCTGTTATTTCTTTTTATTTGTGAAATACCGCATGCTAGACAAAAAGAATTTTCGTCCAAAAATAAATAGATAAATTTTCCATAGTGTCTACGACTGTGGTTTGTGAGACTGAAAAATATTGTAGAAAAAAGAGCCACAGCATTCTTCGTGATCTGCCAGTGTTTCTATAGCTACCCATCGGAAAAAGTGTGGCTAATACCGTGGGTTTTCTAGCAGGGTCATTCAACGATATTATAAACATTTAACGGTAACGAATCGATCGAAAACTCGGGTGCACTAAATTAAACCGGCAGTGAAAAGCACAGGTACCACAGGTGTTAGCCATGAAAATTTAGCTCACGTGAACAAAGCGGAGGTTTGGGAAAATATTTCTAGCCTTAAGCTAACAGTGGGACGTAACTTATGATCGGGTAACCCAAATGTTCGGCTTCCGTCCGGAATGCTTTGGTTTCTAGAAATTAAATAGCACGACGCAAAAATTAAGAATTTAAGAGTCCGCGTGTTATTGAAAAGTACAATAACTATACACTGCTTTCCGTGAAATACTACATCTACGGGGGGCCAAATCCGTCCATCCGCAAAAATTTTTGTTCAAATCCAAAACCACACCCACATCCGAAAACGGAAGTGTAAAGGTTCAAAGGTAAACTGGTATATGTGAATGCCAATGTTAATTTCCTCCAAATGTAAAGAAGGCAACATGAAATAAACCGTAAACAAATTTATTTTTTTCACGATAATAAAGCACCCAAAATAATCAATTATACCGGGCAAAAAACAAAATCGTTCAATTCCCTATCCAGTGTTTGTAAATGCGACTAGATAAACTGATTGTGAAGTGACTTTCAAATTTCTTTTTTATGCCAAACCAAAGACATCCCAAGCTCAAAGTGTGGGATGATCATTAGTCTAAATAACTTTTAAACGGAAAATGAGAGAGTTTAAATATAGATATTTATAATCGGTCTTACAAAGTTGTCTCAAAACAATTCGGTTTTAATTTATCAACTGGGTTGATAATGTGAATTGGCCACCGTTAAGAGATTCGAATCTCTTTACGGTGGCCAATAGCCCTTTTCATGGTTAATTTTTCTTGTTATACATTGTACTCACTATCAGCATTCTGAGTGGCCAAGAGCCTCCTGCTTATTTTGAGAATTCACGTGATTTTGTGGATAAGCATGATTAGGGTATAATCTGCTATTATATGTGCAGATTATACCTCGCGCGGTGCGCATGCGTAATACACTTTGACTAAAGAGCACGAGCACTTAAATGGTTTCGAAAGATGCGGCCGCTTGGTGCGTTTGTCCTTGTATTTTTAGAAGCACAAATAAAATATTCTTGAATTTCACACATATTTTCCATAAAACAATGTATAATAAAACAATAGTTGAATTCGGTTTTTGTGATATCGGGAAAAATCAAGGTCTCGGCAAGTGTAATCAGCCTCGACCTTGATTATTCCCGATATCACAAAAACCTCATCCAGTTATTGTTTATTATTATACATTGTAGTCACCATCTGTCTTCTCATTGGCTAAAAGCCTACAGTTAATTCTGGGAAACAGCGCAAGCTACAGATTATTCCCTAATCTGTACCTATAGATTAGTGAACAATCTGTAGGTTGCGCGCGCAATGCATGATTTCGGAGGGTAGGCATGTCAAGTTCGCGCTCTTTGTGTTGCTTCCCGTCAGTGAAGAAGCAAAAAGATGACTTTCGGTTTTTGTGATATCCAGAATAATCAACGTCTCGGTAAGGGTTATACCTCGACCTTGATTATTCTGGATACCACAAAAACCTCATCCAATAATTGTTTATTATTTTCATTACAATGTAATCCAACGCGGATGCGAGGCAATTTCAGGTTAAAACTACAAAATAGCCCGAAATTGCCTCGCACTGACAGGGTAGATTTTATTGTAAAGCAAATGAGCAAAGTTAACCGTGAATAGGGGTATACACATTATCAGCCCAGTTGATAAAACCAATTATCTTGTAAAACTCCCCACCGACGCAGCACGTAGGTTCTTTAGAAACTTACTTCTTTTTACAGTTGTCCGTTTGCTTACTTTACTTAAGGAGTTTTAGGCAGTTTTTTCTTCCTGGGTGTCCACTCCCATTCTTGTCGCGACCGCTGTTATTCACAGATTTGGTGAATTGTATGCAGACAAGTGGTGCATGAAACTCTGACAACGTGTTCAGTTTGGTGGATCTCCGCTTTAAAAGCTTAAAAACTCTTGGATAGTGATTACTCTTCGAATGGTTTCCTTTGTATCATAAACAAACAGTTTAGATAGTTTGCAGAGTGACAGGTGCAGCGTAGTTCTTTGTTTGTGACTATTTATGACATTCAAAGTTAAACTTAAATAACAGTTATGATCATAACAACGTTTTACAGCTGATTGTAGAATACAAGAGGTACAAACGATGGTTAATGAGAAGTGAAAAACATCTGGCAACTGATAATTCAAGAGAAAAAATCATCTTCTCTGGACTTTCTTACTTTAAAATGGAAAAAGCGGATTAACAAAATAAAAATGAAAAAATAGTTCAGTTGGTCTTCCATTTGGAAAAACTGAAATCGCCTGCTGAATTCTGAAACTAAAATCACAGTACCGCGATTCTAAAAGCTATTAAAAGAAACCGATTATATCTTATATTTCTATTTCTTTTTATTTGCAAAATACTGCATGCGAGACAAACACAGAAAATAACTTTCGTCCAAAAAAGAAATAAATAAACTATTTATGTCTTCGAGTGTGGTTTGCGAGATGGAAAAATGTTGTAGAAAAAGGAGCCGCAGCGTTCTTCGTGATCTGTCAGTGTTTCTATAGCTACCCATCGGACGAATTGTGGTTTTTAGCGCGCTCTTTCTAGCAGGTTGTTTTCAAGTCATAGTCAAAGCTATGAAGTTAACTCAATTTACGCAGCTTATTTAACGATTTAAAAGATTTAGCGGTAACGGAGAGATCGGAAACCCGGGCGCACAATATCAAACCGGCAGTGAAAAGCACAGGTATTAGTCATGGATATTCACCTCTTGAACAAAACGGAGTGCTGTATTACTTTTAGCTTAATGGACAGCAGATACAAGACGCTGGATCAACTTGATTTATAGTTGTTTTAGATTTGACTTATTCTAAAGACAACGTATTACTTTGATTTGATGTTATATTTGAAATTATTCTTTTGAACTCTCTTTCGAGACAATTTTTCGTATCAGGGTAGGTTTGGACGAGATACAGCAGCAGTTTTAGCTGCCCGGAGATAGTTGCGTCCTTCTGAAAGTAATTTCGAAAGGTTGTTAAATCAAAAGCTGGAAGAAAGTCGTTTGATGTGATTTAAACAGAAAAGCTTTAAAAGCAATGTGGGTGTAAAGCATTACTTACTCAGAAGCTGAAGAATTCATCCAGGTTCTATCTGAAGCTAAACAAGTCACACTGCATTTACGTGTCAAGAAACAAGTCACTTTATTAGAGCGGTTTTCAGGTAAGTGTCCAAAAGTAATTGGCTTTTCCCTTAGTACGCCACACGATTGGCTTAAAAAAACAAGCGCCACTTTTTCATCCAATCAGAAATAAAACCAAAACCAATCCGCGCTTTACGTCAGCTACATGCATGTAGTCGCTTTGTTCGTAGGATTACCTGCGTCCTTTGTGATTAGCTAGAGTGATTACTTTGGTAACCGCTCTAATGAAATGTAAAACTTTATTAATTAAACAGGTCCAAGCTACGTAGTTCATGAGTCGGTCTTCGATTCGGAAAGAACCTAAAATCGCCAGCAAGAAAGAGAGTATTAAACGCAGACAACAGTTTTGGTCCAAAGTCAAATAAATAAACTTCCCATAGTGTTTTCCACTAGTGCGGCATTATATGCTTGCGCAAAGGTAAAAATGAAGAAGCAAAAGAACATTTTTTTAATTTGCTATCGAGTTATAGTTACAAAAACACGAGTGAACATTTTGAAGGGCGAAAATTGCTGTGGGAACACGAGCCCCTTGGAATAAGTATGGCTTTCATCGTGTGCTTTCTAACAGGATGTTTTCAAGTCATGGTAGAAGTGTCATGCTATATCAGTAAACTGGCAGTGCCATGAAAATTTCACTTAACTGAACAAAACTGAGGCTTGTGTAAATACACCAAGCCTGTAACTAATAACGCCACCAAACTTTATCATTCGATAGCTCAAATGTCTGATTTCCTCTCGGAATATTTTCTGTTCTAGAATTCAATACCACGCTGCAAAGAATTAATTTTTTTTTGGTCAGACATCGAAGATCACACAAAATGCTGTCTACCTCGAAATGGAAATAACAGATACAAGACGCTGTTTCAAATAGACAATATAGTCTCTATAGGTTTATTCTTAAGACGGTGTATTACTCTGATCTAATGTTATATCAATTATTTTAAAATTATTTTTAAGCCGGGCCTATACTTTTCAGCTCTTTTTAGAAAATACGTTATTGTATTGGGTGAATTAAGACGAAATATGGTACCCGCTTTACTTTTAATTTTTCTTATTCTTTGGGTAATGAGTTACTCTAAAATGTTTTACTTTTAATCATTACTAAACAAATAAAACGGTGGCTTTTTAATAAAGGACAGTTTGAAGTGTTTGCATAATATCTCGAGTGATCGATATAGCATAGTTCTTCAGTTATCTGTGACCATTATGACATTTACAGTTGAACGTTTGTTGGTGTACTTAGGAGGAGGTATCGAGACCTTGACATTTTTTTAATTTCTTGGACTGAGGAAACGTTTTAAAAAAATGTATCAGTAGCTATGTGTGAGCCACACAGGCAAACTGACCTTGAAAGATTAAACATCCTTTAAGAATACTAACCACGCGACTCTCAGAAGCTTAAGGAGCTTAAGTTTAGAGAACAAGAAGCCTAAATAGGATTTTTGTGGGACGCTAAGACCGAGGCCAGCATACAAATTCAAAGATGACTATTGATGGGGTATTTTTCGGAGCTTAACTGTTCTCAATAAATTATGATAATAAACATATTAAAGTCCTAACAAAGTCTCTCTGTGTGGGTATCATTAGACTAACATGGTGGCTACAAAATGACAAACAATTGATGATCACGAAACAGGAGGTAGTCTCTCAGGCTAATGAATTGACACAACAGCCCGCAACTCAGTAACAATTCATTAGAACCACCATCTACTCCGGATTTTCTATCTTTTAAACAACCAAAGCGGTTTTAAAAAAATAAAACTTGAATAAAACAGTTTTCTGTTTTTACCCAACGTCGCTCAGTTGGCTTTCGATTCGGAAAAACTGAAATCGATTAATTAAGATGAGAGCACCGTTTTGTTACAAAAAAGCCTCTGAATGAGAATTGCAATTTTTTAATATCTTTATTCCTTTTTCGATTTGCAAAATACAGTCATAGGAGACAAACAAAGAAAATAATTTCCCTCGAAAAACAAATAAATAAACTTTCCTTGTCTTCACGTGTTGCATTATTAGCATGTCCAAAGTTACAAATTAGGAGATAGAAACATTTTCTATTTTTCTATCGGGTTATAGTTATAGAAACACGACTGGGAGCTTTGAGAGACGAAAAATACTGTGGGAACACCAGTCGCGCCGTTCTTCGTGATGTACCAGTGTTTCTTTTGCTACCCCACCGAAAGAAGTGTAGGTTTCAGTGCGAGCTCTCTTACAGGGACTTTCGAATTCATGGTCATAGCTATCTAATTAGGTTAATTTTCGCAACTTATACAATGGCACACTACGGACTAACCAGTCGAAAACTTGGCATACTAAATGAAACCGGCTGTGAAAGGCACAGCTATTAGCCATGAAAATTACACTTTTCTGAACAAAACGGAGGGTGGTTACAATATTTCTGGCCTGAAGCTAATGGCTTCATAAAAGTCAAATGTTTGACTACTTTCTTCAGAATATTTGTTTCTCAAGAAATTAATAACCTCGAAGCAAAAATTTAATGTTTTTCTGGCCGGATACTGAACACTGGATGTCTCTTAGGAAATAGATGATAAGAGGTGTTTTAGATTTGACTTATTCTTAAAGCTTATTCGAAAAAACATATAAAGCTTAATCTTACTGTTTATAAAACTCAAAACAGAAAACCACCGCAAAACTCGAATCAAAATTGTACCTTTTCCTGGGTTGGCTTAATCGGGTACTTAACAACCTGGCCAAGGAGCTACGCTTTTAGGTTGGCCTAAATCTATATATTATTAATATCAATCAACTCGTTGAGCATCGCGCTCAAAGTCCCGTTCGCGAAGTCAAGATGTTAGCAGTCAGGCCCTCTATCGCAGAAGGATTCCCAACCGCAAGTTCACGAGTTATATGCAATAAAAATATTTTTTATTGCATATAACTCGTGAACTTATATATCGAAATTGGTCTATTACTCTAGTACGGCTTCTTTACTTATCTCACTTTGTCGCCAAAAAAGAAATTTTACAATTGTAAACTAGCGTGGAGCCAAGAGATGTGTCACAATGATCTAAATTTATTATACATGTTAATTGTTGTGAAGTTCCTCGCTTTGTAGCATATACAGACACTTTTCTCGATGAAACCAGTGTTGAACGGGAAGAGAAGTGATATAGTATAAGGATGATGGCATCAACATTAGCTAGGTACTCGCTAAATTCATACCAGCAGCAGCATTACCGAAATTTATTAAATTCTCAACCTTGGATAATGCAATTCTTGCGTTTTGATTGGTTCACTGTATCTCAATTACCAGCCATTATACCTACGTTTCACCTTATATGGAAATTAATGCGACAAGTGCGGCTTGGAATAAATTTTTTGTGGGAAGCCGAGTTCCGTCAGCAATTGGATGAAAAAAACAAATTCGGTGAGCTGTCTACAGACGAAATACTAGAAATTACGGACAATGCCATCCCAGTAGCAACAAAAAAGCCATAAAGTTAGGAGTGAGAATATTCAACGGTACGTACCCGATAAGTTTCCCTTCAAGTTTCAAACATGAACATAGAGATTTAACGCATTTATGAAGATTACGTAACAACAACAATTTTTACCTTAATGTTACTGAATGGCTTGCTAGTCCTGGTGGCACCAAATTTTCGAAACCGATAGCAGAAATGTCAAAAGAAGAACTGAATGTTTTTTGGAAGAGGTCTGCGAAGAATAAAGATGGCACACTGTTAGTTTACAAAATTTGATAAATGAAATCTATCTGAGAACTGCCATTGATCGTTTCCTTTGCTCGCTGCCGCTCAACAAACCGTTTTCTTTATAAATGATATACCATTCTCTTTTGAAAACATTTTATCTGATCCCTTTAGTTGTCCCACAAAACGGCGCATAATTAAATTCACTTTTATATGCAGATGATTTAGTCATATTGCCAAGATCAAAAATAGGACTGCAAAATTGCCTTAACACTCTATCATCCTATTGCAATACATGGTTATTAAGTATCAATCAAAAAAAATACCAAAGTTATGATCTCTCAAAAACGTTCTAAGAAATATATCGATTCTAATTGTCATATCGACAACGAACCTGTTGAAATTGTTTAAAATTATACTTATATAGGAACAGTCATTTCTTCAACGGGTAACTTTTCATTGGTACTTCATAAATTGAAAGAAAAGGCCCTTCACGCCCTTTTCAGTCTTAGAAAACACACAAATCTCAGCAAACTATCGCCATTCTTAGCAAATTAAACTTTCGACGCAATGATCTCCCCAATTTTGACATATAACAGTGAAGTCTGGGGTGCATATACAAAATCTGATCTGAAGTCTTGGGACATCGTTCCCAGATCGAAAAAACACATCTCCAATTCTGTAAACGTTATTTAGAAGTAAGCAATAAAGCATCCACTGTAGCATGTAGAGCTGAACTTGGTAGGTTTCCTCTCATTAAAAATCATGAATCCTCCTCACATCTCCTAAGTAAGGATAATTGCTCTATTGTTAAAAAAAATCTTTCTCATGTCGCAAGATCTTCATCACGCTGGTGAAAATAGCTATTATTCAAATATAATAAGTATGTCTGAATATTATAATTTCCCTTGGTTTGATATCAGGTATACCTAATTAACGCTAAAATCAAACATTGTGTTGGCCTAGTGCAGCAAAAGTATATTCTATATTGGCAACATACCATTCAAAACTCTACTAAACTAGACTTTTTCAACACTTTTAAGAACGATTATAGACCCTCCTCGTATTTAGGCCTAACCAAAAAGCTAAGCGAAAGAAAAGAACTAGTAAAATTAAGGATAGCCAATCACAAACTAAGCATTGAGACCGGTAGATATGATTAAATTCCAAGGGTTAATAGACTTTGCCCTATTTGTGCATCTATTCAAATTGAAGACGAATCTCACTTTCTTATATATTGCAATAAATACTCTATTCTAAGAAATAAATTTTATGAAAAAATAGAACATATCATTCCGAATTTTAAACAATTATCTTCGTTACAAGCCATTAGCAAACTTATGACTTCTTCAAATCATTATATTAATATTCAATTAACGAAATATATTTCATTTCAAATTGAAGACGAATCTCACTTTCTTATATATTGCAGTAAATACTCTATCCTAAGAAATAGATTTTATGAAAAAATAGAACATATCATTCCGAATTTTAAACAATTATCTTCGTTACAAGCCATTAGCGAACTTATGACTTCTTCAAATCATGATATTAATATTCAATTAACAAAATATATTTCATCTTGCTTTGATCTACGCAATATTCTACTTTCAAATGAAACCAGCGTAACTTCATTGCTATATCATAACATTTCTATATGATCGCGATTGTTACAGTTTTAGTTTTAGTCATTATAAAAGCTTTTAATTTTGCAACACTATATGTATTTATGATCATGCAAATAAAGCCAGTTGTTGTTGTTGGTAAATAAGAATGATTAACATGACGAGGATAGAGTTTAAGAAAAAGGTTTACAAGGAGTTACAGCTAATTCACTCACCTCCAAATTCCAGTTGTACTTTGATCAATTTTAAGGCTTTGTCTGCAGAACAATGTGCCAAGATGCTTCTTGGATAAAGCCACGAAGATCGAAGAAAATTTTAGTAGCCATATAATCAACGCAATTTCCATCTGGAAAACAAAAGAAGAAAGCCTGAAAGAAAATAGTCTAAAGATTTACCTGTTATTAATTAAGCTCACTTTATTTAAACAAGAACACTTTATAGCGGCTGAAAAGCATGCAAACTAATTTCGTTATCAACATCAGTGTCTGTCACAAAAAGTAACCCATGATAGTTTACCAAGTTTTCAGTTTTTAACTAAATGAAGAAAGGCATTAGACATATGGAGTATTGTTTTGCAAGTGGCTGTTAACATAGAATTCGTTAAAGTTTTTTTAACATAACAACCAGTTCTGATCATTGTACTAAACGCGCATTGAGATCAATATTTATCAAAGTTTCGGTCATTTCTATTGGTTTTATCATAGGCCGATGATTTGCAAAACGAGCTTTTGCGAAGTGAAGACTGAATTTGAAGGTTTTTTCATTTCCGACCATAAAACAGTGCATTCAGTGAAACACTTTTTTATGGCTAACTGTACCTTAGTCTTCGTTCCTTACTGATAAACAAAGAGAAAGATGTACTTTGCAAAAATATAAATCGTATATTTTCCTCTTTTAGAAGCGTAACGATGTCACACTTCTTTAAGTGGAACACTTACAGATAAATAAGTGGAAAATGGATTTCATTATTCCACCATTTCAGGAAAAAAATTTCAGGCTCTTAATGTTTCTAACTGCAAGTGGTGTTTGGTTTTTACATTGTACAATTAGAAACGAGAAGCGAAAAGAGCATCTATGCTTCCTGAAATGATTACATAAATGCACTTTCCAAAGTAATTCCTTCACGTCTGCAATACATCGACATGGATGTTTAATTTGATATCATATGATGATCATATGATAGGAATTAACAATACAAATCAAGAGAGACAAGCTCATGCACAGTCATGGAAGACACAAGCTGTTTCTCTAGGTAATAAAATGACATAGATGCACATGAAAAGCAGAAATATAAAAATTCCGAGAAAAAATTGCAGTTTCGGGAGTTACTCCTATCCTCTCTGTGGAAATTCGTAAAAATTAAAGATAGGGAGGTCCGGCCCGAAAGTGAGAAACTGCAACAAAATTGAAAAGCAACACTGAAAAAATTGCACAATTACATATTTTCTTAATGAATGGTTTGAATTGAGGAGCATCCAGAGTTTGTAGTGTGATTGTCTGAGTGAGGGAGGGCAAGGTTAAAAGGAATTTTTGTTGTTGTTACGTTGTTAATGTTGTTGTTATTGTAGTTGTTGTTGTTGTTGACTGACATGTTGACAACCTGAGCCTTCAGAGTTAAAGTTATTTGTTAGTTGATGGTGTAACATCTCTGTTCATTTCATTGGTATTGGATGCTTACAGTTTTTTTAAAATTCATTGACCAATCGTATCTGATTCGATCAGCCTCTTTTTAGACAAAATGTTTTCGCTTCTGCGTCATGTGTGTCTGTGTCATCATCGGTCTTCTTCATGTTGCCTGCATGTAAGTCGTTGGTTAGTTGGTAATTTTATGAAAGTAGATGTCACGGCTCCGGAGTTCCGGCTACACC
>CM042755.1:8884470-8897403 GCA_022496165.2 Catalaphyllia jardinei
AAACTCAGTAGAAACACAGAAGTAGCGCGAGCTGTTGACACAATACGGATGATGCGAGCAAAGAGAATTTACATTTTGATAATCAAAGTAAACAAGCGGTGTTTTCTAAAAGAAATAAAAAACATGTTCCCCGTGTTTCTATCGAGTTATAGAAACACTCGTGAAAGTTTGGGAGAACTCGAAAAGCTGAGGAAACGCTCGCCTTCTCACAGCTTTTCTCGTTCTCCTAATCTTCCACTCGTCTTTCTATCACTCGATACAAACACGGTACATGTTTTGTATTTCTCAAAACGTAAATAGAAAAAAATATATATTATTTTAAAGCAAGACACAAAGGTGGTTTCAATTTCTTTTCCTTCCTTTCAACGTAAAGATGTCTATTTTGTTTACTACAGCAAGGCTGTCTTTATTCATTAGTTATTCATCACCTCAAGGCACAATTCCCACCCAATGTCAGCAAAGATACAACGTGACCTCATTTGTTGTTTCACAGGACAAGTTGACACGTCAAAATTACAGGAAAGTTGCTGTGCTGTGTTAGTCTTTACACAAAGCTTGACGGAACACTTGGCTAATTCGTAAGTAATAGATCCTAAGGTCGTGTTTTTGTTGCCTCTTTGTTTAGTATCTGACGAAATACTCCCTGAAAGTGATATATTTAAGTCATATTTAAACTGGGTAGACGTCGTCAAGTATCATACTGCAATACGTGTAATGCTTTCAGTATTGCAATGGTAGCTTCACATGACTGAAATTAAGCTCTAGTCTTTTCTACACAAAGGGAAAGCGTAAAAGTAGTCAAAGTATTCATAAAAATCTTATTGACTTAAGAGAACGGCGCCTTCCGCAAGCGGTGCTCGAGTTAAAAGGCATACGCAGCGCGACCAAGAAATTGAAATAATGTTTAATTGGCGCATGAAATCGCCCTACAGTACCTAGAAAGAAAGAACAATAACGCTTTCAATTCCAAGGGAAAATTCCTGAAAGGGGTCGTTTATTAATTTTTGTTAGAAGCAATATATGCATATCACGTCAATTTAAAAAAAAACGTAATCTAACCTTGCCTGGAATAATCACAGTGATTAACACCTTTCTTTAATTTTTCTTGCCAGGTGATTTGAATTGAGAATGAAAACATTTTTTGAGCAATTGGTCTTGTGCCTCTTCTGTTTCACTTGTGTCACACAATCACTTCCAGTAAGTCGTGATACTGCTCACACAGAGTACGCCATTCTGTTTGATGCAGGATCGAGTGGCACTCGTTTGAGGATCTACCACTTTTTGGCCAGTGGACATTCCTTGCAGCCATCAGACGTCCGAGAGCTTAGTGCCTCACCTGACAAGGCAGAACCCGGAATTTCAGTCCTTGCTGATGACCCTGCTCAAGTTGAAGACTACATGACACCCCTACTGGAATCTGCCAAGAACACCATTCCAGAAGACAAGCAGGCATCTACACCCATATTTTTGTTTGCGACAGCAGGAATGAGATTGATTCCTCAAGATCAGGCAGACGCTATCTTAGAAGAAGTTAGAAAAGTGTTTAATGACAAAGAAAAATGTCCATTTATGTTCCAGGATGATAACGACGCTAGAATCATTACAGGCAAAACCGAAGGGATCTATGCCTGGGTTACTGTTAATTTTCTGGTGGGTGCTTACCGCTCAAAAGGTCTTACCTTTGGTAGTTTAGATTTGGGAGGGGCGTCCCATCAAAATGCTTGGAAATTCAGTAGCAGCCACCCTGATGTTGCTATCGTAGACTTTGCAGGGAAAAAATACCAAGTCTTTGCTCGTAGCTATCTGGGTTTTGGGCAAGATCAAGCTCGAGAACGTTATCTGGGAGTCATTGCTCAAAAACAGAATTGTGTTAAGAATTCCGAGTGTGTCGTAAAAAGTCCTTGTCATAATAAAGGATTTAAGGAATCCCTTAAGTTCGGTGATCAGGAAAGGGTATTTGAAGGGACAGCTCAAGTTAGACGTTGTAGAAACATAATCCGCGAAGTGTTTTTCTGTCACTTGCCAAATGTGCAAAAATGTCCCTTCCATGATCAACCCAAACTGAAAGGAAGATTTTACGGGTTTTCTTCATTTTACTACATTTTGACAGGAATAGGCGCAGTTTGTTCTAACTGTGAAGACAACAAAGTCACACCAGAGAAAGTTAATTCGTACTCGAAGTCGTTTTGCAAAAAAGATTACGACGACCTGGAGAAAAATCCTTACGCTAAAAACCAATGCTTTGGAGGGAATTTCATCTACGAATTGTTAACTGAGGGGTATAGACTTGGCCTATATAAGAAAATAAGGGTGACCAATTCACTCAATGGTTTTAAGTTGGGTTGGACCCTGGGTGCGGTTCTGAAAAACACAGACATAATGAAAGAATAAAACAACTCCCCACTGCTCCCCAATTCTAGGGTTTACATTCATAAAAGTTTAATCAAGGGAAACTTATAATAAATCACTTACTCAGGGTATCTTTGTGGTTTTATAGGGACAAGTAAACTTGAAATAGTAAATAAAGTTTGCTTTTACTGGCTCTCTGATGAAACTAAATTTAAAAAACTTACACAAAACCCAACGAAGTCTAGAGAGGACAGTCTGATTACCTATCTCTGTAAACTTGAAAGAGATGGTGTTATTGATGATGAAACACTTCATAAAATACTGCCATTTGGCTCCACGCATGGTGTCCTCTGTGGTTTTCCCAAGGCACATAAATCTTGTTTTGTTGCCCGTTTCGCCCTATTGTCTCCTCTGTTACACTTACAACTATAACCTTGCGTCCTATCTTGTTCGGGTACTTCAACCTATCTCAACTAACCAGTTTACTGTCAAGGACTCCTTCACCTTTGCAGAATGGGCCAAGACATACAACCATAATGGCGAATATATGTGCTCTTTTGATGTTACTTCACTCTTCATCAACGTTCCGCTTGATGAGATAATACAAATCTGTCTAGACAAATTATATGTTTAGCTAATCCACCACCGTTAACGCGCTCTGTTTTGAAAGACTTACTTGTTTTTGCCACTTAGAGAAACCATTTTGTGTTTGATGGCCTGTACTACGACCAGATCGATGGTGTTGCCATGGATGCCTTTTAGGACCGGTTTTGGCCAATATTTTTATGTGCGATTTCGAGGAAAAATGGGCAATGAATAGCGGTGCTCGTCCAACCATCTGGTTTAGATATGTTGATGACACTTTCACCTTATTTCACAATAAGAACACCGCTGTTCAATTTCTTTCTTATCTCAATCAGAGCCGGCACAAGAACTGTCAATTCAATTCACCATTGAATTAATTTGAACAGGACCAAGAGATTCCTTTTCTTGATGTTCTCATCAAACGCCAACCTAAGAACTCTTTTTCCACTTCCATCTACCGAAAGAAAACGTTCACTGGTCTCTACACTCAATGGGATTCTTTCACCAGTGGCCGATCCAGGAGAGTTCCCCCGGCCCCCCTTATTTTGGATAAAAAAAGAAGAAATGACTGAAGGGAAAAAGGCCAGCAGGGCAAGTAAATCAAGACCGCCCCCCACCCCCTTACCTGAAGGGGTCTGGATTCGCCACTGTTCACACCTCGGAAATACAAAATTAACCTCATCCCCACACTTAAATAAAATTGTCTGCGAATTTGTTCATCACCCTGTTTGCTATAATCTGCCTAAGATGATCTCAAGAGGCATTTATCATGCAATGGATACCCCCGTGGTATTATTTCTTATAACATGAACGATGTAGTCAATAAACACCAAAACAAACCTAAGGATATCATTACAGTGCCCAGAAAAGAAATGTTCATTGTTAAACTTATCTAAGCATTCAAAGTAAAATTGTCAAGTTACAAGTTACAAGTTCTATGGTTGTTTTAATATGTCGATTACATGACAGGAAAACGGAACTTTTCAAAGCGCGGCCGAGTAACAGCCATTCTTCTGCAATTGCTGATCATATGACCCAAACAGACCAGAGGATTAAATGGGGTCACTTTAACATTTTAGCTACTGGACAGTCTGATATGCATTGTTTAATTAAGGAAACCTTGTTGATTCGCGATTCGTTCATTGTCATTACTTTCCTCATTTGGTATTAGTCTTCGTGTTTAAATTGAATTGTTGAGTTGAAATGGCCGAAGAATAAGAGTGTCTATGTTAGTTTCTGTGGTGTGTATGAAACTTAATCAAACCTCAAATCCGGGAGTTCTTGTTAGTCGTAAAAAGCGTAGTGGCTAGAGGAGGATTGGCTCGAGAGAAGAGAATGAACAGGCTTGTGTTTTGGGTCAGACTGTTTCCCCCTACAGTGTCTTTTCATAACCAGGAATATACAATTGTTGAAACATATTTTGAAATCTCGATATTCGCGCCATTTGTTTTACAAAAAAGAAAGCACTAAGCTTGGCACAACTGTCCCGAACATTGCAGAGTTCTAGCTCTGTTGATTCACAGTGTCTAATAGTAACTTCGTAGTGACCTTTTCTTAATTACAGGGTGAGTTTCAGCTGTCGTTATTTATAAAGAAATGATTTCTTTTATTAACGAAATTGTCGTAAGATGGAAAGCATTCTAAAGCGATTGGTTGTTCAATGACGGGATCCCGAAATATTTATTTTAGACTATGAAACACTCGCACTTCTCAGGAAAAACTGCATGCTAATACATTTTCGGTATATTATTAAATCGTAGTTTTCCTCGATATTTTCAACAGCTTCAAAGCTCTTTGCTCTCGATCCGTTAACTTAAGGTCTAAAATCAGTGTCTTTCTCATCTTAAAATTTAACTTTCTTTTCACAGCTAGACGGGAAAAGTCGACTTCTTGACGTATTGCCTAAACGTTTAAGAAGCAAGTAAAAGATGATTTTGAAACCATATTCTGAAAGTATACCCATTTATCACCTGTGTGCCAAGGAATTATTATACCACGACAAAACGAAATATGGCATTCAGACATGATGCAGCGATAAATTGCAACTCCAGTTTAATATCTTAAGATCAATACTTAAAAGTAAATACAACTAGGTTATAGGTTGAAATTTATTTACTACTCTTTCCGAAATTTCCATACAACAATTCATTGCTTTTGAGTCGATCCCTTTACATGGTATGGCAATGAATATTGACTATTTGTTACTTTACACTCAAAGAAAATCGTTACACAAGGATAACGGCTACGTTTGACAAACGAGATGAAAAAATTAACGACTGAATACTAAAACAATCAGCTAGAAATAGTGACACTGAAGAGGTGCTATGCCCGAAGCGTTTGGGATTTTTGAGAAGATGGCACTTTGACATTTTTCTACCTTGTCAGGTTTCAATTTCTGTTTAATTTGGAATGTTACAGAATGCTGAATCCGCCCAACAATTACCAATTACCTAGAAAACCCATCCTTTCAATGCACAAATACATTTTACCAATATGATTGCAAAATTGAACTTCCAGTTCGCTTTAGGGATTCAAAACAAAATCTCTGGAGAGTAAATGCGCAAAGATAATAATTTTGAAAGCCTTACGAAGTTCCAGAAGGCCAAGGCGGTTGCAATGGTTTCGTGCGTTTCGTGTTTCGTGAGCTTAATAGAAGCCGTTCTTAGAAAAGCACTACTTCACTTATTCTCGCTACATTATTGCATTGCTAGTAGGATCATTTAGAATTTCAATGCTGGAAGGATTAATATCATTATTAGTTCCCTAGTTTACTGAGATCAGTGTACTTAATTTGTGGGAATAAGTTTCTGCTCAAAAGCTTTTTTATTATAATCATTATTATTATTATTATTATTATTAAAATGCTTTACATCACAGAAACAAAGCTTACAACAGAAACAAAACTAATGACGATGTTTACAAAACTACAGATACTAAAAAGGACTAATGAACAAATTAACACTAACAAAAATGTCACCAGACTTAACTTAGGTCAATAGAAAATTGAATACTTAAAAGTCAATAACATTATAGGTTAGACTTATTCACGCCATTTCCCTAATTTTTAACTTATTTAGAAATACAAATACAACTGGCCAATGCGATGAAAAGTTTATATACTGCAAATACCGTAGAAATTGATATCATACTGTTGCGTAGACAACAAACGGTATTTCGGTTCAGAAAACTCACGGTTTAATTTCACGGTTTCTTTAGTTTTACATTCTCATCTCGACTCTAGCGACGACTCCGACAACTAACTCGAAAACCTGACCGCGTGCAAATTACAAAATCAGAGCAACTGTCAATCAAAAAGTGAAATCTGATCACAACAAAACCTACGCGTACAATTGCGTGACGCGTGACTCAAAATGTCTTTTGTCCACATACAGTAAACAATAGGGCCCATTTTTGGTAAAATTCCTTTAAAGTGTTGTTTTTAGTACAGATATACTTTTCCGTCTTAAATTTTAATTTTAACTCAGTCTTAAAACCAGCAATAGTTGGACGTATTTGTGATCTTCTGCAATGCCACAAATATAGTTTGGCTATTAACAGAAAATAGTTTATTAAGGGGCGTTGTAGAGAAAAGATGCCTATTAAAACATCTTGCAAGCTAAGGTTAGGTAGTTCGTTTGATACCGAATAGTACTAGAATTCAAAATCTTTCCAGAAGAGCTTTGAATATACGCAGTTGAAACAATGGTGAATAAGGGTTTCTGATTGAGACTTACAGAAGATGCATTCATCTTCGGCAATATATCCTATTTTACACAATTTAGCATTAGTATATACTATAGAGTTAAGGACCTTATATTGAAAGGCCTTAGCGCAAGACTCAGAACATACGATATGTGGCAAGATAAATACTTTTTCTAATTGATCTTCCGTCAGATTGAACTCATTTTTTAAAACTAAAGCATTTTTAGAAAGTTGTGCTCTTTTACCTATCAACAATGCATAATAGTCTTTTGATTTTTTCGTTAAAGTATTGAAATCATTATTCCTGATTATCATGGAGGGTGGCAATGTTAAAAAGGTGTGATCTTTTGTTCTGAGATAAAGCTTTAAATGCGGTGGAATGGCAAGTCTGAGACCTGCCCATACCAAGAAGTTGGTCTTTTCAATCTTTTTAGCAGTTATATTGTACGACTCACTAATATCTAAATCAATCCGAAGATCAGATACAAGAATAAGACCATGCAGAGTTGAAGAATGTTTTGTAAAATATTGGTTTATCATTCAATGTCCTTGTTATTCCAGATTATATTTTGATACAGTTTCTTTGAAGAAAAAAGTCTTCTCGGAACTCTGACTACCATTGGAGTAGTTCAGAATAACATTTTGAAGAAATAACCACATCTTTTATATCGTAGTTGCAATGAAATGAGGAGAGGTCGCCGACATATTTTAGGTGATGACGCAGATAATTTTTCCATGTGCCGTTGCTTTCACTGAAAATTCTTTTTAGCCAAGATAGTCTTAAGGATTTAAGAACGGCTGACTCTTAGGATCGAGAAAGACCCGTCAACGACCCATTTGGCAAATTGCTCATATTTTGCCCAAAGATACCCTTAGGTGAACTTATTCTAAAATCATATTTAAAGATTCCAGCGAGTTTTTATTTTTTAGAAATTCGCGAAAATTTGAAAGCGCGGTCAAGGTCGGTTTTTCGTGTAACAAAATGACCGAAATAAGGTGCGAGGACGAAGTGCTGCTGTAGTCTTAAAATAAATTCAATTTTCTCCAGACTTTACAAAAATGTAGAACAACCAATGTAATTCATTCTCCGTGTTGAACTTATCTCAGAGATGTTGATACAGTGGTTTTCCAAACGGAGCGTGTTCAAAATGGCGGCAACATATCGGTCATTTTTAACAGCATAAAAATGCATCTGGTACCTCACTTTTCGATTATTTTACTTCACAGCCTTACAATAACATTATTGAACATATACCATGCCACGTTTCATGCTCGAACTCGCAGTATGTGTTGTGCGCATATAACTCAATACACTTTTAAAAATCACTTTCAATAGCGAAAGTAAAAAGCTATCATTAATTTAAATCCCGTCAACTCACTCCCATATTTTTTTTAAAGATTTTTGCAATTTAAGACTCTCAGACAATTTATCTCAAAGGTAGGTCTTCACATAGAAATAATGCATGGCTGTTCTGAAATTGATAAGGTCTTCAGGACAGTGGTTGGACAAGTGCTTTTGTTGAGGCAGGAGCTAGCTCATCTGGTAGTGCAAAATCTTATCTGTCAGCCTCAGGTTTTACCAGATCTCACCAAGCACATCAGATCATGTAGCATGTTGTCTATACAATCAAAGGAAAGCTGCATATAGCAGCTCTAGCGGAGATACGTCTTAAAGTCCACAAGGTGTTCTTGTTTTCGAAGAGTGGTGTACAGCTTAAAAAACGAAGACTCGAAAGTTCACAATTCGGGATCTTGTTTTAGCTCCAGAGCTAACTATTCTAACACTGGTTTGTCCATTAAGAAAAGCCCACTTTTGCCTGTATCCTGAGGCGCCCTATTTCTATTTCCCTATTTATTTGCAAGCAAGAGATATGATGACCATCGATCAATAACATCCAGAAGTAGCAAGGGAGTTCTTTGACATTTTGTCGTGCACAAATCTTGTAAAGAATTCTCGTCAATTGCAATCGACCAAGTCCACGAACAAAACAATCACCAGTGATGATGCAGGACTGATAGGCTTGACAGAGGACCGTACAGCATTCCGGAGGTGGATGATGGCTGGACCAGAGGTGAGTCGCCTAGTCGCTCGCTACGAAGAGGTTAGGGGAGCTAAAGATGCAACAATCAGTGGCAAGCATCTCGAACAAGGCGGAAGTGCTTAGATAGCAGTCATTGAGAAAGCGGAAAAGCTATGCACGGTATTTAAAGAAATGGGCAATTCTTTTAAAGAAGAGTCTGCAGACCTCCTCGTATTAGACACAAAGGACATTATCGATCTTGTTAATTCAGGACTTCATGCTACTCATCATAGGAGAGGCAAAGATCATTCCCAATCCTTCATTGGTCGCAGGATTGAAGGAAGAAAAGCAGACCTTGTTTTATGAAATGAAAAAAGAACAAGATTACTTTCTTCAAGCAAGAGGAAATTTCAAGTGCAGCCAGTTCCAAGAAAAAAACACCAAAAGAGGACTGTTACCTATTTTCCCAACTCTTCATTTCATGTCAAAGCAGACAGTGTGATTTGCATGAATTCTTCCAGCACGAAAACCAGACAAGTCCAGCTTAGCTCCTTGACAATGGAAAACTTCACGCATGCCAGAAATCGCAATTGGTTGAGATACTTGAGTCAAATACTTTGATGCGAAACACAGAACCAGAGGCAGAAGCAATCATCATAGATGGATCAACTCTTGTCAACTCCCAACCCCTACATACATTCGATGACCACGCCAATGAGGACGTCCTTCCAAGAGTTAGATCATATTCTACCAAGTACCAAAGAGTTGACATTGTGCTTGATGTGTATAAGTACCCCAGCCTGAAAGTAGAGGCACGGTCCAAAGGGGCAAAGGTATACTAAGAAGGGTTACACCAACCAGTAAGACTCCCCAAAATTTGAAAAGCTTTCTGAGAGATAACAACAAGACTTAATTGTTCTATTTTTAGGGGACCAGATGTCCGAAACAGACATGCTGTGCTTGGAATACATTGCGTTAGAATATTTAGCACCATGTACGTACAAAGAGGCAGAACTACGCATTGTTGTGCACGCAATGGACAACAGTAAGGCTTTAACGATCAAGGGAAACGACACGGATGTGGTAGTTATTGCCATATCTGTCATGAAATCCTTAAATGAGCCTGGTCTTGAAAATAGGTGGGTTGCCTTTGGCCAAGGAGGGAATTTTCAATCGATTCCAGTGCACGAAGTGGTAAACATAATCGGCCCAGAGAAAGCCAGAGGAGTCCCATTCTTTCACGGATTCACGTGAAGCAACAATGTGTCTGCTTTCCGTAGTAATGGAAAGAAGTCTGCATGGCAAACATGAAATGTCTGTAAAGAGGCCTCGACCACCTTCACCTACCTCAGTCAGTGTGTAACAGTTCTTGACGACGCTGATCTTCAGAGTCTAGAGCAGTTTGTTGAGGTCGTGTATGACAGGTGCAGGGCAGATAAATGTGCGAATGATTCAAGACTGAATTTTCTCGCTCAAAAACACTGGCTGTATGCTCCAATAGCACATCAGTCTGCCCCCAAGCTACATTCAAAGCGTGCTGCCTACCAAGAAGGAATTATCTGGCGTCAAGCCACTCTCCCTCGACCTGTCGCGAAAAGTCCAGCTGGCTGAGGATATCGATGGAGAAGGCAAGGTGACATGTGGAAGGTACTTTGGACTGACATCAGTTGCTGCAAGTTGTCAAGAACAAACCAGATGCGCCTGCACGAAGGACTGTTTTGGAAGATGGAAATGTCTTTTCGTCTGGGCCCACTGTACAGCTTTGTGTAGATGTTCGTGTGAAAGGTAGCTCTATCTGATCATTGACTATAGTAGGCATACAATGTAAATTGTATAGCAGCACTATTCAGACTATTTGACACTGTTACGAAATCAAACGATTGTTCAAAAAACTGTTTTTGAATTAGCCAGCTAGAAACTGCTAGGCGTATTATGAATTGCCATCCTGAATAACAGAATTCGGTTGAAGTAGGCACGTAAGTTGTAAGTTGTGTATTTGAAACTTATACGGGATCAGAGCTTGTTAAGAGAGAATTTTTTGAGAACTACCCAGCTATGTAACTGCTGGGCGTATGTATGTATGTATGTAAATCTTTATTTATTCACGGAAAATCATCAGTTAAGCTAAGTTAAAAACTAAGACTAATTACAACTGCTTTACATGATTGCCGTGTGGGAATCCGATATATCAGCTACCTTCTTGATATTTCGCTTAAAATGCTCAACGGATGCAGCATTTTTTAAGTTTTTGGGCAAGTTATTCCATAGCATGGCCCCGCTGTAAGAGAAGCTTCGTTTCAAATAATTGGTGCTTGGTTTGGACAGGGTCAGCCTTCCCTCAGAGTTTCTTAAGTTGTAAGCAGAGTGACGCTGAGAGAAAAGACTTTGTAGATATTCCGGAGCAAGGTCATTCATAGTTTTATACATCATTAAGGCTTTTTGTTTCTTTCGGCGAAGAGATAGCTTCTCCCAGTTGAGGGTGGAAAGAAGGTGGTTTGAGCTCGCATCAAAGGATGATTTAGTAATAACTCTGGCTGTGCGATTCTGTAATTTTTGGAGCTTATCACTCAAGTAAGCATTCAAACAGTCCCAGACGGGGCTGCAGTAATCAAAATAAGGCATAATTAAGGTGTTATAAATTAGAATTGCAGTTTCTTTGGATATAAACGGCCGCACGCGTTTTAGGGCGCCTATAGCTGAAGAGACTTTCTTGCAAATCTCTTCAACATGTTTACCCCAAGAGAGGTGAGCATCTATGGTAAGACCCAAGGATTTGGTATGAACGACTCTCTTGATAATTTGGTCATCAATTCTGATTTCTACATCGTCACATTGGGCAGATAGCCTTTGTCTTGATCCAATAATCATTAGCTCGGTTTTAGCAACATTTAGACTGAGCTTGTTAGCTTTCAGCCAACGGCTAAGGTTATTTAATTCAGGCGTTAGAGCTAGCTTAAGTTCTGTTAACGTTTTAGCAGATAACGTAAGGTTGGTGTCATCGGCAAACATTCTTGGTACGGCGCCCCGCAGGGAGTTGGGAAGATCATTAATGTAAATTAAAAATAGCAAAGGACCTAATATGCTACCCTGGGGCACGCCGCAACTAAGGGTACGAGCAGATGATAGTTTGCCACTGACATTACATCTTTGGGTTCGGCCACTTAAGTACGACGAGAACCATTTTATGGCCGCCTGATCGACACCCAAATATGACATTTTACGCAAGATGATCTCATGATCAATGGTATCGAATGCCTTAGTAAGGTCAATAAAGACAACGCCATTTAAAAGGCCATTGTCGATGTTTACTGACCAAGCATTTGTTGCCTCAAGCAAAGCCGTGAGCGTACTGTGTAGAGAACGGAACCCTGATTGGCAACCCAGTAGCAATTTATTATCATCTAGATAATGGAAAAGTTGATTATAAACAATTCTTTCGAAAACTTTCGAAATTATAGGGATTACAGATATTGGCCTGTAGTTGTTAGGGTCAGATTTAATGCCCTTTTTAAAAAGTGGAGTCACTTTGGCCGTTTTCCAATCGTTTGGATATATCCCAGTTAGAATAGACTTTGAGAATATTGAGGTAAGAGAGGGTGCGACGATATTAGCAGCCATTTTCAACAGTTTACTCGGAATCATATCAAGACCGGTGGCTTTCTTTTCATCAATTTTCGACAATAAGTTAGAAACAATATCAACACTCGGAATTTGCAGAGAAAACGAATGGTCAGTGGGCTCTAAATAAGACTCAGGATTAGCATCGACAACAGGAATATCTTGTGCTAATATTTGCGCAACATTAGTAAAGTGATCGTTAATAGTTTCCGCAATATCCATAGGGTTACTTGCTATTTTATTATCTACTTTGATCTCCGTAATATTCGTTGACTTACCACTGTTACGTGAAGTTAGCTCGTTGATAATATTCCATGTTTTGCGCAAATTACCTTTGCTGGCTTCCAAGTTGTCAGAAACATAGAGTTTTTTTGCAAGTTTAATAGCGTTATTTGCCTGATTTCTTGCGCACCTAAATATTCGAGTAGCGTACTGAATACCGGATGGGCGCATAATATAAACTGCATATAACAGTACTATGAGATCAGCGCCTGTTAAGGAAAAAATTCTTTCGAATTGTTTGGCCATTTTCAAAAAATGAAAGATGTATGGAATAGTCAATTGTTTCCAAAGGATGCTAGCAGTATAACGTTGCAATCAGGGAGTAACAGACTGCGCAAATGGTGCTTCAAGATGAGTTGGAAGTGAGGATGTTGCT
>CM042755.1:8897503-8905003 GCA_022496165.2 Catalaphyllia jardinei
AGTGTCAGTGATGTTACTGAGGGGGTGGTACTCAATCCATTGCCCCTTGGTGATAGACGTTTGTGTAGCCGGAGTAGTAAAGAGATCGAGTTCTGACTTCGTGCACTCTTGAGATTCGTGATGAACAAAAGCCATATTTCCTTGTTTGTGCTTTTCTTTTTGTACCTTTTTTACCAGCACCTGACCGCGGAAAATCCTGGGAAGGTAGGCTTAGAGCTTGTTTAGCACGCTTTTTTTCGCTGTCTTAAGGTTTTCTCCAGCTAACACATCTTGTGCAAAATCGACACCCGTTTGAAGAACTTTTTACCAAGAATTTTAGCACCCTGTTGAAGGTGCGACTTGCCAAGTAGCATGTAGCCTACAAGAATGTACTTTGTCGAAGTTTCTCCTACAAAATGGCTAATTAGAATTCGATGACAGATAATTTGTATACATTGAGCAAAATTTAAGTTGCCAAACCCTTACATGTTGTTCAGTTCCAAATTGTTATCAACTAAGCTACATCTACATGTTATCTTAAAAAATGCTATAGTTTGCTGAAGGGCTCAAAATATTTGATAAGTGGAATCCCTATTTCAAGGTACCAACATAGATGGCACAGTTAAAGCAATATTGGGTTTGTGTATTAAGGATGTTGAAATGAAGTTTTATCTAGACCAATGTTAGCTGCCTTTTAGTACTGTATTGTGAAAGCAAAGTAAGCAAACAACATAGCTCTCTCTGGGTTTCTTGGTGCAGAAAATTGTCATAGATGTTTGTCCATTAAAACTGAGCTTGACTGTCGAGAACATCCTTTGAAGGCATTCATATCGGCATGTGTTAGCTTGGAAGTTTATCGTATTTTTGTTAACCATAACTATCTTAAAGAGATTTTACGATTGTAGAGAAAAAAAAATAATGCAGTAATTAAACTCTTGTGAAGTTGATGTTCCTTGATGTAAGGCTCGGTTCAGACGCCATACTTCACATGGGCCGAATCGAATGCTAATGAGGGAGAACAAAGGACTTTTCTCATTTGCATTCGATTCGGCCCATGTGAAGTATGACATCTGAACTAGGCCTAAGTAATTTGAGTTACTATCAAAGTACATGTTTGGCACTTTTAATGTCTTTTGTTCTTTTTTATTTTGTACTGAGTTATCAACAGCTAAACTTCTCGACTGCTATGTTGGGTTGGGTTAAAGAGAATGGGCTGTTGTGTGTAGAGTTTGCAAAAACTATGCACAAACAAGTATTATAGCTAGGGGAACGTTCAATGTGTTTCATGATATTTTGAGCAGCATAACAGTGCTCTACCTAGCCACAGACCTTGTTTGTTACTTATTGTAACACCCATCTCATGTTAAAAATTAGAACCAGAACTGTTAACAAAACTGATGGAAGTAAAATATACAAGGTAAGAGGCTACTTCAGGGGAAGTTTACAAAAAGTGTTTATGGCATACAATATTTCGGTGAAACAGAGACATTTCAGCAAAAAAAGGTTAATCAGTTGCAAGGTTCTATCAGTGCTAACCAGAAGCATATCACCTAGGTGATAGGCTTCTCTGCTGACTGATGAAAGGGTTTTCCTGAAATGTCTGTTTCACCAGATACTAGTTTCACTATGACTACTATGCTAGTAGTCATAGAAGGTTAGAATTAGCCGGATTTTGGATTAGGTGGATTAGGTGCCTATGGATTAGGTAGAGTTAAGTCATTACAATTCAAACTGTCTAGGTAGAAATGCGTTCCTCCATACTAATGAGGTGCCTTCCTGCATACTAATTCGGTATAGGTTTACTAATAAACGTCGCTCTTTTACAATGGAAACAATAAACTTGCCCGGTCTTGCCCGCAATAGTGAACCCTGATTGGCTCATGAGAAATCTATTAACTGTTCAAAATAAAAGCGCGTTCTCCGTTTAACATTTTATTCTTGTCGAGTAAATAATATTTTTGAGCGGAACAAACATGCAAGTCGGGTTCTTTTAACCCTGTTTCGCTCATGAAAATATCTATTATGTTTTTATCTGCACTCTCAGCTTCGCTGGCGAGAGAGAGAGAATAAAATCTGAGCTAAACTGCGCGAGTTTTTCGCTCCGTTAGTCACGCACTGAACTCCACTCTCAACCCTAGATTTGCATACAAACTCCAAAGGAAGACTGAGCCCATGGGACAGCTCTACCATTGAAATGACAACAATAGAAGTTCGGAGCGCTAATTAATTGTCAACACGCGACAATAAATATTTTCGAACAACACGGTTCTTGAATATTACTTTTATTAGCGAATACAAAATAATAATACACAGAAATGAACACACTAAAATTACAACTCAACAAAACTGTTTATGAGTAAAGTATCAGGAAATCAATCGTCTTCATCTTCGCTTGGAGGATAATAAGGCTTTTGTTAAGTTTTTGAATCAATGTGTTTTACCGCGTGGCAGTCAGCGCACCAAATAAATCCATCTGTCAAGTGTTTACGATCAACAGGAATTTGATGTGCACATATCGGACAAATCCTATAACCATCATGCCAGAAACATCTAGGGCATTTGACTACTGCTGTTTCGTAAACGTTCTCTCCGTTTCAATAGTAGCAAGGACCTTTTCCTTTGAGAAAAATCTCTGAATTTCCTTCAGGTTCCAGGTTTTCTGATTCTTGATGTTCACTATATTCAGAGACTGTCTCTGTGTCATCTTCATTATCACTGCTTTCGGAGACTATTTCTGTATCACCAGCCTCACTGTCTTTACCGCGATAGGCTTGTTGTTTTTCCAAGAGCTCTGCCAAAATTCTCTTATTCTGTATCAAACCCTTATCGATTCCTAACTCTGCCAACCCATCTATACATGTTTTGAGGGCGCGGGGTTTAACAACATCGTCGCTTTGGGGAAGTAACACATACTCGACCAGCTCTGAAATGTTCGTCACAGGTATTATTCGCTGGTTTCGGAGTAACTGTCCGCGAGGTGTCCAAAACAAGATATCTTTGGAAGCCGCCATGTGTAATAGTTCGGAGGCCTTTTGTCGGGAAACGAGCTGGGACAGACAATCTAAAACATCTTTAATTCGAGGTTCTTCGTTATCGCTTTCCTCGTTTTCACTTGCGCTGGTGTCCTCATAATCACTCTCTTCATCCCAGTCGACTTTTCTCTTCATATTGACCAGCACTCGTTAACGGCAAGAACCGACTGATTATACTACAGACTAGGTTGCGACGTTTTATAACATTAGGGGCCCTATGCTAGTTAGAACTGGGATTAGTAAATCTTGTATAAATCCTCCACCTTCTTGAGCAAGGGTTTGCTTCTTTTTCCTGTAAGGAACACTTGATTGAACGAGACTAACAAGGGCATCTATATGCTTTTTTAAGTTGTGCTTCACTTCCTTAGAGACCGGTATGTTTCCATGACGTATATTAAACAGAATCTGAACTAATGCGTGTATCTGTTCTGGAGTCGCTGTCTCTAGAAGAAGCTGACGCTGATGTTCTGGGCAACAAGTTAAGAGATGAAGGAAAGGTAGATTGTTCTTTACTACTCGAGACATGGTCTTAAAATGAGTTAAAGATGACAGGTACCAGTATTTTATAATTTTGACAGGGAATCCCACTTAAATTTACGACCAAAGTTGAAAGTCGTCTCGGTCTTGATCCAACACAACTGTTTTGCGTTTCTTGGGTGGGGATAAACCACTAAACCGCACTTTTCTTTTCGTAGATTTTCGACCACTCCCAGCCTGAGGTACTACTCCACCAATAGCATCTCTACTACGCTTTGCCAGCGCTGTCTTAACATTATTTCCTTCCAGAACATCTTGAGCCACTTGGACCCCCGTTTGTAATGCCTTTTTGCCAAGCATTTTAGCGCCTTGCTGTAAATGAGGTATCGCCCAACGGAAAAGACCTTTAAATATGGAACCTAAGCCATATCCTCGCTGAAATCGAGCACCGTGAAAAGCCGGTAAATTCCCACCTTTTTGCTTAGCTTGGTTTAAATAGTATTCTTCGTACAATTTGTGATTTGGAGTATAAAGTTTCTTCATCGCGTTTAAAACTTAGCGGATCTGCTCTGACAGAAGTGTAAGCAACACTTTACCAAGTTCAAATGGCAATGATTCTCCTGTGTCGCGCTTTATATGGTCTTCCATATGGTGATAGAACAATAGGAGGAGGAGGAGGAGGGAAAACAATACAATTGAGGAGGAGGAGGAGGTGGAGGAGGAGGCGGAGGAGGAGTAGGAGGAGGAGGAGGAGGAGGCGGAGGAGGAGGCGTAGAAGGAGGAGGAGGAGGAGGCGGAGGAGGAGGTGGAGGAGGGAGAGGAGGAGGAAAAAGAAGAAGATTGAGGAGGAGGAGGAGGAGGAGGAGGAAGAGGAGGGAAAACAATACTTAGTATTGTGGTGATTAAAGCCTATATAAATGTGGAGCATCATACACATTTTGTCAGTTTGCGCTAGGCTTTGAATGAGTTGACATGAGTTGGCCCTGTCCTGTTTGTGAAAAGGATTTTTCTAGAAAAGATAATTTGCAAAGACATATGAACAGAAAACACAGTAATTCCAGTCTTGCTCCAGCGATACCGATGTCACAAGAAAAGTGTCAGCGGTTTCAATTGGTTCATCCATTCACATGTATGGTTGCAGGGATGACCGGTTCGGGAAAAACTGTCTGGGTACAATCACTGTTACAACAAGCTCAAACCGTGATCGATCAACCACCGGAAAGAGTAATCTGGTGTTATTCACAGTGGCAAAACGCCTACACGCAATTATTGATGATGATACCGACAATCGAATTTGTCAAGGGGATCCCGAAATCTCTGGAAAATGATTCCTATTTAGATGTCAACATACGCAACCTGATTGTCATTGACGACCAAATGATTGAAGCTGGAAAAGATAATCGGATCGTGAACATGTTTACAAAAGGATCGCATCACCGAAATCTAAGCGTTATTTACATTGTACAAAATCTGTTCCATCAAGGCAAAGGCAACCGAAGCATCAGCTTAAACAGTCATTACTTGGTCCTTTTCAAGAATCCTCGGGATAAACTGCAAATTTTGACTCTAGCCAAACAAATGTATCCAAGTGAAACTGCTTGGTTTATCAAAAAGTACGAAGAGGCAGTGCGAAGATCCCAAGCCAACGACTCCAGATAGATGTAGATTGCGAGCAAATGTTTTACCCGGCGAAGAAAGATTCGACAAAGGATTCGAAGAGAATAGAATTTCTCAAGAACTGCTCCAGTACCTCAAACAACAAACTCTGATGGCACCCCCTCCAGATTCGGAGATGCAACGCATTCAGAATAATATGTATAATCTCCTGTTTCGTACAAACCTAGGAGAGGACCAAAAAGCGAAGCAGTACATGCAGTTGCAAAACAAGTTTTTAAACTATAAACACCAGCTCAAACCTTTAATACCTGAAGCAACAATATCCACCCAACCCCAAGAGTCAAACAAAATTTCTACGAATGTACTGACAGGCGAAGTACCAACACCGTCAAACCCCGTTCAAGAACCACCAGAAATCATACCAGCGACTCCAGTTCAAGCACCAACCCAAGTGACAGCCCCGCAAACCTTATCCACCATGGCAACCTCTTCCTCTATCTCATCTCCTACTCTCCCTCCTTCAATTTTGACACCCCCTCCCACAGTCGAATCGTTGTCACCAGTTAGAAAGCGTAGACGCCTCCAGTCTGTCAAATTTGTAAATTACTTGGACTATGAACCGAAGAGAGCCTCTAGACGATCTCGACGTTTACACAGGACCTCGCCTTAGAAGCACTCGCAATACAATGAAGACGATTGATTTCCTGATACTTTACTCATAAACAGTTTTGTTGAGTTGTAATTTTAGTGTGTTCATTTCTGTGTATTATTATTTTGTATTCGCTAATAAAAGTAGTATTCAAGAACCGTGTTGTTCGAAAATATTTATTGTTGCGTGTTGACAATTAATTAGCGCTCCGAACTTCTATTGTTGTAATTTCAATTGTAGAGCTGTCCCATGGGCTCAGTCTTCCGTTGGAGCTTGTATGCAAATCTAGGGCTGAAAGTAAAGTTCAGTGCGTGACTAACGGAGCGGAAAACAAGAGCAGCTAAGAATTAATTCTCTCTCTTCTTAGCAAAGCTGAGAGTACAGATAAAAACATAATAGATATTTTCATGAGCCAAACAGGGTTAAAAGAACCCGGCTTCGAAAATCGGAGAACGTTTTCAAAGAAAGCTAGAGAACTTCAGAGATTTTTAAGCGTTCAAAAATTTGCGCTTGTCAATGTTTCCCAATCACGGGATGATACGCAAGCGTTCAAAGCAGCTTCAAGATCAACAACGTTGGTGAAAAAAGCCATCTTCACGATAATCGTTTCGAAATCGAACAAAGTTTTCCAGCGAGTTCAAGTTGAATGAAGGAATGAGGGTTTCGTTAAAATTTGCGCTTTTATTCTGAACAGATAAAAGAGTTTTTCAACCAGGGTTCACTAGTAGCGGGCAAGTTTAGGTAACCTTATTGTTTTCATTGTACTAGAGCGACGCTTATTAGTAAACCTATACCGAATTAGTATGCAGGAAGGCACCTCATTAGTATGGAGGAACGCATTTCTACCTAGACAGTTTAAATAGTAATGACTTAACTCTACCTAATCCATAGGCACCTAATCCAAAATCCGGCTAATTCCAATGACCTATTACTACTAATGCTCAAGGAGCACAATCTTTATAATTTGTAACTAAGCTTCGACAATAATTCCAAATAGCACTTAGAATGCATATGTGCTGTACTACTGCAAATAATATACTTAACAATATTTGGCTCATGGGTTTTCTGGACTACACCTTTCTCAGAGTCAAAAGTTTACTATTATTATGATACTTGTAGACAAAGACTTCTATAAAGATTTCCACATGAGGGTGCTTGCTACTTCATCAGCCCAAAAGTATTGCTCGCAAATTTGCATGCCTGCAAACTTGTGAAAGGCAAATGCCAAACACACACTCAGGCAAGCCATATCAAAGGAAATTCGCTGGTATGAAGAAAGCCTAAATATGGTACTTGAAATCGCGAGAACAGTCACAAACTTCTAGCTCTGTCGTTCTTTATTGTCCATCGGCGCATTCATCGCTTCGTAAAAGCGGAATCCTCAGCCTATACTGACTTGAATACAAAGAACAACTGTGCACCGCAACAGTTGAGCTCGAAACAACTTGGCAAACGACCAGAAAACACAAATAAAGCAAAAGCCAAGCAAAAGTAAAGCAAAGTAAAGCAAAGCTTAAAATTTCGTGACCGAACTAACTCTAAAAATCACATGACCTGAGAAAACAAAGAAAATACATTAAAATAATTTGCTATTGGCGGGAAAAAGACACGACATAGCGGCCCCACAAACGGGCTGAGATTACGCAGTTCGTTTGTTTAATCTTAACGAAGTGTCTTTTAACTCAACAATTTGTCCATTATGTCACTCGACAGTCAACAGTCATTCATCATCGTTAGCGGCCTCCA
>CM042755.1:8910003-8912503 GCA_022496165.2 Catalaphyllia jardinei
TTAACGCTACAATCCTCTCAGAAATCACAGAATCATCAATAACGGAACGCAATGTTCGTTTTCCCGTTACTTCGACATCGTCTATACCATGCTGGCCTTCCGCCATCTTGTAATGAATGAAATTTGCAACAATAACAATGAAAACGTACCTCTAAACGACGAATCTCTCCGCAATCTTACAGCTCAAATCCACTTTCGGGTACATAGATCACTCAAAGCAAATCCAGGTTCAATCCAGCTTATTCCAAGTTCGCTATGCCCACGGCGTCAACAATGTCAACATTAAAAACGCGCCAGTTTGATTCCGCCATCTTGAATGCAATTACGATAACAACAAATACAAATACTTCCACACAAATAAATATCTCCACAGTCTTTCTACTAGAGTACTCTCACAAACGTAAAATCTCCAAGGTAACTCCAGTTCCAGTGCAGAACACTACTCCAACTTCGTTTTCCTCACGAAATGTTAAGGAAAATGTGATGTACTTGAAATCGCGAAAACAGTCACAAACTTCTAGCTCTGTCGTTCTTTATTGTCCATCGGCGCATTCATCGCTTCGTAAAAGCGGAATCCTCAGCCTATACTGACTTGAATACAAAGAACAACTGTGCACCGCAACAGTTGAGCTCGAAACAACTTGGCAAACGACCAGAAAACACAAATTAAGCAAAAGCCAAGCAAAAGTAAAGCAAAGTAAAGCAAAGCTTAAAATTTCGTGACCGAACTAACTCTAAAAATCCCGTGACCTGAGAAAACAAAGAAAATACATTAAAATAATTTGCTATTGGCGGGAAAAAGACACGACAGGTGGGATGGAAAAACATATATCTGGCTACTTCAATGTTCTCAGTTCCTTGGTCACCTCTGACCCTAGAGGGAAGTCCAAAACCTTGGACTGCATTTTGAGACAACTGCAGTACTGTAACTGCCTTGTTATTGGTACTGCATTTCAAAAACATAATACGTCTTGAGAATCCATCCACACATCCGTGAATAACGAATCCCATCTGATCAACATGTGGTTGCCATCAAGTGCAATAATGACCTGGGTCCTGGAACACTATAATGGTGCCGATTAACAATATTTCGTTGGGAAGTTCGTAGCAGAATCCCACTAGGATCAGTTCTCCAAAGAGACGACCCCACACGACTCTAAACCTGGAGTGACCTTCCTAGCGCCAGTTCGGAATCTGCCGACAAAGTGACAAAATCTTTGTTCGCCCAAGAACTGGAAAAATTTGGTCTGAAATTAAAATCCTGAACGCCAAACTTTCTGGTGACAATAACATAATTAAAGACTTTCTGTCGTGCACCGAGGTTTCGTATGATACGAAACCTCCATTTTGTCCGTCGAAACCAGTAGCGGCCCGTAAATTCTTCACAGTCAGAGCCATCCATAGGATTCTTTCACCGTTAGCGTTTCTGATAGTTGCGGTATTGTCGATCTTTACTAGGAAGAAGTTATTTAGTTGTTAGATAGAATTCTAAAAGACTGTTATCAGCCAAGAGGTTGAGCATTTGAACGATGTAAAGTGAGTATGGCGGCCATTACAAATCGCGGTGTAAGACTCTGGAGACCTGAGTATCTGAAGGTAATTTATTTAAGAGGATCCGTCCGAGACCAATGGAGAAGCCGTAGGACTCTGCAAGGATATGCCAAGCTATCTGACAGCGAGTTTGCTGTAGTCTTGTTGGAGTAAGTGGCATAAACCATATAAAACCTGATCTTCGAATTTTAACAATTGACAACTTTTTACAAAAGAAAGCGTGCTGCTTTGTATTTGACTGCCTTAATGGAACTGCATGCTTTCCATTTAAAGATTACTTTCAAAGATTTCATAACGCTCTAAACACTAGAAACAGTGGGAAAACAGCAAGTCTACCAAAGGTCAAACTAGATTTGCACGCCGTAGTTTTTATTTTTTAGGTGCCTCGATTTTTAACTCATTGCCGCTAAGTTTAAGAAACATTCATTCTAGAGTTTTATTTAGGAATGCCTTAGACGATTATTACTTGTAATTTTTTATTGTAATTTTATTGTTATTTTTATTGTAGTTTTTTTATTGTAGATTTTAATGGTTTTTTAACTTAGTGCATTTTTTGCTTTAGTATGTATTTATTTTTATTACAAGTTTTTAATTCTTAGTCAGCAGGACCCCGTTGATAACAGTACTTTGTACTGAAGGGTTATCCTGGTTAAATATTCAATTTATTATTATTATTATTATTTATTTTTGATCGTGTTACATTATGTTTGCATAATTTGCGTTGACATTTCCTTCTTATCGTCTCGTTTTGTTTTCGTAGCTCATGTCCCAATAACAAATCTGAGAATCGAGAAGCAAATGTTGAAATCGAAGATAGTTTAGCGAGACTTGACTTTGACTCAGGTGAGAAGTACTACAGTAATATTTTTTTTATGTCCTGTGTATTTCACTCATTCTGCTATCCGTCTGCAAACAAGACTTAGCAAACTTCTGCTTCATAAATATCAGG
>CM042755.1:8917795-8932864 GCA_022496165.2 Catalaphyllia jardinei
CAGGTATATTGCCTCTCTTGCTGGGCTTCAGACCTTGCTTGTTAGGTTTCTCTTGCTTTCTGCTTTTTGTTGGTTAATTTTTTATCTCGTTGCCAGTGTAACAACCGCCGGTCTTTCTCTCAGATAAATGCCGTTTAATAACAAACACTTTGCCGACTACAATCTGACAACGTGGCACTGTAAAAGTGATGCTTATGCGCATGTGCAAACTGAACTATATTGTAGGAGTGCTGGACTGGATATTACAAGTGCTCGTTTACGACATCTTGCCTCGAGACAAAATAAAAAGAGAAGGCCTGTATCAAGATCGAGATAAAACGTGTATACGTATGATTGACGTAGAAACTATTCCCGAAGACTTTTCACAGCGTAAAGGAAAAACTGGAAAACTGTCCCAGACTACTATCTAGGAAGATATGGAGGTTCGATTCTTTTAAGATGTAACTACTACACAAAATATATTGACGGTTTGCCATCAATTTATAAAGATATTTTTTCCAATGAATTGAAAACCATGCATAACTACGATAGTGGACAGGATATGATCTTGTTTAATAAAGAAGAAATTTTCGTTGGAGGGAAGCCCATATTCATCAGTGAATGGCTTAACAACAATATTCTGTTTATACAAGACTAGTTGAATATTCACAAAAGCGAAAAACACAGTACCACCAGAAAGTGAACTATACATTGATAACCGCCCCCTTTTCCACCAAGACGACCCCACAGCAATTCACTCAAATAAAGCCAAAACAAGGGAATTGTATTATTTATTTAACCAAACAATTCACACGAGGTGTCAAACTGGCGCAACAAAATAGAACCTAACCATGCATCTGGCTGGAGAGGCATGGAAAGAAATTTTTACCTCGCTGAAGAACATTTGTAAGGAAGCAAAATTAAAACAATTTCAATTCACACTTCATAGACTGGTATTAACTTTATTCCAACGATTGAAGAAAAACTATTTGGCATCATGTCCGCCCATTACAAAAGACGTTTAATTATACGACCTTAACCTCTCTACTTTTGTTGAAAAAGTGTTATCTAATACAGAATAAAACATTTCCTTAAAGTGCTTATGAAATGAAATTTTGGCGCCCTTTTTTATTCCAGAAAATTGAAGTCTATGTTGCACTGATTCATAATTTT
Organism: Catalaphyllia jardinei; assembly: GCA_022496165.2. Taxonomy (NCBI): domain Eukaryota; kingdom Metazoa; phylum Cnidaria; class Anthozoa; order Scleractinia; family Caryophylliidae; genus Catalaphyllia; species Catalaphyllia jardinei. The sequence goes on from CM042755.1 coordinate 8,918,948, forward strand.
TGAATTTAAGCTCTGGTCCGGCAGGCAAAATAATTTTTCTATCCCTCCAATGTTGGCAAAAAATGCAATTGTCGTTTTCCGAGGCCTGGAACTAGTGACGTCATAAGGTGCACTACTAAAGCACGCTCATATGAGCAGTAACCAATCAGGAGGAAAGAAAGACAATAGGCTATTGTTTCGAGAACAATATACTCTATTGTTTTCCAAATCCAAGATGGCCGCCACAAATTTCAGCCAATCAGGAAGTTAATTAAGAATTCAAGATGGCAGTAGGGGCTCAGACACCGTGAGCAGCAGTGAAGCCTGGAAACTAGGCCCCGGGTTTCCATAGGAGTTTGTTTTGAGGGAGAAAATTGCCCACTGGACTCGAAGGCCTGGGATCAGTCTCTCAGACTCGTCCGATATGTCAATTGAGAATCAATCTATACACATGTAAATCACATGTGAAACAATTGTATTTATTAAAAAATCCTAATTCTTTACAAGAGGGACCTGTGTCCACTCCCTTAGTGGGAGGACGCCCATAAACAGCAGCAATGTCCAAAGTGGTGTGTGCGCTGACGTGAGTGGTTTGGGAAAACTATTTACAATTCCAACAAGGCTTCAGTATTTCCGTGTTCACATCATTAAACTCAGATGGTGTGTATCCATAAGGATAGGACTTGGAAGTGTCCGGATCGACCACACTTTGAGCTGTTTGGTTGCCGGATGTCTGGTGAAGAAATTGGGATTGACGACGTCAATGTTCCTGCGTTCGACAAGTGGATCCGTCAACTCCTCCAGAAGGTTCTGGCATTTTAAACGGGCCCAACAGGTCGTGAAAGCGGCAATGAAAATGTTGACACGTTCGAGTAGACCACTTCCAAGGAATCTTGTGAACAAATGCGGACCGTGTTGATGTCTGTGAAGGTGTCTGACACTAGAGCAAAGAGATGAGCTGGTGTAGTGACTGCTTCCGTGGTTTTCTTGTGAAGATTTTCGCCAAACCTGCTCCAGAAACTATTCCACATCAACTTTGTCGTAGCTTTACGTCCCGGATTTTTTTCAATGAAGAGAGGGTCTATGGTGATACTTTCTTTGACTTGGTATTCATGGACGTATTGCTGTTTTTGTTCCTCAGTCTGCACCCATCCAGGATACCCCGATGATTCTTGTTTTATTTTTAACCATGTGCTGACATAGTCAGCAAAGAGCCCTTATTGACATTGTTCTTCTGGAAAATGCCAGGCCTCGTGGATGTGTACAATGCGATACCCGACCTCTACTGCTTTGACGAGCTCAGGGGTGCACCACGTACCCCTAAGAAGACGTTCCTGTGAAGAGTGAGGACAATGATGCGATTTTTCCAAGAGGCCTTTGGTCATCTCTTCTTCCATGCAGGTTCTGCATAGAGGTAAAGTTAGTTTTCCTCCATGTCGGAAGGGCAAGACGGAATGATACAGGTGATAAGGAGGAATCACATCTACTTTCACTATTCCAAAGTGCGCCTGGATTTCTTGGTTGTCCGGATTGGTGATAATGATGGGATGACCAAGAGGATACAGTCGTGTCTTGTTTACCCATGGATATAGAGAGGTCACATTGACATACTTGATTTGTTCACCCTGATCCTCTTTGGCCACATGATGGAGACGAACGGCATTGGTTCTTCCCCCAAAGAAGGCATCCCTCGGATTAAGAGGTTCGACCATCTCGTAGGATGCTAGGAACTGTTTGAGATCTTCATTGCTTTTGACTTCACGATCCCAATCACATTCCCACATAATTTGAAGGTTGTACCCGTGCTGGCGCAGAAGATGGTGTTTCTGTTGAGTGGCTTCATACAATTCATAGATGGTACGATCAGGATGGAATTTGGAATGTCGGTCACGATGATGGGGATGACAACGAGGTCAGCCGTGCCATAAACATCCATGAAATTCATAGACAATGTGGTTCTGTACATCGAGGCCATCTATTAGGAAGTGGAGCAATCTCTGCTCACCGCCATTGTTTGCGTGTCGAATGCGGTCTTCTTGAGGCTTGTCGTTGAAGGGACTGTCACGACTAAGCAGGTGTTCCTGCCAGGCTAACCACTTGAATGCTTTTACGGACTGGTTGCTAAGAGCTCCTTGCCATCCTTGCATGGGTTCTGTAGCTATGCTGTTGGTATGCAGGAGTTTCTTTCGCAAGAACCGACTGCATGCCGACGCTAGGGTTACACACTTCTCGATGGGGTCAAATTCGGCATGTTGCTGGAAATGTTTTCTAAACGTCCGACAACTGGCTTCTAGGAGTTTCACGTCCGATTCACAGTACGCTTCCATTTCTCGTCGCATGACGAAATGGTAGTTGGCAGCGACCTTCTCGGCGTACCATCGCTCAAATTCAGCCTTCTTCTTAGCTGACATGCCATCAAGATCATAGTCTTGATTTTCAGCAGTATTGAATTTGTGAGGAAAGAACCCTTTGACTAATTCTTGAATGCCGAAGGTAGATGGAAAGGTAGCAAGAGAAAAGGAAGGAAGCAGAGAGAGTCTGAAGGTCAATCGGTCTGACTTGAAGGACAGCACTTTGGTACCGATGGTGATCTGATTCGTGACTTCCCGATGGTTCGTCATATCCTTTGAGGTTATGGAATACAGCAATCATGTTCCGATCGTCCCCATCTTGATCAATAGCCAAAGATTTCAACCATTTAAAAAAGATTTTGTACAGTCTGCACCATAGAAGAACTCCGTGTGGTCTTCTTCGTTGCTGTCAGCGCCGAGCAAGATGGGAGTTTGCACTCCCTCCTCGTCCACGGTCGCTTCATAATCACGATAGACTTGGAGGGGTGGGTCTCTCTCTACCCACACTCTGGTTTCTGCATCTTCAGCATCGGGCTCGATGAAGTGACGCGTCTCTACTTCGTTCCGCGGCACTCTTTTCATTTTGGGATCATCCTTCTCTTCTGGACTGGGTTGGATGTAACATTGATGGGAGGCGACGTGCACTTGTTGTTCACAAAATGGGGCATTCGCCCCAACCGCACTTGTGTTGTTTAGGCCTACTTCTAGATTTACAAGCATTTTCCACTTCGTAGGTCTTGCAACACTCAGGACATTTTTTGTAGGTGAGGCAAATGGATGGAATATTTTTACTGCGACAATGATGATGATGATGGTAAGAGTAACAGTCCTCATCAAAGAAGGATCGATGACACAGACGGCAAAGAGAACAAGGTAAAAAAAAATTTGCCTGAACCCAACGGTCGTATAGCTTCCGTGAAATCCGGGCAGTCCTTTCGATGACAAGATGGACACCAGTTACCTTCACAGGGATGATTTTCGCGGTCGTCGTGGTCGTACCCCCGATTGCAATCATCGCAGAAGTAACTCTTGGTCAAGAAACCCGAGAAGGAGTTGCAACCATCGTAATGGTCATCTTTTTTGATGATACGGATGATCTTGTCCGATGGTGTGGGTCCCACGAAGATCAACATATGAGGAGGGTCAATAGACATGACTTTGATCTGGTAGCCAGGGAGACCCGCTTGGAACTTTTGTAGTTCGGAGATGCCACATGGTCCCTCGGGTACCCCTGCTAGACGATGGGCCTCTCGTTTCTGGACAGGAAGATCCTGTTTGAGATTATGATAATGATGATCTCTGGTATTCCCGTTGGCATCAAGCAAGGCTTTCATGGTGACGATGGCCCGAGCACAGCACAATTCATCTCTGTTCTTGATGGTGACGCGTGAATGTTTGACGATTCCTTGGACAGCTGCACTACTGGGTTTGTAGCGTTTACCATGTCCACTACCAGGGGCAGGGGTATGAATAAACGTGGTCTCCACCGTGAAGGAGTCGTCTGCTTCGAAAGCTTGATTAGAATTGAGTCTGGTTGCCAGGGCTTGTAGGTACGTGTCTAAGCGATCTGAACCCTCTTCAAATTCACTCACGGTAAACGTCGTCGATTGAAACGCATGGGTGAATGCATCTGATTGCATAGTGAAATGTAACGTGTGATGAGGTTTGAGGGTGCCGTCGGCTTTGATCTGACGGTGGATGGTTCGTCTTAACGTCTCCATGAACTCTCGTCCCAAGTCGTCGGTGGGATTGGCCTCGCGGTGTTGTTGTATGTGGACCTGATATCTCTGTTTATGTAGTACATCGCGCCAATTACGTCGAGGTCCCGCGGGTCGCATCTCAAAATCCAGCAGAGGCTCAGGTGGTGCCCCACCGACCATTATCCCTCCCTTAGGCAAGGAGGGTCCGTCTAAAGACGCGCTGCTCGATGGGGAAGTCTCCATGTACGGGTCTAAAGCTGGATGAAAGACCCAATCGTCGTCATCATCAAAGAATGCCTCGTCGTACGACCTTTTAGCTCCTACAGGAACTGGCTTACGCCCCAGGGATCGATTTCGGCGAGGAACCACATGTCGAGGTGAATTAACGTACAGGTGAAAGAGAACGGCTCCGGTGTGAAACGCGCTGATGTGGCTGTCAAGTGAACATGACTGTCTCAAGACTAGCTATGAAATGACTCAATGATGCACATGCACGATTTATCTTAGTTAGAAGTCATATCTGACTAATCAGAGCAAAATGGGACCAAATAAGGAAACGAGTATACACCAATCACCCTATAGTACTTTTACAAAACACGTTTATCAACATATGTAATATCAAAATATAGCATGATGTAATATTCTCAATCAAAAACTCTTGGGTAGCACATTCAATAACAAAAATAAGCAAACCCAACGTCGTAACCACTAGATCATCATTAAAATACTTCAAGTGGAAATGAATTGACAATGGAAGTTAACGAAGGTTGAATGAGGCTGTTCCCTTGAGAAAAACACCATACAACCAGAAGCATTCTAATCCACAGTTGAAGAACTAACATAAGTAGTTAGAACATGAAATGAATTATAACCGAGCACATGCTGAGACACTAAACATAACATCGAAGGCATTTCAAACAAACTTATTGCGCTTAAACTAAGATCCAACAAAAACTTCAAATCGCTCCTAATTCAACAATTGTAGTTGTTGAAGCGGTTTTCCAATAGCGACAAGAATAATTCACTTACATCAACCATAGTCTCTTCAAATTCCTCCAAAGCGTCACACAATTCGCGATCAGTCAACCCCATTCCACCAAGACAGAAAGGAAAACTATGCTTACCAAGACCGATGCGCACTGGACGTAGTCACAAGTAAAATGATTTTGCTTACAACGTTTGATTAATAAAAGTGTTTTCACAAAAGGATAAACAATGGTAGGCTACGAACCAATGAGGTGATGGGGGATAAGGGGGTACGCGATAACACGTGGTTAACAATCAATGGGGATAGGGGGTACGCGATATCACGTGTTTAACAATCAATGAGAATCAGAGAGATGGGGTATACCCCAATTATGTCATTAAACTGTTTAAAATGAACACAGAGTCTGAAATTTAATTGATAACATTTATTGAATAACACGAACTCCAGAGGGAGAAATTGATTACAATTTTAATTTTTTCTTGGCTTGCATGACTCTCTTAACAATCCTTTCACTCATCGTTTTGCTGCCGGGTAACTTATCAATGGCCTTGATCATTTTAGCGTCGGCTTTCCACTTGTCTCTCAAATTCTTGGCTTTGGAATTATCGATATCGTGTTGCTTGGCAATCTTGTCCAGTCGATTGATGCCCGGATCACCTCGTTTGAGTCTCTTGGCCAACTTCGTTCCAGGCCCCATAAATTGGTACCCAGGCCAGTGAAATTCGATCCCCGTATTGCCCAGCAATTTTTGAATGTCGAAACCACGACCTCGCTGACGATGCTTGCGCGTACGGGTCTTAGGTCTTGTCATAATCGTGTTGTAGATTTCTTCTCAGTTTCTTTCCTTTGGCCCAATCTTCCCAGCCACTCGTAGGTTTTAAGCGTTCGGCCTCGTTTTTACGTTTGCCCTTGCCTTTACGTCCTTAGCGTTCCCAGATCCGAGTCAGGTGGAATGGGTGTTTTAGCAGCGGGTGACTTCTTTTTAACACCTGACGTAGACGGTGTAGCTTCTTCCTTGATCTTCGGTGTCTTCTAACCTCGAGAACTGTTCTTAATACTCATTGTTGTCCACCGTTTTCGCGGGAAAAAAATAGCACTCGTCAAGAAGTATTTTTTTCACTAGAAATTGCGCTCGGAATATATATGAACTTAGATTCATTTGAATCGTCGACGAATTGACCTTTTCTGGAGACTTTTTCCCTTCAGGGTCAACACAAATCTCTAATTACATATCACGCCGAACACAGCATGAAATCCAAAATTTACGGATCTTTATTTCGTGCGTAAAGAACCGTAAATATACGGCCTCTTCTTCACGGACAAGTTCTGCGCGCGGTAAAGATACGTAAATTCAGAGAGCGCGTAAAGACTGCGTAAAGGATATTAAATGTTCGTAAAGGATAAAGATCTGGATGAATATAATTCACAACTTTCTATTTAGAGAAATACTCAAAGAAGTGAAATAATTATATCTTATTCATCTTCAAAAGAAATACCTAATTATTTTGACCTGTTTCACTTTACATACTTTACGCATCTTTAACAATCTGATCTTTACGCAACAACCTTTATGGAACTTTAACTTTCTTTACGCCGGTCGATCTTAGGGCTTCTTTACACGACTCTGGGTTGCCTTTTCCCCGGGTCGAGTTACCGCAGAGAGTGCTAAAAATTAACACTTAACACAAACCCGGGTTGTCAGTCTACATGGTGTGCAATAGCATGTGGTTTGCTTCGAGCCTGACCCTGATCAGCCTTTCTACCGATAAACTGAAAACATGGCTTGAAAAAGATGACAAACAAAACCTTAGAACGTATAACGGAAAGGTGGGAGTCCCTGATGTACAAACCAATAAACCAAAAAAAAAAAAAAAAACGTGGTTATTTCACTTAAAGAACCAACCCGGGTTAGCTTTTGGCCCACTGTTTACATGTAAGAATTGAGGAAATTTCAACCCTTCTCGCCGGGTCAACCCGAGTCTCGACAAGGGTTACCCGGCAAAGGGGGCTGACCCGGCTTGACTACTGTTTTCATGTAAACGCTTATAACATTTGACTACAAAAGGGTTACCCGCCACGGTGATTCAACCCGGGCTCTAGGTTCTTTAATGCAGTCACATTTTCTTTTCTGTAAGTTCTTTAATTCATTCACATTTTCTTTTCTGTAAGTTCTTTAATTCATTCATATTTTCTTTTCTGTAAGTTCTTTAATTCACATTTTCTTTTCTGTAAGTTCTCTAATTCATTCACATTTTCTTTCTGTAAGTACTTTAAGGTAGATGAACACACTTGTGATACCTGTTTCATTTATTGTTTCTCTAAGACCCTTTGGTCGCCGAAAATGGTAGCAAGTTAACAGCACGAACTTTGGATTTTTACAGTTAAGCTGATGTATAAGCCGTTGTTATGGCAACATCATTAAATATAAAAAGGCGTTTAAATCGGTCTTGTTTATTTGCAGAAAATCCGGTCGTTAGTCTTTATAATTTGCACTACTTTAATAACAATGTGACAGAGATCTTTAATTATCCCTTGTTGAAGGTTCACTGGAATATTTAGAATTCCCTCTGTTACTCATTTTCTTTATTATTTTCGTACCAAATTTCGTTAAATTCTCAAGAAAGAGGCGTGTTTTCCAAGAAAGCTATTACGCATTTAATCGCAATTTTTTAACTTAGCACGTATACCCTGGATTTAACTGGTTCTTTCGATAACAAAGAGACTGAATTGCGGAGTTCTTTGCATTTACCTTCTTAACATAAATTTCTCATAAAAGACTAGCATCGCCCACTATTTCGGTCATGACAATTCGGCGAGATTTACATGAAGTGGCTTTTACCGCTGCTCTCGTATCAACGGGCTCATATCGCGCAATGTTTGACCCATACCGAAACCGCTGAAGAAAATAACCTGCCTCGAAGGAGGTAGTGGCAAAATAAGCTTTCAAACGATGGCATGGCAAGAAATATTTGGACTACAGATGTCCGGGCCGGCGAATGAAGTACCTAGCCCAGGGAAAGATTTATGCTTCGGATTCACGCGTTTTCAACGCCAAAATTATAAGTTTTGTGTGGAATATGCCTTCGATTTCAAGAGATAGTAAAACGAAAGGTTTGCCACACTCGTTTTATTGTTGTTTATTTTTTTAACAGATTGCTTTTACTTGTGGTATCAATATCCTAGTCCGACACTTTGAAAAAATCTTTTATGTTTGCGAATATTTACAACTTTTTACGCGCTTTCCATACATTTCTTTATAAAATCGGAGGCAATGTTTGCAGACATTTTGTGGTGAAACAGCGTGCCTACTGCAGGCGCGTGACAGGAAACCATCAAAAGACTGTGTTCAGTTATGAGAAAACCTAGTTCAGATAGCTGAAGCATTGAGCAAATAAAATAACTGCTGTATCGAAGTTTGGTTTTTGCAAGCCTTGTGCACGCGCTGAATTGCGTTAGCAAGAGCGCGTATGAATACTGCGTTCGGCTACCTTAATATTCATTTACATTTTTCTTTACTGATATCAATGTGACTGCCAGTCGGAAAAGAAACCACCGACTACACGCCAGATTTGTTTTAGCCTTAGAATACCGTTGATCATTGCTTTCATTATATTTGGTGGCTCTTAAAAGAGCCGTTCTTTTTTTATCGCCTTTACACATCAAGTAAACACAGGTGAAAATCAGCCATTACACCTTGCTGTTGCTTCTCAGAAGCTATTGCCTCATCGCAGTCAAAGTTTATGACCTTTAAAGGCTGATGATGGTCCACGTTTGCCATCAACCGGTTCACAATTATCTCCATTCCATCAGTGTACTCAAAGCCTGCCATTGACGAATCATGCTGCTCTGTTGCTTTTTTTCGTTTGGCCCGTCTCTCCCGTTGTTTCTGTGTCTTGTGCTGATCGGGGTTCTCTCGTCGCCAGGTTTTTAACCGCTCGTAGTTAGCATTTGCGTGTTTCCTGTTTTATCGTTTCCTCTGTTGTTTACACTTTTCCGGATTCTCCTTCTTCCACCTCTTTACTCTTTCCCTGGATTTCTCAGCACTGCTAGGCATGATTAAGCAAGTCGAAGGATTGAATGGCTTTCGCTCGACAACGATTTTTTATACCCTTTGTTTACAATATGGTTCAAAAGAATGCTTGATACGTCTTTTAATTTGTTCAAGATTACAAACTGCCGACCCGGGATAAGGGGTACACCTATTTATCTATGGAACAGAGCGCACTGCATTTTAAATAGCCCATAGGAACATTTAAGCGCTCGACAAGTTGCGCTGTGTAAAAATGGTCCAATCACATGGACAGGTGTAAAACGATTCGAGAATCAGAAAAATCGATTCGTGCCTTTTTAACTCCGGCGAATAAACAAGAATAAAAATTATAAGAATTTTTTCAGTCTCACGACACAGTTCGTGGGATAAGAGGTACACCTCTTTATCTATGGAACAAAGCGAGCGGAATTTTAAATAGCTTATAGGAACATTAAAGCGGACTGAAGTTTGATTAAACGCTGTGTAAAAATGTTCCGATCACATTCACAAACGTAAAACGATTGGAGAATTAGAAAAATCGATTCGTGCCTTTTAAAACTCCAACGAATCAGCAAGAAAAAAACATAGGAATTTTTCAGTCTCACGACACAGTTCGTGAGATAAGAGGTACACCTATTCATTTATGGAACAAAGCGAGCGGCATTTTAAATAGGAACATAAAAGCGCACAGCAACAAAACAAGCGGCAAATTGATTAAGCGATAAGCCCTGAAAGCTATAAATGCTTCAGCATTTCTATTTTCAAGTATGACAACTCACGATGGAGTACGACAAACAACTGGAAGCTTCAATTTCACAAGCGCTTTTGCAAGTAGAGAAGGATCTCTTTCTTCCACATAACACGTTGGTTGACACGCGCCCGAAAGATCATAAACCATATCGTCCCCAAAGGCATTCGAAGGAGTTGAAACTCCGCAAAAGATATGCGGAACAAGACGAGACGATCTCGCTCCTTGGGAAGGCTTTGGACCTACTTCTGGAGCAGTAAGTGAACGTCAAATCAAAAAACGGCTCCTTTAGGAGCCACCAAATATCATAAAAGCAATGATAATGGTAATATTATTTTATACTGAGAAAATAACATTCATCTCCCTTTGTCAGCACACACACACTTTGTTTGCAAATTGGACACAAATCCCTCTTCAAAAGAATTAGGATTTTTTAATGAATACAATTGTTTCACATTTGATTTACATGTGTATAGATTGATTCTCAATTCACATATCGGACGAGTCTGAGAGACTGATCCCAGGCCTTCGAGTCCAGTGGGCAATTTTCTCACCCAAAACAAACTCCTATGGAAACCCGGGACCTAGTTTCCAGGCTTCACTGCTGCTCACGGTGTCTGAGCCCCTACTGCCATCTTGAATTCTTAATTAACTTCCTGATTGGCTGAAATTTGTGGCGGCCATCTTGGATTTGGAAAACAATAGAGTATATTGTTCTCGAAACAATAGCCTATTGTCTTTCTCGGCTCGTGATTGGTTACTGCTCATATGAGCGTGCTTTAGTAGTAGGTGTGTAAGCTTCGATTACTTCACTTTGAGTCAGTGTATTTCCTACAAAGTTAGCCCTCACTGAGCCGTCTTTTTGGCGGTTTTATTCAGTGGAAAAGTCATCAGATGATGAATTATCCAGTAACACATGATATTCGTGTGAGGTTGAGTCGCTGCAGTTAGCAGTAGAAGGGGAAGGCTCTTTTAATTCGATCGTTCAGCGGTAGCGAGTAGAGTCGTGGAAGAATGAGACATGACGGAGGAGGACGAGAACGAAGAAGATGGTATACGCTTTGTGACCTTAGAATCTCGATGCGAAAACAAGGAAACAGTCCTAAATTGGTAAATTATAAATCTGCCATGCCTTCTATGTAAGAAAATGGTGAAAGCGCTGTTCGCTTTGGCAAAATATTTAACCTGATGATTTATAAACCACTTGTGTCGCTGTTGTGTTACAAATCTCACACACATGCTGCAAACATCAAGTTTCAACCAAACGCATGTTCTAGTTGCTTCAAACAGTATTTCCCTTTCCTGCTTGGAGGGGAGAATATACATAATTTATTAAATCCATTGCCATGGCCAGTTCTCATTATTTAATTGAATCCATTACCAGTTGTCGCTGCACTGAAGACACTCCCGTCTGGGACATACTCTCGTTCACACGCTAGTTCATGATAAATACTTGTCCGCTCGTTGGGTGCGTCGAAACCTCAGACCGAAAAGTAAAACAATTTCGTGTTATACCGCGGATTGCTTTAAGTGTCTCGTTGACTCATCGATACATCACAATGTCCTAATTTGAATGTGTCTGGTTTTGCAACGTGACTCCTGATTTGTATCGCGAAACTGTCACGCAAAGACATCGCGCTATTAAAACCGGACGGCTTGGCTCCAATGGCTTTTGAATCATCTTCAGTGGTAAATTTGGTTTATAGTTATAAGGCAAACCAAACACGATTCGAATGCAGTGTACTATTTTCCTGATCCTACCAACGAGAGCTTTTTTTGTTGTTTTTTGTTTTTTGTTTTTTTCTTTTTTTTTTCGCTTTCTCTCTCCCTCCCTCCGTAGATCCTACCTAAGACGTCTTGAAGCAAGCCGAGGCAAACACAGATGTTATATTTTTCGGTTCTGAGTTATTATAAAAGCTCTGAAACGAATTTCCCTGTATTTGCTATTGCATTTTCGCATTAGGATTATTGTGCGAACATGTTCTGATAACAAGTCTGCAAGGAATCATCAGCCGAAATCATGCGTGCTTGCAAAATCACACAAATCACAATGATGCGAGGCCAATATTACTTCATTTGAAATCTTCGCTCCCTTTCAGTTTGTTCCTGTTCGTGTGAAGACTTGGGAGTACCACCACTGAATCTTTATTAAGACATCTCCATTACAGACGATCTCCACTGTTTAAAAGCCGACGACAGAAACTTTGTCCGAAATGGAGGGAACAACACGGATGCATTTGTCGCTTTGCAGTTGGGCCGGTGTATCCGAACAAATCGCTAACAATGTGCTCTTCTGACTTCGTCTTTCGAAAATGTAAGCAAGACAGTGCCTTCCATGGAGGTGGTGTTTTGCAGCTCGCTAAAACAGGCCCTCCGGTAACGAAAAACTTCCCACTCCTTCGCTTATTCCCCTCAGATGCTATGATGGCTTGAAGGTTTTACACACCTTATGACGTCAACCGTACTAATTTGCATATTTTCACTAAGCGCGGAATGTCGCACACTTTGACTCGAATTGGTCAACTTTGAAGCTCGAGAAAAAGTTCGTACGCGCTTGTCCGAAGCCCGGACTCAAACTTCAATAATTTAGAATAAAACAATAGGCGAAAATTTCGTTTATAGGCACTTTAATGATTAATTATAAAAAATACCCCTCCCCCAATGCACCATAAGAGATAGTTGCTTGTAACAATGTAAATACTTGTAAAGGCGTGTAAATTGTTATATATACAGAATATAACTTTTTTCTTAATAATTATTTAGCTAGAAAAAATACTCCTTCTCCAAAGCAATGAAAGAGACAGGATCTTGTAACAATGTAAACACTTGTAAACACATGCAGATAACATATAAAGATATTTTAAAAAATCTTGCCTCGAGTTGTAATTTCGGCGAGTTTCTAAACCGTTCGCTCCGTGAACAGCTCATGTGTGGTATTCGCAATCCAGCCACTCGCAAAATGCTTTTTAGTGAAGATCGCAACTTTCAACAAGTCATGCAAGTGACAATTACTGATGAGATAGCAGCCAAGGAGTCCATACAAGTTCAACAATAACTTACTTAAACAGTGCATTCAGTCGCCAAGGATCCTCCTGGTTCTACCTCTCTTCGAAATTCAAATATGCCTCCAGTGTTACCACCAGCTACTTGTCCAGGTCATCTTTTAAATTGCCTCCGCAGTCTACGTCCTACACTTTTTGCTCATGTGGTAATTATGACCAAATTCAGGAATGCTGTGTGTCGGAACTGCAATCTAAAAGGACATATTGCTCCGGTTTGTATGAAGTAGTGGGGTAAATGCTATGTGTGTTGAAGAAGACCTCTCTGGAAGGTACCTGTGGAAGAGGATGTGTATGTGGTGTACGAGTTAATGCCATTGCAGACTGAAAATAATGATTGTTTTATGCAGTTAGACACTGGGTGCGCTGTGTTTTTTGCGCCACTTAGTTTCTTAAACGAAGTTTGCCCTGATGTTACCCTGGAACCAACCAATGTGATGTAACCAACCCCGCATCCCTAGTTAGGGGAAGCATTTGGAAATGTTGAATATTCGGGATCACAATACTCATTACCCTTGCTTATTGCACGAAAAGGATCTTGTGGTTTCTTTGGTCGAAATTGGCTCATTGATGTAAAATTGAACTGGAAAAAACGTGCCACCTGATCTGTCCTCCCCCCAGGAAGGGCTCCCCCTCCTGGTTGCCTCAGTCCCCGGGACTGTGGGTTGTGGGCCTCACCCTTGGAGGCAGGTCTGGAACTTTTATACCCCAGTACCACCTAATCAGTACTCCCCGTAGGAGGCCCAGGAAGGGCTATTCCTCTGTCGTCCTTCCCTGCCACCCAAATTTTACCCACAGCTAGTGTTGTATTTCCAAATGTAGTACCGTTAGCAGCATCTCAGACCAGGCCTCGAAAGAGGATCATTGTGTTATCACCCAATTGATAACACCAAATTATCTTGTAATACTCCCCACCGACGCAGCTCTACAGTTTCTTTAGAAACTTAACCCCTTTGCTATCAATACTCACGTTGGACTATTTGCCTTAAAAGACTGCCAAATGGTATCGATTCTGGTCCACCAATTTTTCAAAGAATTATGGATAATTATAGCGTACTATCT
>CM042755.1:8940764-8946009 GCA_022496165.2 Catalaphyllia jardinei
AGTTCCTATCGAGTCGAAAAGGATGTTAGGGTCCTCTTTACGGTATCTCTTGAGACCGCCACTGATATTTCCAAAAGTGAATTTCGAAGCTATAAAAACTCTTTAGAGCGATTAGTCACCTGTTGAAAGATTATTTGATGGCAAAACGAGTAAATTGCACGATAAATAGCTATTGTACTATAATATACAATGCGATTAGCAGCGCTATATCTGTCGGTACTAGCGTCCTAGCCTAGAAAGTATATGCAAATAACGTAAACGTTGAAAGTTATTTTAAACATTTCCCTACAACTTTCTTTGCTATCGAGTCGAGGCATACGTACGAAGTGGTGCAGTAAGGGTTGACACTGCCCAACACTCATAAAGAAATACTGAATATTTTAGGTCATACCCAAAATTATTGAATAGCTGTGGCAGAAAATTGAATGGTGAACATTTATCAAACAAGGTGGGAAAATAACGGAATAACACTCGAGGATAATAAAGTCGAAATATTGAGTAGCTATGGGTGGACTGGAATCACGTCTAACGATCCCTTTGTATGAATGAAAAACAACTCGGCCACTCCGTCCAAAGTAACCTTCAGTCTGTTTGACTATAGTTCATAATAAAACATCTGCAAAATAATTACTCGGGCTTCCGTATACAGAACATATAGTCGTTTGGATATGATCGGTTCGTTCGATTTTCTAAACTCGGACGGCCGGTCATTTTATTTGATAGTCACTCACTCACGCCGGGTGAAAACAGTGACCGGCAGCAGAAGTCGTAAGTGTCACAAAACATGGTCTCGTAAACCAAGCGTCACATTGCGATCTATAAAGCTTTTCTGGATCGCTTGACAGTTCTTAATCAGCATATGATACTTTGAATTAAGTGGGCTCCTTCGATTCCTTAAATTTGAGAAAAATATGACACTGCCAGACATTTATCAGTGTTAAGAAAACCTTGACCAGATGCCGGTCATTTAGCCACAGCGTAATAATATTGTCCCATCAAACGTTCACAACTGTGTTATACAGAGTTTCAAAAAAATGATTTCTGGTTATCAGAATCCAAGTGTTTGGCAAGGCAAGTTGTTCTACATGTTCGAAGACAATTTCCTCACAACCTCTGCCATTGAGGGTAGCATAAATTTTCTTTCCTCGGGAAGAATATGCATAATTAATTTATCACTCGCGCCAGACCATAGCTGTCGAGCTCTCTGAAGACCCGGATTAAGATGAACATAATTCGGAACAAGAACAAAAGCATGACTGAGGTTTCGCATAACACCATACGGACATAAATAATATCATCGAGGTTTCGCATAACACCATACGGACACGAAAACTAGCATCGAGGTTTCGCGCATAACACCATACGGACACGAAAAACAGCATCCAGGTTTCGCGCATAACACCATCACCAAAAACATCACCGAGAACACGTTTAACACAATTCGTAACATGAAAAACACCGGTAAAAACATTAAAAACCGCATCGACAAAAAGCATAATAAAATTCCAAACTTAATTTTGGCGGTTATCACCCCTCATACTCGTCGAGGGAGCTCAAGGGAAGACAACAAAATACGCAATAAACGTTTTTCAAGGTACTTTTTGCATTTAGTTACTACAATAAAATTCCCAAAATCACATTCTATTTTTTAAAAAAGATGTACACTAAAATTAAACGCGAACTATATGTTACAGACTGCGTATGCGAAATCTGTTCAAAGGTCTCTTGGTTCAAATAAAATTTTATACGGCCGATTGGTTGCCGTGTTTTGGCTGTCAAATGTTCAAAAAATGACCATTAAAACTTGGAAAAATGTACCAGACATCTCACCGCCAGAATGATGGATTTAATGCCCTTCGACTTAACTGCATAAACTCAACCCTGCCTGCTTGTGCAATGATTTCAAACCAGCAAAACTTCACAAGAAACGCTGAGCGATTCAACTTCTCAACCATCTTCTCGGGCTGCCAAATCGGGCAAGTTCGCATTACTTTCAAGAGCGATCAAGCACAGTGATTTCATCTTGAAGTTCTTTCCTTACAGAGTCCGAGCTTTAGGCATTTCTCCCAAAGATTTAGAAGGATTCAAAGCTAACAGCGCTCGCTTGTTCGCTGGCGAATTTGGCACAAATTTTGTTATCAGATGCGCGTTTTGATTGGTTAGTAGGAAAGATGATTGTCTAGAGCGTGTATTGAGAAAATGGTTTTGAATCAAGAAGTTATAAACAAAATCTCCCTTCATTTCTCGAATTAATTTTGAGAGATATTTCATAAAAGCATTTTTTTTCCTGTGTTTGCATCATCTTTCCTCATTGCGCCATGGGACGCATAAGGCCGCCACAAGCTCTCTCCAGCGCACACGATCTTGCGCCGCCTTCCGGATTTCACTCCAGGTTAGGTTTATTGACTTCAGTTCTTTCTCTGCTGACCTCCTCCAAGTTGTTTTGGGTCTACCTCGCTGTCTTTTCCCCTCTGGGGTCCAGAACAATCCTTCTCTTGAGACGCTGTTAGGATCCCCCCTCAGAACGTGACCAATCCATGTCCATTTCCTACGTGTGACGCTCACCATGATGTCTTCTTGTTTACAGATGTTGCGCACTTCAAGGTTCGTTATTTTCTGTGGCCATCTAAAACCCAATAAAATGCGGAGGCATTTATGAGTGAAAACTCTCAACTTTCTAATTATCTCATGAGTGGTCTTCCAGCTTTCCGAGCCATAGAGGAGCACTGTCCTTACATTTGAGTTGTAAAGCTTAAGCTTGGTCTTTAAAGAGATCTTTTTGAGCTCCATATTGGCTTCAGTGATGTAAATGCTTGTCTAGCTTTACCAATACGTGCTTTCACATCTGCATCTTCACCACCCTGAACATCTATAACACTGTCAAGGTAAGAGAACTGGTCTATTTTCTCTATCCCCTGCCCGTCTACCTTGATTTGGCAATTACGCTTACAGCCAGTGCTCACCCATTTGGTCTTTTTGCTGTTGATCTTTAACCCAACCTTACGTGCGTTGTTGCTTAGCCTAGCTGTCGTCTAGCTAAGATGTGCTCCAGTACTGGCCGGAAAGCAGGCAGAGGTCGTCCGCATAATCAAGGTCTTCTAATACGGATGTCAACTTCCATCTTATCCCTGTGCGTTGATGGTTTGTTTCTTTCATTACCCAGTCTAAGGCAATCAGGAATAATAAGGGTGACAGCATGCATCCTTGTTTAACTTAACCCCTGTTCTCACGGCAAACCATGGTGTTAGATTTCCTTCATGGAGAACGCTGCAAGTGAAATCTCTGTACAGAGCTTGTATCATCCCAATGATCTTCTGTGGGATGCCATAAAGCCTTAATAGTTTCCACAGAGTATCGCGGTGCACGCTGTCGAAGGCCTTCTCAAAGTCAATAAAATTCAGATGCAGGGATGCTTGCCATTCCATACATTGTTCTATTATATTGAAAATGAAAATCTGTTCTGTGCAGGACCTGCCCTTACGGAAGCCTGCTTGCTCCTCCTCAGCCGTCTGTCCACTGCCTGCTGAATTCTTGTCAAGATGATTCTGGTGAAAACTTTAGACACCACGGATAAGAGAGTTATTCCCCTCCAGTTGGTACACTCTGTGGTGGTACACTCTGTGGTGGTACACTCTGTGGTGGTACACTCTGTGGTGTCACTCGAGAGGTTGGGAGAATTCTCGACAGTTATGCAAACCCTCGACTTCGTCTCGGGTTCGCATAACTGTCTCGAATTCTCCCAACCCATCTCGTGTTTATATCAGGCCATGCAAATACGGAAACGTTCTCTATTGCTTAAATAGTGATTACCGCTGTTCTTTTCCTGCTCCCAGTACTTTCGACTGACCACAACTGACCCTTTAACCTGTTATCGTGCCTAATTCCTACCGCACCCTCTCCTTCCTCAAAGTTCAACAGAGTCAACCATTCCGAAATTTTCAAACACAATCACACTGGTCTATATCACCTTCACTGGTCAAGTGACGGAAAAAGTAAGAGACGATCCAACTGTAACCATGATACAGACCTCAGCTCTAAGAAGCCATAAAGGTTTAGGTTTTATTAATTATAAAGTGACTTGCTTTTTGACACATAATTGCAGTGTGACTTGTTCGGCTCAGATAGAATATGGGTGAAGCCTTCGGCTTCTAAGTAAATAATGCTTTACACCCACATTGCTGTTAAAGCGTTTCTGTTTTAAATCACGTCAAATGACTTTAGTTCTTGGATTTAACAACTTTTCAAAATTACTTTTAAAAGGATGCAACTATCCTCGGGCAGCTAAACCGGCTTTCATATTTCGTCTAAACCTGCCCTCACACGAAAAATCTTTTTGAAAGAGATTTCAAAAGGATAATTTTTATAATACCAAGGTCATAATAACAGACTAGAATCAGTCAAATCTAAAACAACTACAAAACCACTTTGACGCAGCCTCTTGTATCTGTTATTTCCAATATGGTAATTCCTCTGAAATAAAACTGACAATAGATTTTCGTTCAAACTCTTTTTTCGTTGAAACTTTGAATATTTATCACATGAGAACTTCAATTTTGAAATGAAAAACAGGGGTGCCCATGTTCATTAAGGAGGACTAAGCCATTGAAAATTTGAACCAGATTTCTTGACATGGCTACCAAACAGCAAAATAGAAAAGACTACAGTGTCTCTGCAATTTCCCTTGTTTATTCAATTTCCAGCAATAGAAATCGGATCAGCCTTTTCTCACGCAAAGCTTATGATAAGGTGATTACAATAACTGGAAAAAGGTGGGGTGCACAGGTTCGTTGCTGAGCTATAACCATTTTTCAACTGACAGAGCTCAATATCAAGCCAAATCCATCACGTTTTCAATACGCGAGTACACGAGGGTGCAGAAAGGATGGGCGATGCAAATGTGAGGAATCACTTAAGCTACCTTAAGCTAAAAGTATAAAACAGCACTTTATTCAGTCTCCGGTATCTAACCAAAAATGATGTTATTTTTGCGGGTGCTATTTAATTTCTAAAAAACCACAATATTCCAAGAAGAGGCCGAAAATTGGAGCTGTACGATTATAAGTTTTTCCTTTTTGTTTTACTATCAGCGTGAGACTTCTTTGTTCACACAAAGTGGGTGAATATTCATAACTAATACCTAAGTTTTTCACTGCCAGTTTGACATAGAGAGACAAGGTTTTCGATCGATCCGTTTACCGCTAAATGTTTTAAATCGTTGAATAAGATGCACCAATTGAACTAATTT
>CM042755.1:8946019-8998370 GCA_022496165.2 Catalaphyllia jardinei
GTCACCGTTTTCGTTTCACAGATAAAGCGTGTGGTAAAATATACTGATTTCGAAAATTGTCCTATATAATTGAGCACGGTCTATAGGGGTTTATAGTTAAAAATATCGAATCAACGGAGGCAAACGATCTTAGTCATATTTTGTAGAAGTGGGTCTGTTGTGTAAATAATTTCAAATGTAGTTAACGTTTTCACAAAATTTAACCCTTTGAAACCGCCGCACAGATGTAGGAAGAGCTAATAAGAATCGAATTCCATGGTGCATTTTGCTAAAAATTCAAACTTCTAGTCGATAGATTTTCTTCATTTTTTCCCTAAACGTAGAGAAAGTGATCCATCGAAAGAAAAACTGGGGTCACTTGATCAGTGTAGGTGATATAGTCCAGTGTGAGTGCGTTTGAAAAATTTGTGAATGGTTGACTCAGTTGAAGCTTGAGGGAGGAGAGGGTGCGGTGGAAATTCAGTACGTTAAAACGTTTGAAAGGTTAAATAATCAGAATATAAACTAATTGTACCTGTTGAATTTTTTTTTATGGCAAACCATCCAAAGCTAAGACTAATGAATCGTGCTGCAGTTTGAGCTTTGGATGGTTTGCCATAAAAAAAAATTCAACAGTCAACGAGCCAGCCGAGCGTCTTCAAGGCGGCAGAGAATAGTGCCGCGCGAAGAATGGCTTATGCGAAAAAATTCTCGATCGGCTTTTGAAAGTCGTAAGTGTAAGGTGGAAGATGCAACAATGGCTCAGTTTAAGCCAATTGTAAGGACAGAACTATTCGAGCCATTGTAGAGTTTAGTCAATCAGGAGGCGCGTTTCATCAAGACTCGTCTCTTGGAAGGTGATTGTTTTCTTTGCTGTTGTGTTTATCCAACTGTGAACAATTTCATAGTCTCAAAACATATCGTACTAGCGTGTTTCCTCTCTCACCGTTTTATCGAACTGAAAGTTCCATCGGGCAGCGTTTTTTTGAAAGAGTGCATTCACCAGTCGAACGACTAGAGCAAATCCAGTGTTCAAATCTAGCATATCGAACTAAAGGTTCAGTCGGCAGTGTTTCCGAACAGAACTGAACGAGTGCGTTTATCATGTAGTCGAATCCAGTGTCCAAAACACAAATCGGACCTGTTCTCCACAGAATTAAACGACCGTGTTCATCAATCAAACTAGCGTGTTCACTTTCACTTTGACTTTGCTCATCATATTTAACAGAAAGTTCG
Source organism: Catalaphyllia jardinei (assembly GCA_022496165.2). NCBI lineage: Eukaryota > Metazoa > Cnidaria > Anthozoa > Scleractinia > Caryophylliidae > Catalaphyllia > Catalaphyllia jardinei. The sequence goes on from CM042755.1 coordinate 8,947,235, forward strand.
ACCGAGCAGCGATACATTGCAAAACTCTTGATATTCAGGGTACTCCTCGAGTTCTCAATATCCTACTGGATTGCGTGACGAACGTTACCGGCGTCTCTCGGTATGTTTGCAATAGAGGAGAACCAAAACTCCGTCATGCTGTGTTGATAAACCCCTTATTATACCACAAATTATTTGCTCGTTGGCACTCTATCGATAGGTATACCTAATTAATAAAGGTTTAGGTTTTATTAATTATAAAATGACTTGCTTTTTGACACATAATTGCAGTGTGACTTGTTTGGCTTCAGATAGAATATGGGTGAAGTCTTCGGCTTCTGAGAAAGTAATGCTTTACACTCACATTCCTTTGGCAGCTTCCTCTGTTTTAAATCACGTCAAACGACTTTCGTTCAGCTTTTATTTTGTGCTATTATAATTGATTATTTCGGGAACTTTACTAGCATAGCCGTTTGTGAGAACTGTAAAATTATTTACAGTTTATTTTAAAATTTGATAACCAACAATAGTTGCGGTTGTGGACCTGTATCAACATCAAAATCAAAATAATTGTTCCACTTCATCTGCATGGAAACCTTGAATTTTTTTTTATCGACTAAATAGAAAAGCGTGTTCTATTATTTTAAAGCAAGATGCCTTCTCAGACCCTCTGTCGCCTTGCAGTTCGTATCTCTTCCTTCCTTTTAATGCCCAAAACAAAACTAGAAAAAGAAGATTTGAACTCATATGAACAATGGACCACCGTCTAAAGAGACGTCTATTCGACACGCTATGTAAATTTTGAGTATACATTCGGTCGGTTTCTAAAATAAACGTGTCATCGCGTAAAGAGAACAATACACGTGTGTTAGGTGTTTTTATCAGTCGTTACTTTCTATTTGGGATTCTTATCTGTCATCGCCTTCAGTCATCAAAAACAAAGCCAAACGTTAACCACGCATATTTAATTTTGGGTAGCCGCTTAATAGGAGTTAAAAACAATAGAAAACATTCATCGGGACGTCGAAAAGGTGGCCGCAGTCGCTTAATTGGGAGTTTTCAGATGACGTCACTAAAATTCATACTACAAAATTATTACTCCTCCTGAAATTTTACTTTCATGATGTATAAGAGCAGCTGAAAACTACTTTTTATACAAACTTTCGCTCCGAATGGATTCTTGGTTTTGTGATAAACTACACTAGAATTTCCAAGCTTTTGCGCGACGCGGCATTTACATGACGCCCAAGAGAGCTGTCATGTTGGTAAAAAATGGACTTTCTTCGGGAAATTTGGCTAACTGAACAGGTCATGTATTGAAGAAAAGTATTATTTACTGTTTGTAGCAAAACTCAGTGGCAGATGTTCCTGTTGGTTTCCGGCCGCCATGTTGGTACCCATCCGGATGGGCACCAACATGGCTTCTCCTTACAAATCTCTATAAATTTGGGTAAAAAATATCTCTGCATCTCTTGCTTAATTACGCAAACTTGCTGTGACCTGAATCTTGGCGAGAGTCCTTGCATGTTTACCTTCCTTCTTTCCCCAGATTCTGGACTTAATCTATTAAGCAGTTTTGATTTTTATTTTGATCTGTTTTGAATAGCGTTACACTATAAACCATAAATAGGGGTTCGACTGTATTTAGACTGAGTAGACCTCGTTCAACACACAAATAAGGGCTTTAAATGACTGATATTAAACTCTAGTCTTTTCTTGACAGTGAAAAGCGAAAAAACAATCAAAGATGTCATGAAAATTTTATTCACCGAAGAGAACGGCGCCTTCCGCAAGTGGTTTTCGAGTTAAAGTACACCAGCACCTGTCTTCCAAAAATAAAAGCCTTCGTTTGCCATAAACAGCACGACACAAACTGAAATTATGTTTCAATTGACGCCTGATTTTATCAATAACGCCGCCCCATAATACCCTAAAAAATGCGAAAAAACATTTTCAATTCCAAGGTCCAGTCCAGGGCCCCTCTGGATATCAGCCTCGTTGCTGAATGGGCCACCCTGGTAAAATAAAGTTTACTTTACTTTACTAAGGCCAAATTTCTGAAAGGGGTCGTTTATTAAGTTTTTGTTAAAAGCAATATATGCACATCATGTCAATTTCAAAAAACACCTAACCTAACCTTGCCTGGAATATTCACAGTGATTAACACTTTTCTTTAATTTTTCCTGCCAGTTGATTTGAAAGAAGAATGAAAACATTTTTGGAGCAATTGGTCTTGTGCTTCTTCTGTTTCACTTGCGTCACACAATCCCTTCCAGTAAGTCGTGATGCTGGTCACACAGAGTACGCCATTCTGTTTGATGCAGGATCGAGTGGCACTCGCTTGAGGATCTACCACTTTTTGGCCAGTGGACATTCTTTGCAGCCGTCAGACGTCCGAGAGCTTAGCGCCTCCCCTGACAAGGCAGAACCCGGAATTTCAGACCTTGCTGATGACCCTACCCAAGTTGAAGACTACTTGACACCCCTACTGGAATCTGCCAAGAAAACCATTCCAGAAGACAGGCAGGCATCTACACCCATATTTCTGTTTGCGACAGCAGGAATGAGATTAGTGCCTGAAGATCAAGCAGACGCTATCTTAAATGAAGTTAGAAAACTGTTTAATGACAAAGAGAAATGTCCATTTATGTTTCAAGAAGATAACGACGCTAGAATCATTACAGGCAAAACGGAAGGGATTTATGCCTGGGTTACTGTTAATTTTCTGGTGGGTGAATACCGCTCGAAAGGTCTTACCTATGGTAGTTTAGATTTGGGAGGGGCGTCCCATCAAAATGCTTGGAAATTTAAAAGTAGCCACCCTGATGTTGCTATCGTAGACTTTGCAGGAAAAAAATACCAAATTTTTGTTCGTAGTTATTTGGGTTTTGGGCAGGATCAAGCTCGAGAACGTTATCTGGGAGTTATTGCTCAAAAACAGAATTGTGTTAAGAATTCCGAGTGTGTCGTAAAAAGTCCTTGTCATAATAAAGGATTTAAGGAATCCCTTAAGTTCGGTGATCAGGAAAGGGTATTTGAAGGGACAGCTCAAGTTAGACGTTGTAGAAACATAATCCGCGAAGTGTTTTTCTGTCACTTGCCAAATGTGCAAAAATGTCCTTTCCATGATCAACCCAAACTGAAAGGAAGATTTTACGGGTTTTCTTCATTTTACTACATTTTGACAGGAATAGGTGCAGTTTGTTCTAACTGTGAAGACAACAAAGTCACACCAGAGAAAGTTAATTCGTACTCGAAGTCGTTTTGCAAAAAAGATTACGACGACTTGGAGAAAAATCCTTACGCTAAAAACCAATGCTTTGGAGGGAATTTCATCTACGAGTTGTTAACTGAGGGGTATAGACTTGGCCTATATAAGAAAATAAGGGTGACTAATTCACTCAATGGTTTTAAGTTGGGTTGGACCCTGGGTGCGGTTCTGAAAAACACAGACATAATGTTAGAATAAAACAACTCCCCACTGCACCCCAATTCTAGGGTTTACATTAATAAAAGTTTAATCGAGGGAAACCTATGGTTATATAGGGACTAGTAAACTTGAGATAGTAAATAAAGTTTGCTTTTACTGGCTCAGGGCTTCAACATGTGTTTCTGTGGTGTGTATAAAACTCAAATCCGAGAGCTCTTGTTGATTATAAAAAGGGCGGTGGTTAGCGAAGGATCGGCTTGAGAGACCAGAACGCACGGGATATAAACTGTAGCTTATGCTTTGGGTCAGACTGTTTCCTCCTACAACGTCTTTTCCTACCCAGGAATATACAATTGTAGAAGAATATTTTAAAATAAAAATTTGAACAGTATCATAACAAGATATTCGCGCAATTTATTTTACACAAAGGAAACCATTAAGCTTCGCCCAACTCTACCAACCATTGCAGAATTCGAATTCTCAAACTCGTTAATAATTCATCACGTTGAAACAGAGAAAATCACAACCGTGAAAGACGTTTGGATACCCGGTCTTTATTAGCATAGATTTTGACGATTTTACTTCTCCGTTTACTCCTTAGTTTTTGTTTCCATTGAGGCCCCGTCCACACTAATCCGTTTTCAAACCAAAACGGAGCTGTTTTGCTCCGGATAAGGATGTCGTCCCCACTACGGAAACGGGGCCATTCGAAAACGCTCCCCAGAGTGGAGCGATTTGAAAACGATGCTTTTTGAAAACGCTGTTTTCTAGTGTGGACGGAGAAAACGATGCCATCTGAAAAAGGATTGGTGTGGACGGGGCCTGAGAAGATATATCAAACACTCGAGACAGTGTTTCATCGGCTATCCAAACACCTCGAATTTCGTCAAAAATACCCCGCTGAGCGTCGTATTTTCAACTCTCTTCTCTTTAGATATCCCGATGAAACTCTGTCTTTCGTGTTTGATATAGTACTTCCAGCTCTGTGGATTGTAAACTTCGTAGTGACCTTTTTCCTTATTACATGGTGAGTTTCAGCTCTGGTTATTTCTAAAGTAATGATTCCTTTTATTAAGGAAATTGTCGTCGGTAAGATGGCCAGCTTCCTAAAGTGATTGGCGGTTCAACGAAACGATAACGAAGTATTTATTTTAGACTGAAACAATCGCACTTCTCAAGAAAAACTGCATACTATTATATTTTCGGCACGGGTCACTGGTTCGAATCCCGTTGAAGCCCTGATTTTTTTTAGGCTTTTTCTTTCCAATTGCTTCAATTGGAAAATTTACTGCGATGATTACTCTTCACTTTCATCTACAAACGCAGTACAAATATGAATTATTTCATAATACTTCACATCATTTCACTGAACGGGAAGATATGAACTCAATAAATTGACCTCGCTCCCAGTGTTTGGCTTCATAGCTCAGTTGGTGGAGCATCGCACAGGTATTCGCGGGTTCTTCTTTTCATTTGCTTAAATTGGAAAATTTACTGCGATAATCACTCTTCACTTTCTTTTAAACTACTTTTAGTTTAGAACTCCATACAAACACTTAAGGTCACCTGTAGGCTAAGGAGTCATTAAAAACATGTATAATTGTGTTCAGACATGGTCCAGCGATAAATTGCAATTGTAGTATTATCATCATCATCATTTTATTAAAATAATTTCAATCAAACAAATTGATAAATTCATACAACCCGCATATAGCAAAGCTAATCGGGGTGGGCTGTATGACTTACAATAAAATTTAGCAAAATACATTAATATTGAAATTAGGTAAACAAATAAGGTAGTTATAAATAAATAAATAAGTAAATAGAAATAGTATAATGTGTTAATATCAGTACTTAGGGTAATATCCGGTCCAGCATTCCAACATTTCCAGAATAGTTCAGTTTGCACATGCGCATAAGCACCGCCTTTGCAGTTCCACGTTGTCAGATGAAGTCGGCAAAAGTGTTTTGTTATTAAAAGCATTTATTTAGAGAAAGACTCGCGGTTGTTACATTTAGCATCTTATCTTTGAAAATAAATACAAGTATGTCCCAATTTCCCACACAACAAGTCCTTGCTTTTGAGTGGCCCGAATGATCTGTTGAGATGGTGCAGCAGTGGATGTTGATGTCTATTTGTCACCTTACACTCAAAGAAAATCTTTACCCAACAATAACGAATGTGCTTGACAAACGAGGTGAAAAAAATTACCAACTGAATACTAAAACAGTCAGCTAAAAATAGTGACACTGAAGAGGTGCTATGCCCGAAGAGTTTGGGATTTTTCATAAGATGGCACTTTGACATTTTTCTTATCAGTTTTCAATATTTATTTCGTTTTAAAATCTTTATAGAAATAGTGAGTCCCGCCCAACAATTACCTAAGACACTGGACAACCAACAGGATTGCAAAATTAAACCTCCAGTTCGCCTTTTTTATGGCTCAAAATAAAACATCTGGATAGTAAATACTCTAAGAGCTAGAATCTCAATAATAGCGTCACGTACGTAGCACACTAACTACATAAAAGGTGCTTAACCAGGAACCGCTCTTCGAAAAGCATCACTTGACTTATTCTCATTACATTATAGCATTGCTACTAGAATCATTTAGAATTTAAACGATGGAGGATAAATATTGTATAATAAAGAGTTGTGTTAGCTGTTCCGTCCCACTTACTGTGCTTATTATATTTGATAATTGACCGGCAATAACATCTGGCGATGAGGATTGGATCTACATGCAACTGGACTGGATATTACATTTCTCCCTTTTTTCTACAAATAGTCGTTTCCTTAAATAAAGCTCAACTAGAAAACAATGTCCTAAATGTCCATTGTTCTAACTTGAACAGAAAATGTTTCACGGCATATAAATGTCTATGTCCGGTAAGCGTAAACTTAGTATAGTCTACATAACGTAGTCTTTTGGATAATCTGGTCGCCTCCGGTCGCACCTTGGTCAGGCTGCAGCTGTTGGGAGCTCTGGTGGTTTGTTCGCCGTTTTGTCATTGCTGCTGGTTTCGACCACTTCCTCTGTACGGGTGATAATCTCCTCTTGGATGACTTAGGGTTGGCATTCAGGAGGATTTTCTCTCTCCAATTCACTGAGGTTGTTTCTTCTTCCCAGTCGTCCCTCTCTTCACCGGTATTGTCCTGAAGCATTACAAATCTTAAGGTTACTTCCCACCTTCGCGGGAGTCTTTCGGGGTCTTCGGAAAAATATTCGTACGCGCACTAGTTTCAGTAAAACCCTGCTTAATAAATGGAGTTTACGATAAATATATATTTTGAGCGATTTTTCTTTTCAGTAAATGTCAGGAGCCGGCAAGACGTGAACGACTTTGAAACGACCGAGGTTCCTTCTATTGAATTTATCAGGTATCAGATCCCGCAGCAGGAGCAAAATAACTACGCAGTGTTATTCACGAGGCATCAATCAACAAAAGTGTGTCGGGAAATTCTGGTATTTAAAATATTTTTCCTGTGGCATCCATTTACGCAACACGTCTCGCTTGTTTTTAGCTACTTCAAATTTAGATGCGGATATCTTGACAACCAATCAGAATATCGAAAAAGCCTGACACGCTTTTGTTGATTGATGCTTTGTGAATAGCTGTGTGAATTCAATTTGCTCGTGCTGCATCATCCGATACCCGATAAATTCACTAGATGAACCTCGGTCGCTTCAACTCTTACTGGCTCCTCACACTTACTAAAAGGAAAAATCGCTTAAACTATACTTTTATAGTAGACTCCATTTATTGAGCTTTCTTCTAATATATAGTTTGTTAGGATTTTATTGAAACCAGCGTGCGTACGAATTTTTTCCCGAAGGACACCCGCGAAGGTGGGAAGTAACCTTAAACAGGCTTGCATCTCGATACACTTCCCGTCCATCTGTGATCCTACGTGCTGCAATGCTTGATCCGTCGGTTCGAATTACGGTGTAGAAAGCTGGTTCGTAGGCACGCTGTGGACCATTTGTTCAACAATACATGGTCTCCTACAATAAAGTTCTGTGCCTTAGTGTTCCTGTTCTCAGCATTCTGTTCGAGCTTCTCTTTGTACCTCTCATCCCTCTCATTGATGGCTGTGTCACGAGCATTCTCCCTGCTCTCCCTCGTTTGATGGTCGAACTAGGTTCTCACTTGTCTGATCATGAGGGCTTCGTGGGGTGCTACACCAGTGGCAGGGTGTGGTGTTAAACGGTAGCCTGTGAGCATTTCGTGAATGCTGCTATTTCCGCCTTATTAAGGAGTTTCATTAGCATGTGCATGTTTCCATTAGCATGTGCATGTTCTGAATCGACGATGGTGAAATCCCTCTGTTTTAGCGAACTCTGCAAACTCTCTGGAATTAAACTGCGGTCCGTTGTCACTTTCCAGCTGTCTTCGGATGCCATGAGTGGCAAACATTGTTTTCAGCTTTGGTAATTATGTCTACGTAAGCAAAGGTTGGAAGAGAGGGCGGCGCTAAAAAATCTTAGTAAACGCAAAGATATAATTGTGAAAGCGGCCGACAAAGGCGGCGCTTTAGTTGTTTGGCGGGCCGACCTCTACCAAAAAGAAGCTTTGCGGCAACTTTCTGACACCTCCTTTTATGCTAAAGTCGAAAAAGATCTCACTTCCACTAACCAACGTCAAGAGCACCATTAATGATCTTATAGTCAAACAAGAATTGCCGGCTACCGCTACTAATCTCATCATCACAACTCCTAGAACTTCATGTATCTACTTTTTACCTAAAATTCCCAAACCTAACAACCCAGGCCGACCTATTGTCTCTGCATGTAGTTGCCCTAGCGAACTCATTTCTAGCTATTTGGACAAAATTATGGCACCTATCGTCAGATCTTTACCGTCATATGTTAAAGACAGTCAACACGCACTCCAAATTTTTCACGATTTCAATTTCCTGGGCGTAGACAAACTTATTTTCACTATGGATATTACATCTCTTTACACCGTCATCCCTAATGGCGAAGGTCTTCTAGCCCTCAAACATTTTTTTGATTTACATACTGTCAAAGAACCAAGCTCGGAAACACTGCTCCGCTTGGCTGAACTATTTTTAACACTAAACTGTTTTTCATTTGCCGACATTTATTATAAGCAAATCAATGGTGTGGCCATGGGTATTAAAATGGGACCCAACTACACCAATCTTTTCGTAGGCTACATTGAACACCAATTTTTCAATCAATACAACGGCCCCAAACCTGACCTCTACCGTCGCTACATTGACGACTGTGTCGGCGCCACTTCCTCCACCAGAGAGGAACTCAATCAATTTATAACTGCTGTTAATTCATTTTATCAGGCTCTCAAATATACCTGGGAAATTTCCGATACTTCTTTAGCATTTCTAGATATTAAGGTTTTTGTCGAAGGCAACGGTTTATGCACCAGTGTGCACTACAAACCCACAGATTCTCATAGTTATTTGTTGTATTCATCTTCACATCCATCACATGTCAAGAATTCCATTCCTTATTCTCAATTTCTTAGACTCCGTCGCCTTTGTAGTGAAGACTCTGATTTTTCCTTAAAATCAGAAGAAATGTGCGAGTTTTTCGACAAACGTGGCTATCCTGCCTCTGTTGTTGAAGCAGGCCATCATCGCGCCCAACAAATTGATCGGCAGTCAGCGCTACAAACGTCTCTGAAGGAGAATAACAATAGAATCCATTCACTCTCACATTTCACCCTCACAACCATGCAGTTAAATCCATCATTCTAAAAAACTTTAAATTACTTCAAAATGATCCCGATACTGGCAGAATCTTTTCGCAACCGCCATTAATTTCATTCAAACGCGACAAAAACATAGGTAACTTTTTAGTCAGAAGTGCTTTTCAAACGAGTGAACAACCCGGTACTTTTAAATGTGCACGCGCACGATGCAAAACATGTCCTTTCATTTGCAACGTTGAAAAATTGTCGGGACCCAAGCTATCCATTACGATCACTGATCATTTTACCTGTACCTCAGCCAATGTCATCTACTGTATAACTTGCACCCTTTGCAAAAAGTTATATACCGGCCAAACAGGTAGACGACTAGGCGACCGATTTCGAGAACATCTTCGCGAGGTAGAGAAAGTCGACAAAAACGCATCAAAACCGGTCGCTACACATTTTAATCTGCCGAATCATTCTACGCAACATATGACAGTCTGCGGCCTCTCCCTACATCAAGGAAGCACAGAAAGTCGCAAAACTCTAAAACAAAAAATTATTTTTCAAATCGGCACTCTTAATTCTCATGGTATCAACGAACGCTTTTCATTCAACTAATTTATTCTGTTTTTCACGTTGCCAGGCACCAACCAATAGCGTAGCTCCATATTTCTGTATATAAACCACACACAACCCACAATTCCTCGATTCGCTCCGGCGAAGGGCTAGCGCTCGAAACGTCAGCTTCTGAATCTCTTTACGGTGGCTAATTCACATTATCAACTCAGTCGATAAAACCAAATTATCTTGTAATACTCCCACCGACGCAGCACCACAGTTTCTTTAGAAACTTACCCCCTTTACTCGTGAAGTTGTAAAAAGTTACACAAAAAGTTTAGGTTTGCCGACCCGGTTTTCATAACTTCAGGTGTATTTATAAAGGCGTGAAAAGTTTTATATATACAGAATATAATTTTTTTTCTTAATAATTATTTAAGCTATAAAAAATACTCCTTCTCCAAAGCAATGAAAGAGACAGGAACTTGTAACAATGTAAATACTTGCCACGAGTTTTAATTTCGGCGAGTTTTTAAATCGTTCGCTCCGTGAACAGCTCATGTGTGGTATTCGCAATCCAGCCACTCGCAAAATGCTTTTTAGCGAAGATCGTAACTTTCAACAAGTCATGCAAGTGACAATTACTGATGAGATAGCAGCCAAGGAGTCCATACAAGTTCAACAATAACCTACTTAAACAGTGCATTCAGTCGCCAAGGATCCTTCTGGTTCTACCTCTAGTCGAAATTCAAATATGCTCCCAGTGTTACCACCAGCTGCTCGTCCAGGTTTATCTTCTAAATTGCCTCCACAGTCTACTTCCTACACTTGTTTCTCATATGGTAATTATGCCCATACTCTACTTCCTACACTTGTTTCTCATGTGGTAATTATGACCATACTTTACTTTCTTCACTTGTTTCTCATGTAGTAGTTATGACCATACTAGACTAAGTGCAAATTCAGGAATGCTGTGTGTCGGAACTGCAATTTAAAAGGAAATATTGCTCGGATTTGTAAGAAGAATGGGGTAAATGCTATGTGTGTTGAAGAAGACCTCTCTGAAGGTACCTGTGGAAGAGGAGGTGTATATGGAGTACAATGTTAATGCCATTGAAGACTGGAAATAATGATTGTTTTATGCAGTTAGACACTTGGTGTGCTCTGTTTCTTGCGCCACTTAGTTTCTTAAAAGTTTTCCCTGATGTTACCCTGGAACCAACCAATGTGATGTAATCAACCCTGCATCCCTAGTTAGGGGAAGCATTTGTAAACGTTGAATATTCGGATCACAGTACTCATTACCCTTGCTTATTGTACGAGAAGAAACATGTGATTTGTTTGGTCGAAGTTGGCTCATTGATGTAAAATTGAATTGGGAAAACTTGCCTGGGTTTCATCATATTGGACCATTGTCATCATCTGTTTCTGCACTGCGAACGTCTTTAGGAAACCAGATATTAGAGTCTGTCCTTGAACATTACAGTGAATTGTTTCAGGACCAAATTGGATGCTGTTCTACACTGTTCCCACACTAGACAATTCTGGACAGATTTTGCATCATACTGGCGCCTACTATCAACACATCAAATCCACCTCTCCCTAAAAGATGTTTTGTTTGGGATATTTTCGGAAAAATGCCCTTTACTTGATCTATTAAATTACTTCATAATTATTGGAAAATTGTTCTTGTGGGACTGCAGAAGAAGTCAAACCCTTTCAAAAATCGAGGGGTTTGAAGCAAAAATTAAAATTAAATATGAAACAGAAAGTAAAATCACAGAACAAGAATATTTAATAAAAAATGGATAATTTAATCTATACAATAAATATGTATTATTAGTACTATTATTCTATCAAATGTTACTCAGTCGAAAGTAGAGAACACATTGAAGAAAATGGAGAAGGATGGTGTAATTGAAAGAGTGACTTCTGCTGTCAGTGTGGCCCTTGTTGTCGTGGTTGGGAAGAAAGAGAACGATGAAGTGCGAGTTTGTGGAGATTTCAGTGTAACGTACAATGCATGTGCTAATATTGAGACCTGTCCTATGCCTCTGATTGAGGATATGCATTTAGCCTTGAGGGGATGCACAGTGTTAAGTTATCTGGTTATGAAGCAAGCTTATCACCAGATACCAATTGCAAATGAACCACACCGCTCCCACGAAGAGTTAACGCTCAAAACGTCCCCTTTCGAATCTCTTTACAGTAGTCAATTAACATTATCAACCCAGTTGATAAAACCAAATTATCTTGTAATACCTCCCACCGACACAGCACTACAGTTTCTTTAGAAACTACACCCCCCGCCCTCCTCCCCCATGCTATCAATACTCACATTGGACTATTTGCCTCTAAGAGACTGCCAAATGGTATCGATTCTGGTCCAGAAATTTCTCAAAGAATTATGGACAACCTACTACCTGACATTCCCAAAGCAGTTAGTCGATTGAATGACATTCTGGTGGTGGGGACTAATCAAGAAGATCATCTACACACCCTTTCCCTGGTATTTAAATGACTTCTTAATGCTGGCTTCAGATTGAAAAAGGCAATGTGCGAATTCCTTCAGCCATCAGTGGGTTTCCTTGGCCATACGATAAATGGAGAGGGTTTACATCCTACTGAAGATAAACTTAAGGTCATTCGTGATGCCCCAAGGCTTAAAGATGTTCCTGTCTTGAAGTCCTTTCTGGCACTCATAATGTTCTATTCGGGTACGATTCATGCCATATTGCTCTACAGTTCTTGCACCTCTACACAGCCTATTGAAGAAGGATATGCCCTGTAAATGGTCCAAAGTTGAAGATGCCTTTGTTGCTGCTAAGCAACTGATACTTAATTTCACAAACTTTTTCTCTCATGTGATGCTTCATCTTATGGTGCTGGAGCCGTTCTGTCTCATCAGATGGATGGAGAATTTCGACCTGTGGCATTCGCATCTTGCGCACTGACACAAGCCCAACGAAATTACTCCCAGTTGGAGAAAAAGGAACTCATTTTCGGAATGAAAAGATTCCGTCAGTATTTTTTATGGTCGCTCCTTCACAATTTTAACAGATCATTGACCTTTTCTGACTCTCTTTGGACCACATCATCCAGGTCCTACTCATGCAGCAGCTCGACTTCAAAGATGGGCACTTATCCTTGCATCATACAATTACGCGGTTTGGTACCGCAACACTACAGCACATGCAGATGCAGACAGTATCTCCCGTCTTCTTTTCCGCATACATGGTCATCAAATGTAAAAATATCGAGTGCTTCTTCTTGGAACCTGAAGTTGTAACCAATGTGACTAGTCAGATGATCAAAAGAGAAACCCAAGTAAATCCAGTGTGATCTTAAGTGTACAGTTTTGTCATTAGTGGATGGCCAAGTGTAATGGATCCCGAGATGAGCTCACGGCAAGCAAGGCTGTATTTTGTGGGGTACTCGGGTTGTCATCCTGTAGTAACCAATCCCCCGCCTAGGCCCAGTCCGCGCCGCTATGCATAAATATTTCTTCCTTCGCGCAGGTTATGAAAATTGTAAGGTTAAATCTTCTCTAGGTCTCAAGTTGTTATTACTACGTTACGTTTTTGTTATATGTTCGATGTTTTCCCATATCGTTAGGTAATGACCTTTTGCTTGATTTGTCTCGTATTTCGTACGTTATTCGTATTTCCTGTTATTTTCATTGTTATATAAGTTGTTCCGCTCTTAACGTAATATGTTTGTTAACTTTATTCTAGAAACCACCGGCAACGTCATGTTAATAATGATAATAGTAATAATAATAAAAATAATAACAATGATAATAATAATAATAATAATAATCATAATAATACTTTATTTATATAGCGCTGATTTCATTACAATGTCCAAGAGCGCTTCACAAGTTCCAAAAAATTGTAATTGTAATAATAATACTAATATACAATAAAAACTAACAAAAATATGAGCTTTTAAAAGATGTGTCGTAAGTTTCCTCTTAAAAGTGTCAACAGAGTCACACTTCCTAATGTATTAATGTGAAGAGCTCTGGTTGTTAGAAAGTTCATTGAACTCTTTTACGATCTAACTATCGTCGGTGTGTTGGTTACAGTTTCTGACGCTAGTGGAGTTATGTCAATAGAAAATTCGTCGAACGGACGAGGAGATGCCGTAAGGTGTGAAAGAATGCTTTCCCTGAAGAAAAGTCGAACTGGACACCTTGGCTTCTCAGACAGGTTGTACCAAGGCGTCGAGTTATTAATGCGAAACGCTGAAAATTATCATGAGTCTTGTGAGAAGAAAGATGTTGAAATCGCGTTTGCGAGATGTTTTTAAGCCTACGACGAATATTATCAACTCGCCAGCCAACCCGAAGTTTAATCAGACGCGCTTAATGGTTTCACTGATAATGACAGGGAAAAAGGAATTCGGCGAACGTTTTGAAGAATGGTCACGATCCGTTCAACGTACCGCGGATGAAACTTCAGTGGCTCCTCACCAAGAATATTGTAATAATGCAGAATCGCAGATTCTCACACTTTCAGTAATCAGCTCAAGCAGCAGAAAGTCGAAGAGCTCCAAGATCAGTTCACCTGCAAGTGATAGGTCAAGAAAGGCTAAAGCTGAGCTGCTTCGTCGTGAAGTTGAGTTAAAGTGAGTGAGTGTCAAATGGAACGACAAATAGCCGAGATGAGAATTGAAGAAGAGGAATTGAAGCGCCGGATTTATTGACCGCAGAAGCGGAAATGGAGAAACGTATCAAGCTTTTGGTCAGGATTTTGGCTGGGCAACAATCAAGCTTTTGTTCCTTTTATGGCCTTATCTATTGTTTGACGGAAAGGGTTTCTATTGTTCACAAGACAAAGGTTAGGAATGACCGACGCGTAGCAAACTCACCGAGCGCGAAATTCAAATATCTTCGGTGGCGATAAGTGTTAAATCCACAATCTTCGACGGTATTCAAATCGACAGCACTCACTACAGAAATGCTTTCAAAGTGTAATCTACCGAAACCCGCAAAGTACTGTGTAGACGCGGTCAGGCCATATGAACGGGAACATCCGACGAATATTATTTCTGTGCCACTTCTCGAACATTTATGACCGTTCCACTCACAAATTCAGAGCTGAAAATAAACAGTTGAAAACTCAAACGACGACGCAGTTTTATTAATTCATGAAAGCGCGAGCAGGAGCCTTCGAATTGAGAGAGCAATTAAAACCTTTAAGTGAATTCAAACAGATGTCACTTCCAATTTTTGTAAGTCAGAAGCAAAACAAATTAAAAGCGTATATCGCATAACTAAAATAATGCTTCCCAAGCTGCTTGCAATTACCGAGCAGTCGTTTTCAGATAACTCCCAGCCACTTTCTCCCAAGAACACGAGCTAATGAAGAAATAAACCTACACAAAGAACGCCACCACCCTGATTCTAAATTATTCTTTTTACTTAGGACCTGACTACGTTCTGATAAAAAGCGCAGTAGAGTTAATCGAAGTAGCGCGCGTGTACTAGCTCACCCTCTTTTAGTCTGTCTGATTTTTCCCAAATATTTTCCCGTTAGGATCAAATATGTCATCACCGAAAATCTGCCGACTGGATCCGACTTAACACGAGTGTTATTTTGCGACACCGAGTAGAAAAATCCCTACGGACCGACAACAATAGCTTCATTGTCTTAAAAATTCCCAACCATAACAATAGGCAAAGTGTGATACGGCTAAGGCTGTTGATGAACTTTCTAAAACTTCAGAATATTCAAAACGTGGTATCGAGGCAGAGTTGAAACCGGTTTACACAGATGAATTCCTTTCCTCCTACGAAAGAGCCTCAGGCTGGATCGAACTTTAAGAAAGGCGACTTCAAGCGAGTTGGGAGAAACTATTCTAAATCAGTGCTGAATCCAGGTACTCAACCTTGGGGCCCAGGACCTCCGCAGAACACCATCGGCGCTGTAGACCCAACTGGTTCCCAACAGTTGCAAGAAATATTAACACAGCAACAAGAAGCTTTGCAGCTTATGGCATACACAATTCGACAAGGATTTAAGATGCAGAAAAAAGAGCTTTTGACCTCGATGGTAACCCTGTTAACTACTGGTTGTTCATAACCATCTTCGAGGTCAACATCGCTAAGAGGGTACCGGACGCCGAGACGAGACTAGCTTACCTTATTCAGCATTGTACTGGGAAGGTTAGGGATGCCATTAAGAACTGTGCCATAATTTCCGGTCCAGAACTACAGAAAAGCCCAAGAAGTCTTGTTCCATAGATTGGGACAGAAACACATCATTGCGGACGCGCACGTCACGAAGATTGTGCAAGACCTGCAGATCAAGAATACGGATGTCGCTGGTTTATCAGACCTGTCCGTTGAAATACAGAATTGTGCGCTGACTCTTGTTCAAATGGACTACGAGGCAGATGTTAACAGCTCGGACAATCTCGTAAAGGTGGTGAAGCGCCTCCCTGTTCATCTGCGGTCTAAATGGGCGGACAGAGCCGGCTCATTAACCTTACCTGGAACGGAAGCTTCTTGGATTCCTTCTTGGATTTAGCTGGGTTTGTTGAAGAGAAAGCTTTACTGGCAAACACATGTACGGACTAATACTTGGATCGGCACCAGCAAAAGAACGGAGCTCTAAGCCACCGCCTAAAATAAGGCCATTTTTCTCGAAAGGAAATACCTTTGCGACGCAGTCCGAAGACGGTCCTCAAGTGAGCACAGCTCCTATCATAATTTGTCCTTTGTGTCCTGGTCAGCATAGGCTGTGGAAATGTCTGGGAAGCAGACACATGGCCATGGATTGTAGAAGTAAAATGAAGTGTAAAGTAAATGGATCTGGATGGAAATATCACACCACGTTGCACGTTAAGAAGAAGAGCAGCAATAATAGCACCCCTCCTAACCATCCTGCAGTCACCTCGGAAGACACTGGAGTGAGTACCATAAGAGGAGTCGGGGAGACTGGAAAGAGTGCCGTCAGATGCCTGTCGGTGTGGTGCTACAGACTCCGGCAAGAAGAATGTTTGTTTAAGAATCATTCCAGTCGTCATGAAAGGAAAAGGTCAGCACAAAACAATTAGGCAAACGCGCTACTGGATCCTTGTTCGGACGGTACGGTATGTGATGCGAGTCTAATGGAGAATCTTCGAGTAGTTGGCCGTTCTAAGGAATTCTCACTAACGACCGTAAATGGCGCATCCGACACTCGTAAGGGATTCGAGTTGTCTTTGTCTCTTCGAGGATTACAAATGAAATAAGAAGTCGTGTTAGATAGAGTCTGGGCTGTGGATACGTTGTGTTTACCTCAAGGTAGTCCACCAACCAGGAAGAAACTGCTAAGTGGCCTCATCTGAAAAGAATAGACTTTAGAACGCAATCTGATAGTGTCTGTGCTTAGTGGAAGCGATGTTCCTTAAGTTCATTGGGTGTGCGATAACAGGCGTAGCAGGAGTGCTCAACCTTATTCTGTGTGTGCCTCACTCGGTTGGACCCTGATGGGACCATTGAACTCATGTGACGGACATTGCTTTAGTATGAACTTTGCTCGCTATGACGACGAAACGGTTCGTCAGCAAATGGAGACCATGTTTAGAAGTGACTTTAACGAGCCTATGATCTCCTCAAAGGTTGCAATGTCAGTTGAAGTCGCAAATGGAAACTTCCGTGAAGCTCGTGAATGGCCACTATCAGTTAGGGTTGCCATGGAGATACAAGTCAGTAAACCTCCCAAACAATCGTGAATTTGCATTGGGAATATTGGGCTACTTAAAAGAAAATATTCCAGCGCGACCTACACCTCCAGCGGTTACGCAAGACGAGTTCCTTGTATCGAACAGGAAACTGTGAAGAATACACCAGTCTGGTACCTACCCCACCATCCTGAAAAACCAGGGAAACTGAGAGTCGTGTTTGTTTGCGCGGCCAAATTTAAAGGCACCTCTCTGAATGACCAGCTTCTTCAAGGTCCAGACCTGACGAATGGGCTTTTGGGTGTTATCATATGTTTTTGCCAACAACCTGTAGCCATAGTTGCGGATGTGAAAGGCATGTTCCACCAGGTGCGGGTAGCTCCCTATGACTTTAATGCGTTAAGATTCCTGTGGTGGCCAAATTATGATCTGTCCAAAGAGTTATGGGAATTGCTGTCAAGAGGAGGGTTTCTGCTTACCAAATGGAATAGTAATGGCATGAACGTGATCGCCAGTGTTCCAGTAACCGAGCGAGCGCCTCGGTAGTCAACTTGGATTTGGAGGATCTCCCTGTGGAACGCACTTTGGGAATGCAGTGGGTCATGGAAACAGACGACTTTAACTTTCGCATCATGTAGAGGAATCTACCCACACGTAGAGGAATCTTGTCTGTTGTAAGCTCCATGTAAGGCCCTCTCGGGTTCGTCGCGCCCATCATTCTACCAGCCAAGAGTCTGTTGCCAATCACGTTTGCACGACCAGGGCATTTTCTGCATTCACTCTCATCTTGAGACAATTCGGGCAACTTAAGTTACGTATTGGAGTAGACCGTGGAAAGCACTTCTCCTGGTCCCCTGGGGTTTTTCGGCCTACCAGAGCTAGCTCCACTGGAAATGCATTATGCTGAACAGCTTTGACGATCACACTCTCTGCATTAATAACCCACATGGGTAAATGGTGGATCTGTCGGAGCGACTCTTGCTGACGGGAGAGGGGCTATAATCTGTTCACCAGGACGAGCCTTTTGCTTCCGACAAATCATGCATTTCACCAAAAACCTGCGTAACGCCGAGAGACCAAGTACTATCCAGAATCTCTGCCGAATGAAGGCCAGAACTTGGGAAGGACTACAGTGCCCCTGTCGGCGATAACAATTCTGGATGATCAAATTTGTCACGCGATGTTCACTGGGAAGAATAACAGGGTACTTCGTTTGGAACGAAATAGAAGCATTCTCGAGGCGACCCCCAACTCTTAAATGTGTGGGCCATCAGGGGGCCAAATGGCGAACCCCTGATGGCCAACACATTTATGTGCAGTATCCAAGATGGAATTCAGGACCAAGACAAATTACCCGAGTTCTGACACATTGAGCATAATGCCGAACGTCGAAACAGCTGAATCATTCCTTTCCATTGTAAATGAGATCCATCCATCTGTCAGCGTCACCATGAAACTTGGCGAACATGATAAACTTTCCTTCCTGGGAACGAAGATCAGGAAATGCAAGGGAGACAAGGGTGTACAGAAAACCAACTGTCGCCGGATTATTATAACATTACAAGAGCCACGTCGATGTTAGATACAAGAGGTCATTGCTAAAAACAATTCTGGATCTTGCCCTTAAAGTGTCATCTACCTGGCAACTGTTCAGCACCCAGTCCAACTGATGCAATCGACAATCAGTGCTTTTGTCACCAAGAAAGTTTCTGGCTAGCCAATTTCCACACGAGCATGGAACGTAAATGAAGCGCCTGTCAGAATAGTGTTATCAATCAAAGATCAGAGATCGGCCAACTCAGCGCGAAGGCAACTTGGGGAACTGGGCCGCAAAATTGGAATTGATATTCGCGCCATTTATACAAGCTGTAAGATCGGACACGAGATCAAACCGAAAGAAAAGAAGCAGCCTATCATTAACCAGCAACGCGTTGTTTACCATTACAAGTGTGGTTTGTGTTATGCAAACTATATCGGGTATACCTGCCGACACCTCTATCAGCGCGTTGAGGAACACAAAGGATCGTCTTCAATCAGGAACCACATTAAAGAGCAACATGGAACAGTCCCAAATGACATATATTGTGATTTTAAGATCTTGAGAAAGTGCCAAAGTAAATTCGACTGCCTGCTCTTTATAAAGGAGCTTAAAACAACTTTGAACAAACAGTCAGATTCAATCCATGCAAAGTTATTTATATAGCATTTTATAGTATTTTATTATTTTAACATATACATTTCAGCGCTTGTATTTACATATTTTTATATAATAACCCAAGTTATTCTCGCATTTTGATTGGTTCTCGCCTATGATCTATTAGAGGACAGAAGCACGATTGACGTCATCATTACAAAGTTTTTCCCTCTGGCGGTTTAAAAATGGCGGAAAGATTTGAGGATTAGGATAATATTTTATGTGACTGGGCAAAAGATAAGGTACAAAAAAGTCTTGCCGAGGCATTAAACAGGCTTGAGAAGCCAGAAAACGAAAGATAAAGCCGTTTCCTTTAAAAAAATTATACAGCTGCGAAATATATCCAACATCTTCATCGTTAGCACTTAAGCTTCAGCCAACAGTCACCTCAGCGAGTCTTATCTCTATTTCAAGGGCGAACATTCAAGGAGGAACATTCAACATTTCTATAACCAGCGTAAGTCAACAGAGTCCGAATTTGTCTTTGCACAGCGTGAAGCGCCATCATAGACAAGCGAAAAGCTTTCACACATCGTGTTTTAAATATGAATTCTCCGTATTGTATTTTAGCTTGTGTAGGCTTTGTCCGGTTGTTGCTGGGCGGGAAAGCGAATTTGTTTTTTATTACGTTCGGTCATTTACATCAGTCTTGAATTTTTTGCTGTTCCGCATGAGAGCTTATGTTATCGGAAAAAATAAAACTGATTTAAAGGATATGTTTAATTCTCGCTATATATACAATAAACAAATTACAGCATAGATAATGCTTTGTACGGATTTTTATTCACTCGTTGAAAAACTTTGAAAAACTCAAAGTTTTGCAACTCATGAATAAAAATCCGTAGGTCGCACTTTCTATGAAGCAATCTATATTTCAGTAGCGACATGGAGATTCAACAAATTGAGGCTTGATAAGAATAAAACAAACCTATAATGGCTTATTTGTATTTAGCTAATGTTTGTTAAGTTAATAGGCCACTTGCACTAACAGGTCATGTGATATCGTTTTTATGAAAATGAAAGTTACATGATTTTGCCTTCGAAACACTATTAGTGGGTCATCTCTTAAGCAATAATATATGAAGTGATTTGGTTTTTCAAACCCGCACCATTTGCTTAAAATGCTGGTCACGTGAACAAAAGTTGATTTTTAAAATTATTAATTACAGTTTTCTGACACACACTTTGCACTTTAACTTCAAGGCAAATGTAGAAAAGATGATGTGGTAAAGTTTATAGCACATCCGAACGTAACTATCAAACATTTAACAAGATATAAACAAAAAGTAGTTTTGGCCGCCATGTTGCATGGGTTCCTAACTTGGAGAGCAAGAGTATGTCCTCCAACATGGCGGCCAATACAAATCATACTAATTTGTTGAAAAATCAAAGCACCATAAAATATCTCCCCTAAATGCGTTTCCTCTCAAATTTCGGGTGTAAGATAATTTTTATGTGTTCTGTCAATTTTTGGCATCAGCAAGATTACAACTCACTGTTTAAGGGAGGCATTGGTCACGTGACCTGTTAGTGCAAGAGGCCTATTAACCATCTCCTGATTCATCTCTGGAATTACCAAATTATGCAAAGACATTGCTAAATTTTAGATAATGATATTCACGGTCAACAGAAACCACCAAGTTATGCAAAGACATTGCTAAATTTTAGATAATTATATTCACGGTCAACAGAAACCACCAAATTATGCAAAGACATTGCATTTTACTGATGTCACAGTGAGCTACTCTTTAAAACAAGTCTAGTTTGAATATTAAGGAACATAGAACAATGAAGACAACTACTGAAATGAAAGTCAGATCCAAGTTGGATCGTTACTTTCTGACCGTGAAAATATAAAAAGTTTCTACTTTCTAGTCTTTCAACAGTGAGATGATCGCGTTGAGGAGAGAGAAGTTATATATATATATATATATATATATATTTTGTGATGTGTCCAAGTTTATCCTACGAAGAGTGCTCTACATCCACAAGTGGAGGAGCGTTACAATAGTTCATTGAGTGGGACTAGTCGTTTGACATTTGCCTACAGGCCTGTTTCGTGGAGGCTTCAAGCTTCCACTCTTCAGGGCTTTTAATTAAACTGTGCGTTGCCTGCAGTATTTATACATGATCATCTTTCTATATACTTGCGTACAAAAATCACAGAGGACCCCAACCAAAACCTGTGCAATTGTAAAAAGAAGACAAAGTGCCCTTTAGATAACCAGTGCCTAGCCAAGGGTATTGTCTACCAAGCAACCGTTGCATCGGGCAACAACGAAAGCGTACAAACATACGTAGGGCTTACTGACACCACTTTCAAGGCCAGATTCGCAAATCATGAGCAGTCATTTACCAAGGAAAAGCAGCGCAATCAAACCGAACTGAGTAAACAGAAGGAGCTGACTATCAAGTAACATGGAAGATTCTGGGAAAGGCGAGAGCGTACACAAACGTAACAAAAACATGCAATCTGTGTAACTTAGAAAAGTTCTTTATTATCTGTCGCAGCGAACTTGCATCCCTGAACAAAAGATCAGAATTGATTAGTACATGTAGACATGCGAGAAAATTCCTCATAAAGAACGGATAGTGTGATAACAAGCATTTAAATTACGCTACGCACGAACGATCTTGTAAATACTTATGACCTCGTGAATTTTTGTACGCAAGTATATAGAAAGATGATCATGTATAAATACTGCAGGCAACGCACAGTTTAATTAAAAGCCCTGAAGAGTGGAAGCTTGAAGCCTCCACGAAACAGGCCTGTAGGCAAATGTCAAACGACTAGTCCCACTCAATGAACTATATATATATATATATATTTCAGTACACAAGTATCACAGGGCTAAGCATTGAGCTGGATGATGTGTTAGCATTTGTTGCTATATTATAATCGTTCTATTTTGGTTCATTTTCACTAAAATATGTATGTATTCAGATTGTCTTGCCAATTCTAAGGAGGCTGATAATTGTGTTTATGAGGCACAAGAAAAGGAAGGAAAACTATCATGAACTAAATCAACTCTTGTGGGTATGAAATATAATCACGATGACGATCGCTTGATTTTTTGGCAGAATTACGAGATTTTGCTGCATTTTTCATCAAAACAGCGCTAAAATCAGGAGTATCTTGTACGAAATACCTTTAGATCACCAAGAAAAATTACGATATGAAGTGAACAGGCCGTGGTAGGCGCGGTGGTCTCATGGTTACTGCGCTCGACTCAGGAGTGAGCGGTCCGGGTTCGAGACCTGGCTGTGGACATTGTGTTTTGTTCATTGTGTTGTGTTCTCTCACGGTGCTCTCTCCATCCAGGTGTATAAATGGGTACCGGCAAATTTAATGCTGGGGGTAACCCTGCGATGGACCAGCATCCCATCCAGGGGGACTTGAAATATTTGTCGAAATATTTTGCACAAATTTACAGAGCCCAGTATGGAACCGCCAGGTTGGTGTACCTCCAAGGAACACCAACATGGCGGCCAGAAAATAGCGTAAACATCTGGAACTTAGTTTGACTATCTAGGCCACTTACTCGCTAAAATTATCAAGCAAACATTTGAATAAGCACTTTTTGTAATACTTAAACTTCTAAAGGGGGTTAAAAATCCCGAGATAAGTATATATTTTTTGATGTACTTGAGCTGAAAAGCTGTTCACAGATAAAAATTTACACCCTCTCATGCCTGGAAGTTCTCCGTGAGCGAGCTTAATTTCTTGCACATTTCATGGTGCAGTGTATATAGTGTGAAAAGCACTCGATTCAGCTTGATTTCTTCTCGGCGATATCTAATCTAACTTTGAACACACAAAACGTCAACTAAAAGCGTGTGTCAGTGACGTGTTTCTTAGAGCCATTTCCGCCGTGAGCACGATCTTCCTCGCTGTTTGGCTCATTTGGAGTTCTTCTTTGTAGCTCGGATGGCATGGCCTTTGAATCATCTTGCTTCTCCAAGCTACTTTGTTGTTTGCAAGCCAAGTAGTTTTCGTTGTTGTCTTGGCCATCAGAGCCTTCTTTCGAATTATTGACTCTTTTTTTTAAGTTGTGATCTTGGTCTTCAGGTTTTTGTTGAGGTGAAACTGCTGAATTTTTGTTGTTACGGACGGTTTCACTTAAAGAGCTGGTGGAATTCCACGTTGATAAACTGAACAAGCGTTTCACTCGAGTAGACGCACGACGTGCGTTTGTCTTGATCTAAAAAAAGAAAAAAAAAGAACAGTTTTCATTCCATGGTCGCAAATCAGATATTCCAGGGGTATTTTTTAACAATAGACCTTTGCATAAACGGTACCTAAATTTGAATAACAATACTTTGCACATCCTTTGCCTGTTAGCTAACAAAATGATGACAGCAGTCTCGCCTTATATCACATAAGGATTCCCGACAGCGCAAATTCACGTGTAAATATATATTAACAATAAAGTTAGCGAACGGGACTTTGGGCGCGATGCCCAACGCGTTTGCCAAGCAGAAAGGTCTCTGATCAGTCACTTGGCCGGGACGAAACGAGCTTCGTAAGACTTGCCGCGAAATTATCACAAGTAACTGTCAACTTTATTGTTAATATAGATGGTAATGGAAAGATTCCCGCTTAAAAATAAACTGTTTTCCTTCATGCAGTGAAAAAAAGCAATTTACAACCACTGTGGGGGGGAAAGCATATAAAAGCTAAAGTTAGCAATTAATTGAAGGTCTAATAACAATGGTACCCACCTGTCTATCTGTTGTGTCTTGTAAACGAATTTACACAACCCGGTGATCACAGCATCAAAATGTTCGTCAAGAAAACTTACTACTGGGGCCAAACGACATCGATTATTTAGGGCAAGTTTGCGCTCTTCGCACATTTCTTACCAAACTTTGCACACTGTTGTCTTCATCATTTCACGAGTAAAAAATGTCAAAATGTCATAATGTGATGTCATATTTGATGACACAACAAAACTCAAGCGGTTTAAAGACCTGGGTCATGAATGTAAAGCAAGAATTATGCTTGGGCAGCTATATCTCTTGTTATATTTGTTTTACCAAGCTGAACTTTTTCACGATTATTAAATTCGACGTCCTGCCTTGCCTTAACATATTGTTGTGACCACGTGACATGTCACGAGATCATTTTGTTAAAAATTGGTACATCGGGGAATTGGTGGCGAATTTCTATCTTATTGATCAATAAATGAGATTTAATGAGATGCAGATTTAAATTATCTACCTTGCTACGTTTGAAATGATCTTCCTTGATTTCGTTTTTAGAAGATATAAATGATCAAAAGTCGATTTTTGTTGAAAAAACGACCTATCAAGCTACAAAATTTTTCTGTGAAAAGAGGGATGATCGTTGACTTCCATCTAAAACGCGTTTTTGCTGAATGATATTACTAAAGACCGCCACAAATTCCTCAAATAATGGCTATTTTCCGCTAAACGTCACGTGCCATGTCACGTGACCTGTCACGTGACCTGTCAGCGGTACCAATTTTACTTTAAAATGTTCAGGACATTAAAACCCAACTGTGTGCTAAATCTGCTTTCATTGCCATTTATACCTTTAGAAATATAACTAACCAATTATTTTCACCAGTAAAAGCCTTTTGCCCAGGCCTTAAACTACTTGAGAAACGTAGCATACAAATTTTCTAATTTCAGACCACCAAATATATTATTTAAAATAACACCGTTTTTGGGCTGAGCATCCTCTAAAATTCACTGTCATATCTCCTTTAATTTTTGAGATATGGACAAACGGTTTTCAGCTTTTTTAAAAGTACTCTTGCTGTGTTCTTTCTAAGGAAATACCAAAAAGTTGGAATTTTAAAGCTTTTATTCAAGGTTATGACAGGAAGTCATTAACTGTGACGTCATAATTTGATATTTACTGTCAATTTTGTTGTCAAAAAAATACACAGTTGTCCTTATTCATTTGCCAAGTTTCACGACGAGATATTTACTACATTTGAGGTTACGCTGAAATAACCAAAATTGGTGACGTTTGGCCCCGACGTTAATTACTGAAATGCCATTTTGATGCATGTAGTTAGACAAGTTTGATTACAAACAAGAGACCATGATCTAAGAGAACACATCCCCATACATGACCTTCTTCCCATGATAATCTTTTTCAATCTAATTTAAACGCGTCGTCAAACTGCGAGGCTATTGGACAATTGATTGGACAATTTAAATGACGTGATAACATTGAGGTTTAATTTTAACAGTTAATCAAATATTCGAAGCGCATTTCGTAAGGTCAGAGAAAGAATAATTGTAACCGTCTGGTGCTTTGAAGGAGCTTTCAAAAGAGATCTTTTTCTCTTTAAAAACCGTTCAGTACTTTTCGAGAAACGACTTTAGAGCGTGTTGTGAATGCAAATCTTGTCAGCAGCTAGAGCGCCTAATGTGAACCAGTCATGCAAAGAAATAACAAGACTAATTTCCGAAGTAAAAATCAAGATAAACACATAGAAGATAATTTTCCTGCCCAGCACTTTCAAATTAAAAGGCTTTCCAGGTAAGCCTCTCTCGATCCAAACAATGTTTTAGTTTCAGAGAAGCACTTTTTTCGTCTCGGAAATCCAACTTTGGTAATTATTACACAGCAATTTCAAAATTAAAAATACAAACATTTCAAATACCTTTCGAACGAGATGCTTTTCGCTTTAACCCTTTCGGCACTTTCCAAGAAACTACCAGTTCAAGCAGGTTAGAAATTCGAGTCTTGGCACTTTGTGTTAATCATTCATTATTCAGGCTAGGGAATGACGTAACTTCTATTTTACGGCTTCGAAGAAGCACGTATAATTTTCCTTTCCAGCTCTGAAAATGATTTCCAATGCTAACAGTGCGGCAATTTTTTTTTTAACTTCTCCCGCTAAATTTTCAATTTCTTATAAAGATGGAGACAACCTGATCACCGTTGGCCGTTGCCTGCGCGATCATGGGACCTAGACTAAAAATAACTTTCACAGCGTGACAAGAAGCTTAAAATAGATTCAAAAAGATTATCATAGGGCACGGGGATATGTTCTCTCACCTCATTTACTCGTGTTACAAAATACTTACATCGTCATCAAAGTAATATTGAGCTATCAAGAAATACAGTCCCTGTAAAGAGTCAGTAAAACAGGTGTTAACCTAGTGGCATCATTAACTCACAGTCTAGGCTACTTTATTCTACCGCTGCAATCCAGTAAAAGTAATCACAACATTCAGTTTGTACATTAAATTGACCAGTTCTTCAACGAATGTTAAATATTTGTCTTGAAGTCAGCAGAATAAGTATATTAGACAATGTCAGCGACATTGCCCAAAAAGCTGAAAACAAGGAACTACAAAGTCTATTCTAGCAATAGCAATTACTGGAACTGAACTGAACGGAAGGATTTTTACTTGTAGAAGCAAGAATAGTGCCAGGGATTTTGCCAGTTAAATAGTCGAAAAGGGTTACGAAAACTGTCTCGAACAGATGCGCTTCACGGCTGAGTAATGCAAGGATTTTAAGGGGTTTTAAATTAAAATCTAGCAAAAGTTGCTCGACTATTAGACAAAACTTCCTTTACTTATCCTTTACGTGAAAGGGGTACGGTCATTTTCAATGAATGGCACAGTTTCTGTAAAGTATATAGATACAAATGGCTAAGAATTTCTAACTTGGAGTGGAGATTTTCCGTTATAATCTCCTCATCGGGCAGATTGGCTATTGTTCTCGTGGCATTTATACTTTCAGTTCAATAAATTCTAGATGATCTGTTATGTTTCGCGTTATTATTCATAAACAATCAAACAGAACTTAATTCATTGGTTGCTAAGAACGCATGCTATACTCCACAGGGAATATCACACAGCTTGTTATGCCAGAGTAGTTGGCCGATGCGTAACAAATGCGTTCCTTGGTTTCGCTAGGAAATCGCTATGAAAATCGGATGAAAATCGGAATGAATCGCTGTGAAAATCCGATCGCGCTCGCTTGAGGTTCTTTCAAGCTATAAAATGATAGCGTGCTCGGTGGACTACATTGTAAAAAGATGCGTCCTTCTTTGAACGCACTCGCCTGATTTTCTTTCGAAATAAAAACATAGCTCGTCCTTTTTAAATTACGCTCAGGTTGTTTCATTTTAATTTCGAGAAACGAAGAGAAAGCGTTAACTTGCTCATGAATGTGCTGTTTACTGATATGTCTAAACTTCCTCTTTGTCGCTGAAGCGTCTGCCTCTATGTTGTAGATTTTCTATACCAGCTTCGGTCATTTACTTGTTCAAGTTTGCGGCTTGTTCTTCGATCGTTTTGTTCAGTTGGTTTTCCTTATCGTTCATTTCGGCGAAGATGTAGCATGGCGATTAACAAATTTCTTGAGGATAAATGGACAGTTTCATCTATGTTTCCTCTTTTTTCCTCTGCTTCCTTTTTTCCATTATCCTCGGCTTTTATCGTTTTACGAAATTCCTAGTTTTCGTGTTCAACAAATTACTGACACGATCGTAGGCAGACCACTCGAGCTAACTCGCGTCTACAGATTTCCTCCTTTTTCAGCTCACATTTGCAAGTCAATAGCATTTATTTACAGCTGACTGCATTTGGTTTCCTTCGCACTGTTTTTTCATAGCAACTATTATCTGGAAAGACATTGGCTGAATCCCAAGAGTCCCCATGCAGAACACGCACGAATTTTGAACGTCGGACGAAAAAACGGAAAAGTGTGGAACTTCTTTCGTTCGAACTTCCGAGAAAAAAATCGATAAATGTGAAGAATAAATGCGTATCTTCAATAATCCGTTCTATTAGCGGAAGATTGTTGCGTGCTTTGGGAGAAAATGAACTTTTAAATTTAATGAGGGTCGTTTCCCATACTAGAAACACCGAAATGAGCACAATTTTCTAAGTTAAAAGTCTGGAACCTAATTTTGTTCTTTTGTGAGGGGAGAATTTGCCAATATTCGTAACCATAAAAAGCCAACAGTTAGCAGTAGTGAAAGTTCAATAACCATGGTAACAACCTGTTTATCTGTATTATCATGCAACGCCTTGTAGTGAGAACTACCTGAAGTTGTAAGTAGTTAATATTTACGAGCAGAATAACTGACTTACCTATGATAGAATAGCCTAGAACAACAATGAGCTAATTGACAGCCAATAGCAGTTAGGATTACTAAACGAAATATTAGATCATTTGTTTAGAGTCTAGCATATATACAGGTGTTTTGTAAATTGTTCTTCGGTTGCGCCCCCGGCGGTGGGACGCCGGATACCACTATCCCGCATTGGGTTATGTGAGATTCGATTAAACTCTACTGTTGGAGCCAAGTGACTGCGTATTCTCTCTCGTCCCGTTGGTTTGTTTTGCTGTAACAGATCCCGATACTTCCAGGAGCCTGACGAACTCCGTCGCTGCAAGCGAGTTTCCCTCTGGAAAATTGTACAAAGATAACGAGCTTGAGCGGCCCGAAAACTTGTTATGACACTTTTCAGTTAGTTTTTTGGATAGAATTTAAGATCAACCCAATTATGTTAGAAAACCTTGCGCTAGTTACTGCGAATTCGCCATTGAAGTCGGTGGCCTTCGCCAAATTCGCCATTTTCTCTCTTATTGTACCGATTTCATTGAGCGTTCACGCTTGAATGGCCATCGTGCACAGTTTTATTAACTGAGTTACGGTTACCTGCAAGGAATTAACGACAGCAAACAGGTACTGAAACACAAGGGACTTGTTGTGTATAGAAATAAAGCCCAAAAGCCAAGTCACACCCAACAATGGAGCAAGGATAACCAAAGTCTTGAAAGCCGCTCTGAAAATACCAACAGCAAAAGCAACAGTTAGCTCCATGATAATGCTACTATTATACTGATGCAGACACTATAATGAGATTGCTTGAGCTTATTTACATATCTGCGTTTTGCGACCTTAAAAATTTAACCTAGTTGAACGAGCGTATACACAGTTGAGAGTTTCCATTACAAATTTAGTCCGCACGCGATCTCGCTAAGTTACAGAAAGGTTTGAAGTTTAACACTAATTTTAATCACATTATAAAAATTGCATGCGGGAAAAGTGAAAGATATTTTTAAACTGCATGTCAATACCTTATTTCTTGTTCAAAGGTTGAAAATGTGCTGGTTTCTTTGTAATGAGTCTTTCGTACAACTATCTTGATAGCCACAACGAGAACAGCCAAGTTAACCTTTTAAAAGCAAAAAGAAGGATTCTGTGAATACGTTTAGTCACCATGTAAGTTCAACTGAGTGTCGTAGAATTAACCAAAAGCAAAGTAATCACTCTAGCCAATCACAGACGACACACATGATCAATGAACCAATCAAAACTCGAGCAAATACATGTAGCTTACGAGAAGCGCGGAAATAGTGCGAGCGAGTCACGATTGGTTTTGTTCTTACTTCAGTCTGATTGGTTCAGAAAGTAGCGCGAGTTTTTTTAAGCCAATTACCCAGCATAGAAAGGCCAAATCAAAGCAAATGTGAGTACTTTCGACACAAGTGAGAACTAACCTAAACTGGATTTTATGCCAACATTTTGTGACACAAAAGTTTAATTTTAAGTCTATGTAAAATGAGACTGGAAACCTAAAATGTAACTGGAAACCTAAATGGCTGACCAGTATTGGAAAAGTCGTTATCTGATTGGCAGAGAGACACAGCCGATCAATAACAGGTGCTTAGAATGTGTTTACCTCACTACTGAAAGATTTCACGAAACTGTTCATAATCAGTTTTACTATCGTTGTTCTATTCTAAACAGATATGTTATTGGGTTATAGTTTAAAAGCCAATAGACTGCCTGGTCTTTATCCGCTCTCTATCTGGTCTGCTCAGTACGTTTTTATAGACTTTGGTAGATATCTTTACCCAGCGCCAACGTTCAACCGACAGATATCGTACCGACTGTACTTACCAATAATATAAAGGCCACAGGTCCAGCAAATGACCAAATGACTTGGGGAGAAATCCAGCAACTGCGGGGAGAGTACAAGCAATCAAACTGATCTTAAGAGGTCCTACTGCATGTTCAGTTTTACGTTTGAAACTCATTTGTAGAGATACAAAGGTATTTTCCCTCACTGGTAATAATGTGGTTATTGTAAAATGGAATTTGATAAAAGCAAATTAATATCATGGCCAATTTGAAAAGATGACGTTTTAAGTGTGGACGTCTAGGTCTGTCAACAGTTCTAACAAAAGTGTGTCATGTAATGATATGTTTCCACGACATCACATTGAAAACAAGGCAGAAGTGGCAATAGAGCTGTGATCTAGGCTGCAGCCTCTTACTACAACGTCGTTCTTCTGCTTTCAAAGCGCCTAAGCTAAGACATCGTGTTTTGTCATGATCCCCTCCCAAATTTACTGGGAAAACAAGGACGAAATGGGTTTAACCTTTTTACAATGCAGCAAATAACAAAGCTTATTAACTTACAAGTCATCTCTTAGGTATTGATGGCGGGAAATACTTGCTGTTACAGCTACGACAAGAACAGGAAGACCTAATATAGAAAGAAAAAGGGTTTTATTAATTGTCATAAATTATGTGATTTGACTGCGTCACAATGCGCGCGACATGTAATTGAAACAACAACAATAAAGGAAGAAGACGTTACGTTTTACTCGTCTTATTTTGTCGTTACAAGATTAACAGTTGTAACAATTAATCCTCAGCTGAACAACTTTTTTTCATTTAAAGTTTTTAGAGGAGCAGGGATGCCGCAGTGCCGTGACAGCGCTCGCCTCCCACCAATGTGTCCCGCGGGTTCGATTCCCGGACCCGGCGTCATATGTGGGTTGAGTTTGTTGTTGGTTCTCTCCTCTGCTCATAGAGGTTTTTCTCTGGGTACTCCGGTTTTCCCCTCTCCTCAAAAACCAACATTTCTAATTCGATCCTGGAATGCACAGACATTTCTGAACGAGTTCTTTGAACTCCTTGTTGCTTTGTTTGGTGACGTCTTGTGACTGAAATGTCCTCCTTTTATTCCTAACATCTTTCAGAAATGTTATTTTTTCCAGTAGTTTTGACTTGGAGATAATAAACCGGTTACAGTATTGGCTTTGTTCAATTACTTCCTGAACTGTTCTTAGACTTGGTGATGTTCACTCTAGTCCGGTCACCACATTCGTGATTTAACAAATGGAACAGTCCTGTTACACTGTCGTCTGATTTCATTTACCACTTGTAATATTACAGATCAAGTAACAAGACTTTACTCACTTAGCCCTGTAACTATTATCTGCACGGTGTTGTACATGTTACTCTGCAGCTACGCTTTCTTTTCCATTTGAAAAGTGTTTTAAGAACACTCCTGCCGCATTTGAGTCCAATTGTCTATCTAAATTTGATTTTTGTACAGTCTAATTTAATGGTAGAAACGAACGGATGAAAATTGCAAGAATGAGCTTACCCCAAGCAGAAAGAGAATAAACTCTCAATCGGCTGGTAACACGAAACACTTTCACCATCCCTCTGAGTAGATTAATACCTTCTACCAACATCCAGCAAAACGCCGCCAATTGAAAATAATGAAGAAGAACAGCAAAGGCGAAACATACACCCTGAAACTACTAACACAAGATCACAATCACGCAACATGATATAAAACTTAAACGTTTCTCAACAGCCTATGATTTACTTTACACTTTACTAAGACATTCTTTATCTAAATCTCACTTGAAAATACCAAGAATCCTGAAAAATCCTGAGAAGTTCAGGCCTGATCAATCATATCTTCAAATCATTCTCCGCAGAACTTTCATATATTCACTTGTATACTTGAAAGATGAGCTGATGGTACACTCTCAACCGTTACAGATTCCCACATTTACACCTTGCACACACAATTTGGTTACAAAACAGACTCTATCGACCGAGGCTACTAAAATTAACTTGAAAGCCTCATGTCAAAGCTTTGTTTACGAAAGGTACGATTAATATCGAGGTGCTTAAAAGAAGGGTCCCAATAGAAGGATTCGGCTAGCGTGTTGCCGATCAATGCAGGTCATGCGATGATTTAGAAGTTACAATTGTTCTGTTTATACATACTCCCGTGCAACTCCCGTGCAATCAGTTATTTGTGGTAAATTTCACAATTGAAACCTCGCAAAAGAATAATCACGTGATCTGAAGTGGGTGGCAACAAGGATGTAATTGCGTGTCTTACACACAGTAAAGAGATCGGAAGAAGGATTTGAAGATGTAACCTTTTTCCTCTGCAATTATAAGGATATTTAATGAGAAAGAGTGAAAAACAAATGATCCATTAACTTACCTTTATTCGAACTCCAGGATAGCCGAGAAGAAAAAATAAAAGCGCAAGGCTCTCAGCTGCTGCAAGGTTCATGTGGATAAACAGTGTCTCTGTGCGTCTCCTGAGTAAAGTAATGTTTATGTTTAATTCGGTACAATGAAAATACAGCGGAATCAAATGCACTGAATGAGAAAATGATTCATTCCAGCCTTCAAGTGATTTCCTTTTGAAGAATCTTTAGCCTCGACGCCATGTTTCATCCATCTCAACGGTATTAATACTTAGACATAAAGAATTCACTTTCAATAAAATGATTCATAGCTTGGCTGTATAAATATGACTTCAAGAAATAGATCATACCTTAAAAAGTAAAATGAGAATTGCAGTGTGACGTAACAAATGAATGAGATCAAACATCCGATAATGGACACTATTGACAAGGCAAGCTCGTGATCCTCAGATGTTGAATCACCTTCCTGTTAACAACGTGAAATTTATCAGTCATGACAGATACCGAGATTTACACATAACACATGTAAATGTAAACGATATGCAAATAAAAGACGGAAATTCATCCAACAGGAAATATCAGTCAAACATTTTTTTTCTGTATATGCGAAGAGTCGAATGGGATGGGTTTTGAATGCGCAGAAAATTTTTGCTAGTCGCCCTGATTTCTATACATTTTAATTTGACAAAGAACATTGACAAAACATAAAGCTCGTAAATGAGATGCCAATTCACAATTTGTTGTTTTAAAAAAAGTGCAAAATGGCAGGGAGGGGAGGGTTGGAAAACTCGAGAGGGGGGACCTGTTAGTAGATGAGTGGGTCCAAATCTGCCGTGACACCGGTACAATTAAATGCAGGAGGGAATAAAAAATCAGGAAGTAGAGACAATCATTGCTCTTCAGGGCATAATTTCAAATAAAAAATTATTGAACGATTCATCGTGACAGGTTTTAGACTACTTGAGGCAATTTTCTTAGCACTTTAATTTTGAACATTCGGTTTCATTAAACAGCAAAGCAACAAGTTCTTATCAGTGAGGAGACCTGAGAAAATCTGGTTCCACTTCTCAGAATACGCTTCTCTTCCCTACATAAAGTTAAACTTACAAAAGCACCATGAATGTCCATAAGAACAGCAAAACTTGTCATATGATAACAGTTGCAGACTGTATGTGATGAACTGTACTTGTGTACAAAGCAGCCAGACGGTGACCAAGATGGAGGGCTACAGTGAACAATTCAGAGAATAATTCTTTAAAAGTTTGTTTATAATTTTTACACAAATGTTTCTAACGAGGATACTAAAGTTAGATACACAGTGACTTTTAAGTGTTGTTGTCGTGCAGTTAGTTGTCTACAAGCTCATCATAATAGGAAACCCCAGTATATAAAACGCATGGACCTTTGGCCATTCGCAACTTCCCAGGTGGTTATAACTATATCTTCAGACAGACTAGTCTACTAAAATCTATTTTCGCTCTACAGTCTGCCTTTTACCTATTTCACAGGCCTGGAACTGAAGCTGAAACAATTCTAACGAGGCTACAAGTATAGTTGACCAATGTTTCCAGTGTTACTTGTATATAATATAATTTAATCTTAAGATATGTCTTCAGAATGTGATCCTAAAATGACTTGCTCATGGACAGCCAAATTAAATAATACCATAGTTGTGGAAAACACTCTATGTAACCAAAATAGTGAAAAATAAATAAACAACGAAAATACCAAGGTTGCACGAATTAATTCAGCTATATTAATAATAATAATAATAATAATAATAATAATAATAATAGTGTTAAGTAGTGAAATTACGTTGTCACGTAGAGGAATTTATGTTAAGTGTCAGGCGTTCGCGCGCCAAAGGACTGGACATTCTCATAGATGTCATATGACGTAAGCGAAAAACCATGTGCGAGGGAATCGAGCGAAAGAGATTCGTGAAGAGAACATCTTATGTTTAGTTGACGAAGAATACACGTGGAAAACCTAAAACCGTGTGGATATTCTATGTAACATTTCTGGGGGCCTGTCCGGGAGAATTTTTCGACGGAACTGTATGGATTTGCCTGTATCGATGCTTGTTTGATCAGTTCGTACGAGGACTTTATGTGGACCGCCGCCATTGCATGTTCAAGCCCATGGCGGATCGCACTGGATGACTTTAGGCGAGAAGAATGCGACGGATTGTGGTGTGAGAGGGCGTTTGTTATGGGCAGCTGCTGAAAGAGGTAGTAGGATGCATTTGTGAGGCTGGTGAAAGGTAGGAACGTTGTTTTATTTAGTGGATTTTGTCCGGGATTTTGTGGGTTTCTGATCGTGTTGTTTACAAGTAAGACAAAATGGCGGAGGAAAAACTCTCCTGGATCGCGAAATTTTGTCGGTGGACTTGAATGCGTTATGTGAATTTGCTCCTTATGCGGAAGTTGAAAAGTCGGCAGTAGAGGGCAAGGGAAAACTGGGTGTTATTCGGGTCATCAGACACAAAATTGAGGATTCTTTTGAAAAATTAACTGGCGATGACCAAATGGAGTATGTTGACGGATTAATTGCCCACTTGGGCCCTCCGCCACTCGAGGGAATGGAACATGAGTATTGCCAACAAGAATTAGAAACCAAAGGTGACCTAAAACAGCTCCAAAAGGAACTGGGTGACTTAGAATCCAAACAGAAATTAGTCGAAGAGAAACTGGCCGAGATAAAGAAAGAGAAACCTGCTGATCCAGTAAAGGGCGGGGGCACAATTAACTTTCCTGTGAAGGGGGTTGAGCAAAGCATATTCCGTAGGGATTTTAAAATTCTAGGAGTGGTGGGTGAACTTGGACAGAAAGACAAGCTGGGTTATCAGGCATTGATCTCCCAAATAGAATCCGGACTTGGGAAGGGATATGCAGATAAAGAAGTTGTTAGTGCTGTGGTACGTGCTGTACAGCCAGGTTTACAACTGAGAAGTTATTTAGAGAACATGACTGAGCTCACCCTGCCAAGGCTGCGTAAAATTCTTCGCTTCCATTTCCATGAAAAGAATGCAACAGAACTTTACCAGTTGTTAACAAACATTACCCAGCAACCCAATGAAGATCCTCAGTCGTTTTTGATGAGAGCACTCACCATAAGGCAAAAGGTAATTAGTGCCTCAAAAGAATCTGGTAGTGCGATCAAGTATGATGCCTCTTCAGTGCAGAGTCTATTCCTTCATGCTTTGGAAACGGGTTTGGCTGATGAGACTATTCGCGCAAAAGTAAGACCGCTCACCCAAGACCCTCAAGTTGCAGATGAAGATCTCATAGAAGTCATGAGCCTAGCTATATCTGCAGAGACGGAAAGAAGTAATAAGTTTAGTCTTACAAGCAAGGGGAAATCTGCTAAGGTGTACACGGTAGAGAGTTCAGTTGATACAAGTACAAAGAAAGAGCAGCAGAAAGAGCAGCAAAAGGATCAGCACATTCTAGCAACCCTGAAAGCCGTGCAAGCAGATCTGGCTTCAGTGCGGTCGGAAGTTCAGACACTTCGTGAAACAGCAACTAGCCAGAAAGCAGACTCCATAAGGCCTGCTCGTCCCGGAAACGGAGTGACAATGGGAGCAAGGTCACCTGGTTGTCAAGAGTGTAGGAGAAAGAGGGAAGGCGACCCGTTGCCCACACTGCTATCTCTGTGGTGGCCTAAATCACATTGCCCGCTATTGTCAGACCAAGTATAGAAGTCCTCCGGGAAACGCATCCAGGCTACCCCCGCGGGACAGGGAGTAGCCTCACCACAGGAAAAGAAGTCCCACCAGTGTAGAGGTTGCCTTAAATTTGATTACCATACACATTTATTACAGTGTTCAGCGTACCAGTCTGTGTGGTACTGCTCCGTGGGTTGCCAGAAGGCTCATCGACCAAAACATAGGGTGTTGTGCAAGGCAATTAAGGAACTCTCTGAGAGAGGAGCTCATAAAGAAAAGGGGTTAGGAGATACCCAAGATGAGAATGTGTATGCTAGCCATATTACGCCGAGGCAACAAGAGCGTATAGCCAAGCTGGTGGGGAAGAAATGCTCGGTGCAGTGCTAACTGAATGACAAGCCTGTAGAAGTTTTATGGGACACCGGAGCCCAGGTCTCTATGGTATCTGAGAGTTTTCTGAAGAGCCAGCTATCATCCGTCCAAATACGAGATATTGAACAGTTACTTGGTTCTAATGGTTCTATTAGTTTGCAAGCAGCAAACGGAACTGATATTCCTTATTGTGGATGGGTAGAGAGTAGTGTAAGGTTGACAAATGAAAACGAGGCAGAAATAAGAGTTCCATTCTTAGTAACGAAGGAGGACATTGAACAGCCCATAATTGGTTTTAATGTCATAGAGCTGATGGTTAAGAACACTGAAGGTGAGGTGGATGGGGACAAATTGCTAGGAAGGATGATGAAAGGCTTCCACCAAAGTAGAGATAGTGACATACAAGCCTTGATTTGATTATAAATTATTGTCTCTAAATGTTCGAGGGATTCGTTCATCTGCAAAGAGGAAGGCTCTGTTTCTGTGGTTGAAAAAGCAAAATGCAGACATCATTTTTCTCCAGGAAACCTATAGCACGGAAGAGATAGAGGCTATCTGGAAAACGCAATTTAAAGGTAAGATGATTTATTCGCATGGCACCAATCACAGTTGTGGAGTGATGATTTTAATAAAAGATGATCTAGAATTCAATCTTAAATCGTCCGTTTTAGATGCCGAAGGTCGTTATATTTTGATGGATGCCACTGTGCAGGGATCGGACTTCTTATTTGTCAATATTTATGCACCTAATAAGGTTCAAGATCAATGTGAATTCTTTAGCGCCCTAGACACACTGATAGAGAAGTTTCTTGATAGCGCTGAGAAAAAAATAATACTTGGCGGGGATTTCAATGTTACTCTCGATCCCGATTTGGACTGCTCCGGGGGTAACCCCACAAAGAAAGATTCTGTAAAGCACGTTCAAGATGTTTGTTTAAATTTTGATTTAGTGGATATATGGCGCGTTAGAAACCCAGAATGCAAACGCTTTACGTGGAGACAGAAGAATCCTTTTATTCAACGTAGATTAGATTATTGGCTGTTGAGTGATTCGTACCAGGAGGAGGTAGAAGGTGTCGATATAATTTCCTCCATAAACTCCGACCATTCGGCTATCGTACTTTATTTTAATAGTATAGAAGAACAAAGGCATGGCCCATCATATTGGAAATTTAATGCGAGTCTATTAGATGATCCTGATTTTTGTAAGCTAATAACCGAAAGTGTACCAGTATGGCGCGAGGAGTTCATAGAAGTTAATGACAAAAGAGTTCTTTGGGATTTAATCAAATATCGAATAAGGCAAGTGTCGATTAAGTTTAGTAAAGTGAAAGCAAATGTAAGAAGACAAAGATTGAAAACGATAGAAGACTCGTTAAAAAAGTGGGAGGATGATTGCAGTAGGCACCCCTCCCCTGAAAATATAGAAAAATTGGAAATTATTCGAAGTGAGTATGAATTGTTTTACGAGCATTTAGCAAAGGGAGCGATAATACGTTCTAGAGCCAATTGGTACGAGCAAGGAGAAAAAAGTAATAAGTTTTTTTTTAAACCTAGAAACCCATAAAAAATCCAAGAGCTCTATTCGAAAAGCATATACTAAAGATGGTTTCCTTACTTCTGACCCCAAAAGAATTATGAAGGAAGTGGAAGATTTTTATTCTGGTCTTTATAAGAAGGTCAATTTAAAAGGGTCAGATGATGATGATGTCTTCAATTCATTTGTACAGTCTCGGGAATTCCCCAAGTTATCTGGGGAAGATGTTATTGGGTGTGAGGGGAGATTGACGCCTACAGAATGTCTTCACAGTCTACGATCTTTTCAAAACAATAAATCCCCCGGCAATGATGGCCTTACAGTCGAGTTTTATACTGCGTTTTGGGAAAGTCTCGGTGAACTCCTTGTGGATTGTCTCAATTACTCATTTGATCATGGGGAATTATCCAACTCACAAAAACAAGCAATAATAACTTTAATAGAAAAGAAAGATAAAGATAAACGGAAAATTTCGAATTGGAGACCGATTTCTCTGATTAATGTAGATGTCAAGATCGGATCTAAGGCTATTGCCATGAGACTGCAGACGGTCCTACCTAAAATAATTCATCATAATCAGCATGCGTACGTCAAAGGTAGAACAATTAATGATGCAGTAAGGACGATTGATGATATACTTGAATATACAGAAAGATATGGAATCAAGGGCAAGATGTTAGCAGTGGATTTCCAGAAAGCTTTTGATTCTGTGAATAGGAAATTTTTGTATAGTACATTAGCTGCTTTTAACTTTGGCCCTACATTCATCCAGTGGATACATACTTTTTATCAAAATATTACAAGCAGTGTTCTGAATAACGGTTTCTCTACTGGACCTTTTGAGATACAAAGAGGTGTGAGACAAGGAGATCCACTTTCCCCGTATTTGTTTATAATTATCCTTGAAGTACTAGCTATTAGTATACGTGAAAATGATGATATTCAAGGAATTGTTGTTGATGGAATGGAAATCAAAATTGAAGTTTTTGCAGATGATCTAACTGCTTTCCTGCGGAATGATAGATCTCTCAAATACTTTTTAGATGTCATTTAAAGTTCGGAAATTGCGCAGGTCTTAGCATCAATTTAGCCAAAACAGAAATGTTGATCTTGGGAAATACGTGCGTTACTCCGGCCCAAGATCAAGGTTTTATCAATATTGAGATCAAGGAAGCGGTTAAAATATTAGGAGTCTATTTCTCTTATAACCGCCGTTTGAGGAATAATATAAATTAAACTTTGAAGGAATAATAGACGCTATCAAAACAAAACTACAGCTTTGGAGGTGGAGGACCCTGACAATTATTGGAAGAATTCAGATTGTTAAAACCTTCGTGATCCCGATGCTAATGTATCGTGCTGGTTCAATTTGTATAGATAAGGAAGTTATAATTGAAGCCAATAGAATTATTTTTGATTTTATATGGAAAGGTAAAGATAAAGTTAAACGTATATCCCTAATTAGTGATACAAAAGATGGGGGACTGAAAGCCCCGCACTTGGAATCTATAATCAAAACTCAAAGAATAATGTTTTGCAAGAGATTAGTGGAAAAGGAACCTTGTCACTGGAAAACTATTTTATTACACTATCTGAAACCAGTTGGGAATAAGTTCATTCTATGCTGTAATTTTGATGTTAAAAAGCTTCCAATTAATCTTCCAAAGTTCTACAGAGAATGTTTTGAGTGCTTTGCGCAATGCTCCGCATCTACATGTAATAGTGTTCCGGAGTTATCACACGAAGAAATACTCAACATTGTTATCTGGAACAACAAATTCATTTGCATCAATGGTAAATCTGTGTTCAATCAAAGCTTGGTTAGTAAAGGATTATTCAGAATAGGTGACTTGGTCACAGAAAATAATCAATTTATCTCTCAAGGCAATTTGCGTCAGTTGGACTTTTCCCCAAAAGACATCTTTGATCTGATGTCCTTAATGGATGCCATCCCTGCACCGTGGCGGAAATCCCTTAAAACAAATGGTTATGTAGACAAAATCTCGTTTGTCCTTCAGGACCACATTCAACTAGTCTTAGATAACCAGAACGTCTTGATAAGTGAGGTGACCTCTAAAAGGGTCTATTGGGAATTAATTTCTGGGCTTGTGGCTCAACCGACAGCTCAATTGAAGTATAATGAAACCTTTGATGATGTCTGTTTGGATTGGAAGGAAATTTATAGTTTGCCCTTCAAAGTTGCTTTGGACACAAAAACACGAGAATTCCAATATAAGATTCTGAATAGGTATTTAGTGACAAACACTTTTCTAAAGAAAATAGGTAAAACAGATTCGGCAGCCTGTTCTTTTTGTGGTGTGATGGAGGAGTCCCTCGAACATCTTCTTGTGACTTGCCACTTCACTGCAACGCTGTGGAAAGAACTTTTAGTCTGGTTTAACGGTAGAGATATCAACATTGAAACCCTATCTGCGGTAGATATATTATTTGGTGACTGGCAAAGAAATGATTGTTTCTTGTTGTTTAATCATATTATTCTTATTGCAAAGCAGTACGTATATTATTGCAGGTCTAATAATTTAAAACCCCTTTTTAATGTTCTGTTACTAAGAATCAAGTCAGTCTATCAATTAGAAGGCAAGATTGCTAAATGGAAAAATAAGTGGCAAGTTCACTTTTCGAAATGGAGTAAGTGCGGCTTCGAAGATAAATAAGTTATTGAAATGTGCGTGATGATGATGATGATAATGATAATTACAATTTTAGTATCTTAGTACTTTTGTCATTTGGGTGTGTGTGTGCTTGTATGTAAGTGGGTGTGAGTGAGTGTAGTAGGTAGTAAGTGAGTGTAGTGAATTGTATGTAAAACTGATAATCAATAAATATTATTAAAATACAAAAAAAAAAACATACAAGCCTTGATAGGCATCATACGTGCTACTAATTCTGATGATCTTTGCCTGGTTAAATCGACTAAAAAGTCACACATTGTCCCTACTGGACAGACTGTTCGTTTACCCTGTCGTGCCAACACTGGACCAGTTCACCGCAAGACACCGGTAATTTTTGAACCAGATGAATTGGCTGCCTGGCCTTCAGGATTAGAAGTACATGAATCCCTTACAACTATGAAGGAAGGTGATGCTACCATATTATCCATCAATGTGATCAACAACACCAATCACGACATTGCTCTACCCGGAAGAGTGGTTCTGAGCCGCCTTCAGTTAGTTCGCTCGGTGACTCCTGTTGAGATGAGATTCAAGGATCCAGAGACGCTGACTCCAGACAAGGACCTGCCCTGCAAAGAACATAACCTAACTGAGGAAAGTGAGAGTAACTTGTCTTGGTTACCAGACGTTGATTCAAGGAACAAGCACAGCAGTTGTTGTTGGAGGAAGCAGATGCATTTGCAATGAGTGATGATGATGTTGGTTGCATCTCGGAGTTAGAAATGGATATTAAGATGACTAGTGACCAGCCAGTTCAGAAAAATTAGCTCTCCATACCCCGTCCGCTTTACCCAGAAGTTAAAGGCTACATCGAAGACCTGCTTAACCGAGGTTTCATCAGGAAGTCTACATCCCCATTTTCAAGTAGTGTTGTCTGTGTCCGCAAGAAAGATGGTGGAATGAGACTATGCATAGATTACCGAGAATTAAATAAGAAAACAGTTCCAGATCGTCACCCGATTCCTCGTATCCAGGAAGCTTTGGACAGTTTGGGGGGCAAGTCATGGTTTAGTGTCCTGGACCAAGGCAAAGCCTACCAAAGCCTACCAGGGGTTCATGGGAAAGTACAGTCAACCACTGACAGCCTTCATTACACCATGGGGGTTATACGAATGGGTTCGGATACCCTTCGGACTCATGAATGCGCCAGTAAATTTTCAGAGATTTATGGAGAACTGCCTCGGAGAGCTCCGCGACGAGATGTTTATTCCTTACTTGGATGATGTAATAGTATTTTCAGTGACATTTTCGGAACACATTGAACACCTTCGTAAAGTTCTCCGTCGCTTGAAGAGTCATGGCGTAAAATTAAAACCTAGAAAGTGTGCATTCTTCAAACGGGAAGTGTCTTTCCTTGGAAGAGTTATCTCTCAGGATGGGTACCAAATAGATCCCAAAGCCACAAGTGCAGTGTCTGCAATGAAGAACTTAAGACCACGAACAGTTGGAAAAGTGAGAAGACTTATGGGTCTACTTGGTGTGTACCGTCGCCATATCAAAAACTTTTCACAAACAGCAAAACCCATTTATGATCTTCTCAGCCTTGACCTGCGGAAGAAGAGGAATGTCGCTTCCTCTAAACATAGTCCCAGGGGAAACAGTGGGCAAGTACAATCTTCATCACCAGTGAAGTGGGAGACCCAGCACCAGTGAGCATTAGAGATCTTGATAAATCACATAACGTCACCCCCTCTGCTGGCATATCCAGATTACGATGCACCATTTGTAGTACATACTGATGCGTCCCAGGATGGCCTAGGTGCGGTCTTGTACCAAGAACAGAATGGCTCTACACGAGTAATCGGCTATGCATCAAGAACTCTGACTCCATCAGAACGCAACTATCATATGCATTCAGGCAAGCTTGAATTCCTAGCTTTAAAATGGGCAGTGACAGAACAGTTCAGGGACTATCTCTACTACACGCCTCAATTTGTCGTATACACAGACAACAATCCCTTAACTTATGTGTTAACGTCTGCCAAGTTAAATGCCACAGGACTGAGATGGGAGGGAGAGCTCGCGGACTTTAATTTTGAAATACGATACAGACCAGGCAAGTTAAACACTGATGCCGATAGCCTTTCCAGGATACCTGCCGACTTCAAGAACTACATGGATAGTTGTACTGAGAGGGTAGTTCCTGAGAGCTTGCAGGCCTCAATCTGTGGAATTCAGACATTGTCAAGGGGAGACTCAATCTGGTTGATGGCCCTGACTGATGACGACGGGGAGCTACATCAGCTGGATATTCCGTTACAAACAGGCTCCAATCAAGTAAAAGTGGTGGACATGGTGAGAGCACAGAAAGAAGATCCTCACATTGGGCGTGTTTTGGAAGTCATCAAAACGAACCAGAAGCCGACAGTTTGGCAAAAGCAAAACGAACCGTCGTTGGTTCGTAAGCTCCTGAATGAGTGGCACAAACTTCATCTAGACAAGAAGAGTGGTATCCTGTATCGTGATCAGAAGATAGTTCTTCCACAGAAATTCCGACGCACTGTGTATCGTGAACTCCATGAAGAAATGGGTCACCTTGGTGTCGACAGGGTGCTAGCATTGGCTCGTGAGAGATCTTATTGGCCTCACATGAGGAGGGATATAGACCACTTTATCCATCATACATGCCGCTGTCTGAAACAGAGACGCCCAAATCTACCAACAAGAGAACCATTACAGCCAACATTCACAACAGCTCCTCTTCAAATGCTCTCCATTGACTCTGTACATCTAGAGCGGAGTTCAGGGGGTTATGAGTACATTCTAGTTGTGGTAGATCACTTTACTAAGTATGCTCAAGCATATCCCACGAGGAACAAAACCGCTGTTACTGCTGCAGATCGGATCTTCAATGACTTTATTCCACGTTTTGGATTTCCAGAGAAGCTTCATCATGACATGGGAGGGGAGTTTGAAAATCGTTTATTCAAGAGGTTAGAGGAACTTTCTGGAGTTATGGGAATGGTTTGGTCGAACGGATGAACCGCACGCTACTGAATATGCTGAGAACTCTCCCCGAAACTTGCAAAGCCAGTTGGAAGGACCATGTGAACAAGCTCA
The DNA here is from genome assembly GCA_022496165.2 of Catalaphyllia jardinei. NCBI lineage: Eukaryota > Metazoa > Cnidaria > Anthozoa > Scleractinia > Caryophylliidae > Catalaphyllia > Catalaphyllia jardinei. The sequence continues at coordinate 8,991,339 of CM042755.1, forward strand.
TTCATGCATATAATTACACTGTCCATGAGTCAACCGGTTATTCGCCATTTTTCCTGTTGTTTGGTCGAAGCCCTCGACTACCAATTGATGCAATCTTTAACCTCCAGCCAGAAACGGGAGCTAGATCACATGCTGAGTATGTGACCAAATGGAAGACTGCCATGCAAGAAGCTTACTCACTTGCATCAAAATCTGCCATGAAAAGTGCCATTAGAGGAAAAAGGAATTACGACAAACGAGTGAGATCCTCAGCACTGCAAGTTGGGGATCGTGTCCTGGTACGCAACCTTACCCCTCGAGGTGGACCTGGAAAGCTCCGTGCCTTCTGGGAAGATGAGATTCATATGGTGATTGCAAGAAAAGGGGAGGGAAGCCCTGTGTATGACGTAAAACCAGAATCAGGCCAGGGACAGATTCGTACCGTACATCGAAACCTGTTACTTCCTTGTGACCATCTTCCACCTAAACAGTGGCAGGAGCTTCCTTCCGTAAGGAAATTGAGACCACCAACACTTCATGGTTGCGATGAGAGTAGGCGGCTGATACAGGACGAGCATAGCGATGGAAATGACAGCGATGATGACCTTCCCGAAATTTCACTTCATTACCCATCACGGGGACATGATGGCAATGACCAATCCCAGATACAAGTACAGTCTGCAAGCAAAGAAGCAGCGGGAGTCGAACCAAAGTCCCCAAATACTAATTCTGATGAGCTGTCAGACGAAATGGAGGCTAGTGCGACCATCACGGATTCTCCTGTTGAAGTACCAACGACTGAAAAACCTCAAGCCATCGGTGGAGAAACAAACATGGAAGAGGATGCTAGTAACCAAGGTCGCCCTCAGCGGGTAAGAAAAGGACCCAAACGGCTAACATATGACAGTCCTGGGAACCCACCTTACGTACGAGAGATTAATGCAGGACCACCTACTGAGATGAACCAGTTTGAAATACCACCGCCAGTACCCTATATACATGCGCCACCAGTAAACCAGTACGGTATGCTGCCACAACCGAAGACCGCTTTAACTCCACCTACGGTACCCATAATGTTCTGGAGGGCAAATATGATGATGCCCTATGGGATGCCCTATCCAGCTGTGCCTCAATTGCCACAATGGGAAGTGCCATATCAGCCATTCCAGTACAGATAGACAATAACCCGTGTAATACATTCTTGTTGCTCAGAGAACTTAGAAACAAAAGTTTAGGTTTCTTTTGTGTATTTGAACATTCGTTTTACGAATGCTGAGAGAACTATCCAGAGATAGTCTTTGTGATACAGAATCATGAACATTCGTATGGACAGATAAACTGTGATAGTTAGTGGTCTGTAAGGAGCTAGGCCTGATCACCCCACTCCAGGATTTACGTGTTGAACAATCCTAACACAAGCCACTGTTGTAGAGGAATATTGTGTATCGCATGCTAAATGTCACGGATGACATTTCTTTTTAAAGTTAGGGGGAAGTGTTAAGTAGTGAAATTACGTTGTCACGTAGAGGAATTTATGTTAAGTGTCAGGCGTTCGCGCACCAAAGGACTGGGCATTCGCATAGATGTCATATGACGTAAGCGAAAAACCATGTGCGAGGGAATCGAGCGAAAGAGATTTGTGAAGAGAACATCTTATGTTTAGTTGACGAAGAATACACGTGGAAAACCTAAACCGTGTGGATATTCTGTGTAACAATAGCAGCAGCAGCAGTAGCAGTAGCAGTAGTAATAGCAGCAGCAGTAGCAGCAGTAGCAGCAGTAGCAGTAGCAGCAGCAGCATTAGTAGCAGAAGCAGCAGCAGCAGCAGCAGTAGTAGTAGTGGTAGTGGTAGTGGTAGGGGTAGTGGCAGTGGTAGTGGTAGTGGCAGTGGTAGTGGCAGTGGTAGTGGTAGTGGTAGTGGTAGTGGCTAGTGTCCCGGTCGAACCTGCCCACACGCAGGTCGAAGCCGCCCACACAGGAGGTCGAATTTGCCCACACGGTCGAAGTTGCCCACATGAGAGGTCGAATATGCCCACTTGCCGGGTTGAACCTGCCCACATGGTCGAATGTGCCCACATTGAAGGTTGAATATGCCCACATTGTGCGAGTTGTTGTTTTTAATAGTTTCTTGGATTGTCTCAATGTAGGTGGAATTGAATGATATTGAGGCTAGGTATAATTCTTGGATTGGTCTTTAATACTTTGCTCTTGAAATTTTCTTTATACAGGTTTTTTTGAGTTTTTTTCTTAACATGAAATGTTCTTTAGGTTTTTAAGATTTTGGCCAAAATTCCCAAGCACCTCTAATGACAAAAAAAGGTCAAGCTTTTATTGAAACAACTTGAAAATTACACACAATATAGTCCAATAATTGATCTTTCTTTTATTTAGGTAACCAAAAATTTTGGGTGAGGTTTTTTTGTTATACTTTGGTCTTAAATGTCTGTAAGCTCCAGAGGTCGAAATGTTCTAAGAGGATTCTGCGGTTAAAGTTGAAACTTGAGAGGCATAGCACAGGCTTGCACAAAACTGGAGGGGCTCATCACCCCTTTTGTGGTTTTTCGTACAGTTCTTGGGCAGCAGAAAGAAACCATATTATCATTTTGGTTTCCCAGTCCGCCTCCCCCTTGCCGTATCAAACGGGAAGAGTACTAGCCAGAGACTGAGCGTGTTTGTGGGGCACGCCCCGGGGGCTGGCACCCCAGCTTGTGTTGAATCCCTGACAAACTGCTCAGTCCCTGGAGGGTGTCATCCAGTCACCAGCTGGACTCATGTCGCCGGGAACTATTTACAATATATACAATGATCTATCTACAATTAAAATATTTACAATTTTACGTACAACTTCAAGGTACAATAAATAAGAATTAATTTAGATTTGTGTATGGCACAATTCTATTTACAATGATATGTTACAGAAGTTCAGCTTGGCTGAGCTATACTACTTATTTCAACTTTTTTCTTGTTTTTCTTGTTCCAGGAAACAGAATGGCCGTGGCGATGGGCAGCTCTTTCGTCCTTGAAGAGGTAAACTTTGTCCAGAGATGGTCAACCCACCAAAGCTACTTGTATTGGTAATTTCAAATTTTAATGTCAACTTTTTAATGTCAACTCTTGAATTTCAACGTTTTTTTTTTCACGGTCATGGCGATGAGTATCTCCTTCATCCCTGATGCAAACTTTAACCAGAGATGCTCAACCCAACAGAAGAAAAAACGCAACCAGAGCAAAAAGCTAATTTGACGCTGCTTTATTTTTCTTTAGAAATTTGCGGATGTTCCTCACCTTGTCGACGCAGCGTTGGAAGCCCTTTACTTTCAAAAGTGGTGGGAGCTCGTCAATGGTGTTAAATGCCTGCTGCATCTCTGGGAGGTCATCTGGTCTCATGGTTGGTTCTGTTTGGCCTTGCTTATGTTGAAGATAACGGTCTCGGTCCACAACTTTCTTCACCATGCCCGGAATGGGCACAAGAACACGAAGACTTGGATCATGCTTCATTGAACATCTGACATGATCAGTAACTATCTGGTCACTGGACCTAATAAGGTCATCGTAAACATTTAAAATGGCATCTTCCTGTTTGCTGGAAAGTTTTCTCTCTCCTGGAGACTTACCTGCAGGACCTGCTGGCGATTCTATTTCAGTTACATTCACTGCTTTTGGGCTAGAGATGACCTGAATTGTTAGCATTAGACGACTGAGCGTTGGATGATGGGCTTACTGCACATTCAACAGATCTCGGTTTGGCTACGATGTTTGGGTCAGGGTGGTAGTGTTTTTCGCTCAAGGTGCACATGGATATGATGTCCATGGCAGATGCTGCGGTGGTGGTCATATCCTCTCTGAGATAGCACTTTCTGGCCACTCTATCAGAATGACACATGGCGCGCCTAAGCACGTCCTCATCAACGTTTAGACCTTCCCTTTTCTTTTAATAGCATGCTGTTACGATCCACTTGCGGATATTTGTGCCTGTTACTCTGATGTCTGGTCTTACATTACTTCTTTTCCAGAATTGGGGAAGACGTTTTGAGATGCAGCCATGTTCAAAGGAAGTGCCATCGCTGCGCAGAAAAATGGTTGCGCCTGTTGGCAATGGAAACTGCGGATGTATTTCATGAACATAGATGTTGAAGAGCTCTTGTAATTCATCATCCATAGAAAATGGTGCTGGCCCGTCGTTTTGTCTCTTGTGCTGCGGAACCAGTAGCACTTTGTGATTTGTTGTGGGATCAGTGCTGGCATTGAAATACTCTTGCAGTTTCAAATTCTCCAATGCGCCAGGACGAGTACCTGTCTTGAGGCTAACCAGTGTGATTAGGTAGTCTCTGGCCTCTCACATTTCATAGATGGTGAGAATTGACTTTTCTTTGGCCTTTTCAAATATATTTTTTCGCACTGAGAACAGCGGGGCACGAAAGGAACGCCTTTACATCTTCTGTCGTGAGGCGATATGTGCACTCATCCATGCGCCTTTGATTAGTTTCCACATTTCCTTCGAGATCCACTGTTTTCCGCCAGCCTTTAAGCTTTGGTATTATGTTTCTAAAGATTCTTTTTGCGTCATCTTCCACAGGAGGGAAATCTGTGACACGGACTCGCTCCTCGACTACAAATTGCAGGAATTTCTCATGCGTTCCCAAATAGCCATTAATGGTACCAGATTTACGTTCTAGAAGTTTAACATCAACCCAGTCAGTCCAGAGAATTTGGCCTTCGTCTCGAGATAGGATGTCGATGTCATCACCGCCAGGCTGCAGGTCCTCTAGCATGATCCTAATATGCGAGGCATGTTGCAGCCTGTTTCTGTTCTTTTCCCTCCCTGCATCGGCAGTGTTGAGCCACTTGTAGAACAGGATCAACCACTTGTGACGAGCGTTCTTGGGAGTTGCTGATGTAAAATACTCCTCTTGCAGTTGAAATTCTTCGTAGTCCTCATCATCAGAATTGTCTTCGGGGTCTGAGGGTGGTTGACTGGATTCTAAGTCTTGACCTTCTTCTGGCTCTGTGTTCATAACTTGGTCTTGCTCTGTGTAAGAATCTTGACTGTTTACGGTGGTCTCTGATCTAAAATGACCACGTTAAATAGGTCCACAATGCGTACTTCTCCGATACTTAATTAACGCTAAAAGATTCTGATATTGACCAGATTGGACAGGATCTTCACCAAAAGAGAGAAAAAGACTTCTTCTATAAAACTGTCTAAGAATCCCGGGCAAAAAGGAGAAATTCCAGTCACTATCTTAGTATATTTTAACTTCGGCCATCTTGGTCGAAAATGCCCACAAAATAGGTCCGCAATGCGCACTTTTTTGCTACCTAAAAATAACTTTGAAAAACGGTAGAAAATTCACGTTTTAACGAAACAGCTTGAAAATCACGCAAAGTATAGTCCAAGATGTGTTCTTTCTGTTGATTGCCATTTAAAAAAAGCTGAGTTAAAATTTCGAGTTTTTGCGACTTTCTTTGCACAACATTCTAACAGCAGCACATTGACATTGATCAACTGGAAATTTTAAAGTGCAATATCTTCCTTTGGTTTTATTCAAATACAATGAACTTCCAGTATGATTAAGTACCGACTTAGTGCAACAGTCAGTAAACAAAACGTTTAATTTGGTTGACACATAATGGCGCAACAGCTCTTCAAAGTTTGACACTAAATTTCTCCCAAAAATATGTGTTTTTTAAAATAGATGTCTTTATAAGCTGATAAATCAAGGCATTTTATTTTAAAAACGTTCAAACTTGTATGACACATTGATGTAATATTGGACTATTATCTGTGTTAAACTCACATTAATATATTTTAAAGAAAGGCTTTAACGATGATGTTAAAGCAGATCTTCAAACTTTTTACTGATTTTTTATGGATTTTACTACTTCGAGGATATCTCCAAAAGTATTTGACAATATTGTTCCAAACTTGTTGTGCACACTTTGCTGTACAAGTTGTTTAAACTCAGGAGGTAGTTTAAAATTTCATTAAAACGGGTACGAGATATCGAAGATTGAATGTATAAAAAAACATGAATCAAAATTAGAGGAAAAAAAAACTGCTTCCCTTTGACTAATGGTAACTTTATTGTAATTTAACAGAAAGATATTAAAATTGCATCATTCTCTTGCTGAGAAAAGTATCTTTATACTGCAGTTTATTTGGTGTCTTAAAATTTTATTGACATGGAGAAATCAATGAAAATAAAAATAAAAAATTTCATCGTCTTTGGTCGAATTTGCCCACATTTCTCAAACTTTAAGTAGGTCCAGCTTAGTAGCATTGAGAGGTAATAACTCCTAACAAAGCTTTCATTGTTGGCTAAGTATTGAAATATATCTTGTGTAAATCTCGCTTCTCTGGATTAAAACGGGAGTGAGATAAACGCAAAAAACCTTCTCGGCGAATCTGCCCACATTAAAAATTTTTCATGTCAAGACGTACATTTCGTGCTGTGGAACAAAGAGCTTTTAGCCAAATCGTGTAATCTTTACACACAATATGTTCCTATCACACAGGAACAATGTGTAGTTTTTTCAAGAGAGAACCACCTAATCTAGGAAAGTTACAAAATTTAGCTAAAGTTAGATTGAATTTCAGGCCTACTTTTTTTTTCACAGACGTGTAAGTACAGTATAATAGTTATACCTTTACTGCATTTTTTTTCCTCAAAGTTTTCGACTTTCTAAAACAAAGTGGTACTGGAGGGGTTTTCTCAGCATCGCGTGGTAATATTCTAAGTCACGTGATAGCGAAATTTGAGAGCTTGCGGCCATTTTTAAGTGCGATTCCAAGAAAAGGTCGAATGTGCCTACATTAAAAAAAATTAAAATCATATATCTTTCTGAAAATGCAACCAATGAAAACATAACTTACATAACACAAAGAACATGTAACAAGCTTTGCGTGTTGAAAAGGACAACTCCCAATCTTTTAACGGACAAAAGCTAGATAACTTTAAATCTCACGTGGTTGGAGGTGGGCAACTTCGACCGTGGAGGACACCAATAGTGGTAGTGGTAGTGGTAGTGGTAGTGGTAGTGGTAGTGGTAGTG
>CM042755.1:8998380-9012840 GCA_022496165.2 Catalaphyllia jardinei
GTAGTGGTAGTGGTAGTGGTAGTGGTAGTGGTAGTGGTAGTGGTAGTAGTAGTAGTAGTAGTAGTAGTAGTAGTAGTGGTAGTAGTAGTGGTAATAATTTTATTGGACTCATTAAAATTCTTATTTGCGGTTTGTGTCACCGTGTACGCGAGAAGTAATGAAAAAACAAGAGAAAATTACTCTCAAACTTTAAATAATAATAATAATAATAATAATAATAATAATAATGACAAATAAACTTTTATTTAACCACAATGAGGATTTAAGCTTTGCAGCTTCTAGGGTCTTCAATAAATAAATAAATTAATTAAAATAGTATCACCCAACTAGTGGACTAATGCAAATTCTGCATTTGATTGGTTACACTACTAGGGGTCTAATACTAATAGTCATCGAGTAGCGAAATTCGCCGGTTTTTGTTTCGTTTTTCTTCAACTTGCATTTGCTAACTTTGTTATTGCCTTTTCTGTCCGACTAGTTGGGTGATACTAAAGGGCCACGGGCCACGGGCCAATAGCCTATTGACCCGTAGCCCTTTCGGGCTACGGGTCTAATTGTTAATTATTAAAAAAAAAAAGAACAATAGTTACAGGATAAATATTAAGAAAACGTATACGTATGTGTACAAACGTAAAAGGAGATTTTTGAACGTAAGATTTTATCTGAACAATATTTGTATAGTAATTGATAATGTTATTTGGCTAAAAAGTCTTTAATATAACCAGCGATTAATTTCTATATAAGTTGACAAACTCATTGTTCTTGACCATTCTGAAGCCGTGTCATGAAATACAACAAAAAATTTTTATTTGCTGTTTTTCGGCATGCTCTACATACGTAATGCAGTGTCTCTCTTAGTCAAAACTGTTAAATACTTACTCTGTGTTAAGATCAAGAAATACACAAATCGGTGAGGCGTCGTCATTTACCTGTGAAAAGAAATTGCGTGAACCACTTAACAACGCAGCTGAGCAGTAAGCAAAGTAGCATCAGTAAATGAATCGATGTTATCCGAAATGAACTAATCCATCTCTCATCCGTGAACAGTGAACCACTGGGAAAATGGAAAATACTACAGAAGATTGACTGAAATCCAAAAATAGAGGTAAAGGTTGTAAACAATAATAAGGAATTATTGAGACTCCGATGTGGCATGAAAGAAGTCATGAAGAATTGGTTACAATTTGTTTCTTAATTATATAGCAGTCAGTTAATCCAGTACTATTAGTAAAAATCTAGCTTTCCGTTTGGCCATTCCTATTTTTGCTAAAACTAGGTTTTGTAGTCACATCAAATTCATCGGCCGTTGCCTTCATTCTAAAGTTATTCCTAAGGGTTTTCGCTCCAATTTTCATGCATCTACTCTTTCTCATTCTAATCAATATCTTCGCCAAATTCAGTGCGCTTAAAATTCTTTTTCACGTAACATTATGAAGATTACTATCAGAGCTATGCGCCAAAAGCGTGACAGCCGCTCTGAACTGTCCAAAATCTGTCCAGCTATCTTAGTACAATCTATTCGCACCAGAATCCAGGAGGTCAATTCTAAACTTTTTAACCATTTACACCAAATTAAGGCCCATAAACTTGAACAATTCACAGGTACTCTTTATACTTGTGACTCGTCAATTGAAAGTCTTAACACTGTAGTTACTATTCCAGAAAATCTTCCGCTTTCCGACGCAGAGAAATCCGCCCTCAGTGAGGGCTTAAATTTTGTTCCTGTATCCAAAAAACTTGACGAATTCTTGGTTAAGCAAGATCTTGAAAAATTTCTTCGCCGCGTACAACTTAAAGCCTTTTTCCATGATAAAGAGGATGATTCTAACACCTCGGAAAAAGATATTTTCGAGACACTTTAGACTCCAAAATCGAAGTGGACTCCCCCAGAGGGCCAGTTTGCCTCTTTAGATTTTTTTATCAGTAAATGCCGTCATGACATCAATAAACTAAATTTCAGTCGAAACAAAATTTTCCAACCTTTCTTCGGAAGAGAGGGCGGCGCTAAAAAATCTTAGTAAGCGCAAAGACATAATTGTCAAAGCGGCCGACAAAGGCGGCGCTTTAGTTGTTTGGCGGGTCGACCTCTACCAAAAAGAAGCTTTGCGGCAGCTTTCTGACACCTCCTTTTTTGCTAAAGTCGAAAAAGATCTCACTTCCACTAACCAACAAATTGCAAGAGCACTATTAATGATCTTATAGTCAAACAAGAATTGCCGGCTACTGCTACTAATCTCATCATCACAACTCCTAGAACTTCATGTATTTACTTTTTACCTAAAATTCACAAACCCAACAACCCAGGCCGACCTATTGTCTCTGCATATAGTTGCCCTACCGAACTCATTTCTAGCTATTTGGACAAAATTATGGCACCTATCGTCAGATCTTTACCGTCATATGTTAAAGACAGTCAACACGCACTCCAAATTTTTCGCGATTTCAATTTCCTGGGCGTAGACAAACTTATTTTCACTATGGATCATCTCTTTACACCGTCATCCCTAATGGCGAAGGTCTTCTAGCCCTCAAACATTTTTTTGATTTACGTACTGTTAAGGAACCAAGCTCGGAAACACTGCTCCGCTTGGCTGAACACTAAACTGTTTTTCATTCGCCGACTTTTATTATAAATAAATCAATGGTGTGGCCATGGGTATCAAAATGGGACCCAGCTACGCCAATCTTTTCGCAGGCTACATTGAACACCAATTTTTCAATCAATACAACGGCCCCAAACCTGACCTCTACCGTCGCTACATTGACGACTGTGTCGGCGCCACTTCCTCCACCAGAGAGGAACTCAATCAATTTATAACTGCTGTTAATTCGTTTCATCCGGCTCTTAAATATACCTGGGAAAATTTCCGATACTTCTTTAGCATTTCTAGATATTAAAGTTTTTGTCCAAGGCAACGGTTTATGCACCAGTGTGCACTACAAACCCACAGATTCTCATAGTTATTTGTTGTATTCATCTTCACATCCATCACATGTCAAGAATTCCATTCCTTATTCTCAATTTCTTAGACTTCGTCGCCTTTGTAGTGAAGACTCTGATTTTCCCTTCAAATCAGAGGAGATGTGCGAGTTTTTCGACAAACGTGGCTATCCTGCCTCTGTTATTGAAGCAGGCCATCATCGCGCCCAACAAATTGATCGGCAGTCAGCACTACAAACGTCTCAGAAGAAGAAACACAATAGAATTCCTTTTACTCTCACATTTCACCCTCACAACCACGCAGTTAAATCCATCATTCTAAAAAACATTAAATTACTTCAAAATGATCCCGATACTGGCAGAATCTTTTCGAAACTGCCATTAATTTCATTCAAACGCGACAAAAACATAGGTAACTTTTAGTCAGAAGTGCTTTTCAAACGAGTGAACAACCCGGTACTTTTAAATGTGTACGCGCACGATGCAAAACATGTGCTTTCATTTGCAACGTTGAGAAATTGTCGGGACCCAAGCGATCCATTAGGATCACTGATCATTTTACCTGTACCTCAGCCAATGTCATCTACTGTATAACTTGCACCCTTTGCAAAAAGTTATATATCGGCGAAACAGGTAGACGACTAGGCGACCGATTTAGAGAACATGTTCGCGACGTAGAGAAAGACGCCAAATCGCATCTATAACGGTCGCTAGACACTTTAATCTGCCGAATCATTCTACGCAACATATGACAGTCTGCGGCCTCTCTCTACATCAAGGAAGCACAGAAAGTCGCAAAACTCTAGAACAAAACTTAATTTTTCAAATCGGCACTCTTAATCCTCACGGTATCAACGAACGTATTCAACTAATTTATTCTGTTGTTTTTCACGTTGCTAGGCACCAACCAATAGCGTAGCTCCATATTTCTGTATATAAACCACACACGACCCACAATTCCTCGATTCGCTCCGACGATGGGCTAGCGCTCGAAACGCCAGCTTCCGAATCTCTTTACGGTGGCCAATTCACATTATCAACTCAGTTGATAAAACCGAATTATCTTGCAATACTCCCACCGACGCAGCACCACAGTTTCTTTAGAAACTTACCCCCTTTAATCCAGTACTGTCAGCATAGGTATTATTCTTTAATTTTTTAAAACTGTCCAATTAAGAATTAATTTGGATAGTTTCAGATAAGATTTTCCTTCAAAAATATGCAAACTGTCCAATTTAGAAAAAATAGGAAAGTTTGTCTGAGTCAATCAAGTCCCAGAGAATACAATAGGTAATAGAAACTAGCCAATCAGCACAAAGCAAAGATAGCGTCAACAAAGCATAGCCAAATTTTTCAATTTCCCAAGACCTTTTCAGCGATATCACCGCAGATGAGAGAAGAAGAGAAACTTGCCAACCTGAGAGGCAAAAACCAAAACCAGAACAGAACGCCTCCAAGAGTACAAGAACTTGGCTGAATGTTTTCAACGAGTGGAAAGTGCAGCGTAACGAAGCAAGAAAGTTGGAAGTTATGCCTTGTCATAAGCTAGATGCGATTCTTTGCCGTTTTTCCGCTGAAATTCGAAAAAAGGACGGTCACGATTATGAACCAGAACGTTTGGCTGTCATATAGTATTTTGCGAGATCGTGAATTTGCAAATTCAATGCAACAACTTGAAGCGAAAGTAAGAGAATTACGAGCGCAGGGTTACGGAAAGCGAAAAAGTGCTTCTCGTTCCTTAATTAAGTGAAGCAGACGAACATTTCCGCATGAGTTCAGATATATTATTGTTATTCTGTGTGATTATGGCATTCTATTCTGCAGAATATTTTAGAAATAAAAATAATTCATAATATTTTAGTTTGCCTTTCTTTAAGGATAATAGCTTGACTGAGCAATGCCCAGTAACTGACTAGCTATATAATTAATAAGTAAGAGGACTACATGCTCGTCCAATTTGGAAATAATTGGATTTAAAAAATTCCTCTGACAGCCAAATTGGACTCGGCCTGCGGCCTCGTCCAATTTTGGCTGTCCTCGGAATTTTTTTCATGCAATTATTTCCAAATTGGACAGCATGTAGTCCTATTACATATACGAATGATAACATTTTTAGAAAAAGACCTTTATTGTCATCTCATTATGTGTACTTACAAGAATGAGAACTAATTGCGAAAGAAATCGTTCGACAATAATTTCAGTGAAGATTGGTCTAAACTACTGTCTATATACACTTTATTCTTCTCGAGAAACCAATTCTATGGAGCAAAGTACTAAAGACAGTGCTATCTATATGAAATGTGCTGGAGGCATATTGTAAGCAAAATCACATCAGCCTTTTCAATGCCCCTTTTTTTCCTCTTTCCAGTTTTGCAACAAGCAGAAGAAATTATGTGAAGCATTTATGAAATAATTCATATTTGTACTCACTCCACTGCACGGGAAAATATGAACTCAACAAATTGACCTTGCTCCCAATGTGTGGCTTCATAGCTCAGTTGGTAGAGCATCGCACCGGTATTCGCGGAGGTCATGGGTTCGAATCCCGTTGAAGCCCTGATTTTTTTTTCAGGCTTCTTCTTTCCAATTGCTTAAATTGGGAAATTTACTGCGATGATCGCTCTTCACTTTCAGAAGAAATTATCATAACAAACAATATTGGACTAGAGAACGGTTTTCAGTTGAGTGTTGTAAAACCAAGACCAAAGCACCTGATCACTCTAGCCAATCACCAAGGACACAAACAATACAATGAACCAATCAAAGCTCGTAGTAATTTCAGCGGGTTGCTGACGTAAAGCGCGGGAAAACGGGTGCGAGTGAGTTATAATCAATTCTGATTTTACTTCTGATTGGATGAAAAAGTGTCGCAAGTTGATGTAAAACTGATTACTTTTCGACACTCAAATAAAAACCACTCTATATTGCAGATTTAAGAAATATGAAGGAAGAACTTAGGTGGTAACGTAATTAAGAATGACTCGTACCTCCTTAACTGATGAGAGATTTATTACAACAGGCTCACTCAAATTCTGAAATTTGCTTCCATTGTTAAAAAGAATAGTGCTTGAAATGATTTCTGAGTTCAATATTCTGTGGAAAAACAAAAAGTTCCAATACGGTATTATTCTATTATGTTCCAATAAATGCACTGTTAGCTTAAAGGGTACTAAGACATAACGAAAATATGGCATACTTTCGTTAGCTTTTTTTTCAAAGCCCGTTAACGGCTGTAGACCCTTTTCATGGCCCCATCTGTGTGTTTCCAAGCAAAAGGAAATGTTTGCATAGGAAAACAACTCATTTTCCAAAGGAGAGACTGTGAGTTACTGCCATTAAGTCATGCGAAAACGCTTTACATCTGCTTTTATCCGAATACCCGAAAAAATCCGGTATCTTTTGCCACTTAATCTTATACATCTATTACTATTTATATCAGCTCATTTCTATTTTTGTAGTTATATCTCACAAACGTTGCTTCTAGGATAATGAGCAAAGTAATATGTCAAACACGAGAGACCGTGTGACACTGAGAAGAGAGCTGAAAATAAGTTAGAGGTGTTTCGAAGTGTGGTGAAAAACTATCAGAGTACTTGAAATATTTTATCCACTAAAGCAAACATTTATGATGATTGAGATTAGATATCCAAACACAGCACTGTAATGATTTCTTTTCGTCAAGCTTTATTAATGGTTTGTTGGAAGTATTCGATTACAATCGCCTCTTTTTCCCCTCTGTTAGAGAGAACCGTTCGTCTCTCACTCGCATTATTGCGCAAAGGACCGTGTGCGCTAATGTGATAACTCATTGACTTACTTGCTGCTTTGAGGATCAGCTGTCACACTGACATTAGAAAGCAGAAGATTGAAAACAGCTACACCCTCTAAAAAAATTACACCACAAAACTAATTAGCATAACAGGCATGATAACTGCTAAGTTACCAGTGTATGAAAAGATAACCTTCAAGCTGTGCTCTCCACATTAGTGAAGCTGGTAGATTGATGTTGCTTGTCTGATTGTCTTCTTCTGGAAAAGACACTGATTCTGCGTTGTCCGGTGACTGAACTGGAGGTAACATGAAAACTCCAAGGACTAGTGAAGGAAAAGCATTAAATAAAATATAATTAGTTTCAGTCTCCGTAAAACTCCAGTTTTACCATAGAAAAAGGTGCTTTTTACAAGGCGGCATCGTTTAATGTTGATTTGGGTAAAAGAACCTCTTTCTTTTCTTTTAAAAGAATCATTATGCAAGGACTGTTCAGATAGCCAATTTCTCCGAAATAAGTCACTTTTTTAAACTAAAATGACAGTTCTTTTGGCCGTCATGTAAATGCCACGTCACGCAAAAGCTTAGAAACTCAATTCAAAACCAATATCTCATTCAGAGCGAAAATCTATATGGATATTAGTTTTCAGCTGCTTTTATGTATCATGAAATTAAAATTTTAGGAGGATCAATAGTTTTATAGTTTGAATTTTAGTGACGTCATGAGAAAGCCCCCAATTAGCGTCACACAGCACCTCATCATACTCTACCAAGTTACCACCTTACCTGTGGAGTTAGCCTGTATTTGGACGCTTGTTGTTGCAGTAATATTCCCTCCTCTTCTAAATCCTTTCACAATCAGCTCTCCAATCCTCTCACCCATCTCAATCACTTGCGAAAGCTGAGCTACAGGCTGAAATAGACAATAAATTTGAAAATCTTTTAAAACCATAACACCATAATCGTTAAGCTATGAACCATAAACCACGCACCACGCACCACGCACCATACAACATGCACCACGCACCACGCACCACGCACCACGCACCACGCACCACGCACCATACAACATGCACCATGCAACAAAGAACATGCACCATGTACCATGCACCATGCACCATACAACATGCACGATGCAACATGCACCATACAACATTCACCATGCACCATGTACCATACAACATGCACCATGCACCATACAACATGCACCAAGCACAATACATCAAGCACCAAGCACCACACACCATGCACCATGCACCATGTACGATGTACCATGCACTTTGAACTATGGACTATAAACTATGGTGAATTATATAATAGCCTAAGTTATTCTCGCATTTTGAAGTTTTTTTCTTTCTTCTGTTTTGAAATGGCGGAAAGTTTTGAGAATTAGGATAATATTTTACGTGACTGGGAAAAAGATAAGGTACAAAAAAAGTCTTGCCGAGGCATTGAACAGGTTCGAGAAGCCAGGAGAAGAAAGATAAAGTCATTTCTTTAAGAAAATGATCCAGAAAAATTTTCGAGCAATCTCAGCCGGCAGTCGAGCGAGACTAAACCAACCACAAACTTGGTCTTAGTAAGCCGAGAACCATTGCTTAGTCTCGAATTTAACAAACCCAATAAACTAAATGTTTCTGAGATTAATTTATTTAAGAAATTCAACTTTTCCCAGTGTCAAAACAACTGTTGACACACTGATTGATGTCAGCAATGAAACATCAAAACATCACTTCTTAAGGACGTTCGCGCCCAAAAGCTCCCACGTACAGATTTATTTAAAACCTTGGCTGTAGGTAGAAAATGATAAAATTAGATTAAAAACGTAAAAAACATCGGGGATCGCCGAACTCGTTTTGAAGATAAGGCGTATCACAGACCATAGCATTTCTAGGATTTCCAGTCACTCGAGGCGATTCTGGTCGGATTCATTACTATCGGCATATATTTAAGTTGAAAAATCATATCTAAGTTATGTGTGTTTAACACAGCATATATAGGCCTATTTGATAGATCTTTGCTACATATGTCATTAAATCAGGTAGAATTAGCCTTAAAAAAAGGTAACTTCTAAGTCGCACACACTTGTATCCATGTACCAATTCGAGAGAAATAACTAAATCTTCCCACTTACAGATGTATTTTTTTGTGTTTTAGTATACTGAATGGAAAGAATCCGAAAAGGAAGTGATCTGCCGAAAAAAAGGGGGGGTCACATTGTATTAAAACTAAAATGAATCGGTTTAAATTTACGTAGGACTAATTATTAAAAGTCTACTCGTGACTTTCTTCACCTTCAAATACATTGACAGCATCTTTTGGTGACTTTTTTGTACTTTCCTGAACAGCACTTGCCATCAGCTTTTTAATGTCACTATCGCTAGGCTCAATAACACTAGTTTGGTTTCTTTCCATGTTAAATAAGAGAAAAGAAAAGTTGAAATTCTTGTGCTGACTATGTTTCTCCTCAACGGACACAATCGGAGGACAAATATCAACGCGGGCGGGGGTTATTGCGTGATAACTGTCCGGTGATTTACATCACGTGACGTAAAGAAGCCAATAAAATCACGCGAAAATTAATGGGTGGGTTATAATAACACATAACCTTACTTTCCGATGTGAATGTTCTTGTCTGTTTCAGGGCACAGCAGCGAGTTAAGTACAGCTAACCACCGCCCACGGCCGACAGGATCGCAGCTAAAATGTGTCTCCTACACTATATCAAACTGATTTGAGAATCACCAACCACAGAAAACAAAAATCTCCACCCATTTACGCTCCTTTCATTCAAAACTCGAATCAAGTGGCCTCTAGGTTGACCGCAACCACAAGTTTTCCGAGGGTACTTTTTCAACTCCTGCAAGTTTCAAAGCAACGTCCAAGCTTTTCGGCTCACAGGGCTGCTCTGATGACAAAAACCGACTTGATTTTTTTCAGCATTTTCTTCAAGATTTTTAAATTTCGGAGTTCAATTCTGCTTTCGCTGTAAGTTTTCATTCCATGTGAAGCGACGCTCGAGTCAAGTTTGACAGTGGCGTGATTTTTCTCGACCAATCATAATTATTTGCTTCATTTTGTATAGATCATAGGTTAAGTCAAGTGGCTCTTTTCGTCTTCGCCAAAGTGGGCAAAGGCAGGACAAAGGCCCGCTTTCTCGTTATGTTGAAATATTTTGAAATAAAAAAGGCTTTTCGTGTGCCACTTTTTGTTCTTACCACATTTTGACGTCATCTGTGATCTATTACTGAACAGACGCACGGCAACATGGAATCTATTTGTTAAATATAAACTATAAACTATGAAGAAATATGAACGATACACTGGTTTACCTGTGGAGCAGAATTCACCACACTGTCCAAAACTGTTCCTAATTCCTGCAAAATATTAATAATGTTTAAGCCTTTTATTTCGCTTAATACAGCACCACCATGCACCACGACGATAACAAGTTTGGTATTTTGCTATATTTGTTGCCAGCAAATCTTACAGTAATATTCACGGCATGATGATAACGTTAACAAACTCGCATTCATACCTCCATATTTTTCTTGGCAGATGATTGATTCAAAGAGGCACCTTCCAATGACTCCAGTACTTTGCTTAACGTGTTTAAGGTCTTGCCCGGCTAATGAAAAAAATCCAAAATAAAGTTTTAAACATTTCTTAAAATAAAAATTGACTCACTAGCCATAGCCATATTCGCTTGAGAGGGTAATAAATAAATGAAATAAATTAAATATGGCGCTAATATTATCAATACATTCATGAACGCTTTTTTTGTTCTTTTGTCCAATCATGGCCTAGCTTAAAGTGCCCATAACGTCAAAATTGTTATTAGGGACCTTCAGATTGGACTACGAGTACGAGGTTGAGTACGAGTGCGAGTTTCGAATTTCAAGCCAGTGACGTTTCTAGAGTCCTCGCTCTTCATGTTGGTGTTTAGGCAGAGAGGGAAGCTCATGGGATAAGATTGTTCCGTGTTGTTATAATGTGGAGCCTGCAAACTAGAATTGAAAAGTCGTTCTCGTACTCGATCTCGTAATCGTACTTAAATCCCTTAATTTCTTATCTGATTCTGTATATCACCCAAAGAACTTTCGCCATTTGGTCCACCATTCGCACCAGTCTTCCCTTGATTTGATTTAGTAGTTCATACAAAATTCCGGAAAGGCGCATTTTGTATGGACTACTAAGTTGAATTTACAGATGTAAAACAAGCGAAATGAGTCAAGCCTGAAGCCACGCGTTCCTCAATCTACGTCACAACTCCGAATATGTCGATCTTGTGATCATCGTTGCAGGTCGACCACAAGAAAATAGGGCTCTCGTGTTTTTAAAAATTCAGGAAAAAATCGTGTTTTATCCAAATCGAGAATTTAAGATCAGATGGTACAATAAAAATTTCGAAGTTACTAGCGTATTAACAAGTGAAACTAAAGCTAAGAGGAATAAAAACTTGAAAAATGAGTAATAATTTTGAGCAACGTTTTCCTTTTTTAATTCTTCCTTTCCTTTTCTCCTTCCTTCCTTCCTTCCCTCCTTACTTCCTCACTCACTCACTCACTCACTCACTCACTTACTTACTTACTTACTTACTTACTTACTTACTTACTTACTTACTTATTTCCTTACTTCCTTACTTATTGCTTACTTGCTTACTTATGGTAGCAATAATTGTACTCCAACATTTCTTAGGCACAGTCTGTAAAGCTGAGTATTTTGCCCATTACAAAGCTATACAGTGTTCGCAAAGGTAAGACATACATGTACATCATGGCAGTCAGTAGCCTTTCATCTAACAGAAACTTAGGATGGTTTTAAAGCTACAGGATGGCTTACTTTTCCTTTCTCTGTTGATGGACTACTGCTCGGCGGGGAACCTGTAATAATAGAACACGACAATTGGTGGGCTTTGTGTACATGTGTCTTCATAAAGTACTTTTGTGAATTGATGGTTCTATAAACGTGGCTTATCAGTGAAACGACGAACAGACTAGTCCCACGGAAGACAAAAAGCGGAAAACAACAAGCATTTTTGTACTTGTCAATCAAGCATTGTTGTCCCTGGACATTGTTTGCTTCGGGAGTTCGAGGGTTCGAGCCCCAAACCGGACCAACACTCAGGGTCTTAAAATAACTGTGGAGAACGTGCTGCTTTTGTAATTATATCTGCAAATGGTTAGACGTTCACGTCTTCTCGGATAAGGACTATAAACCGTAGGCCCCGTCCCTTGCGTCTTCGATGTTATGGTTAGCAGGGGACGTTAACGAACCCACACGCTTATCGTATGAAGTTCCCGGTGTTGTGGTCTGACCTTTGTCCGTTATACTGAGGGTTGGCGTGGGAAATGCTCGGAAATATTAGCCATGATAAAGCTACCCTACAATCCTAGGGTAAATAAAGTATTCACTCACACACTCACCCCTAAGTTCACAGTTTTCCTCGAGTATTACTGTAAACTGTTCGCCTCTTGGAACATACAAAGTCCGCAGGCACTGAAATATTCGCCCATATTTTCGAGCCGGTTGTAGGTTATTGGTTAAGGCTATAGAATGATAGCAAAAAGCTAATGCTGTAAAATCTTCTCAACTAGAGAACGTTTTACTTCTCTTCAAATAATAATTAAGGTTATTTTGTATGTTTCGTTTTGAATGTTATTTTGTTCTATGCCAATACTAACTATGACTATAGGCATACCAGATAGAGTTGTTGTCATTGTCTTTGCTGTTGTTTTTGTTGATGTTGTTGTTGCTTTTGTTCCAGTTGACTTTAGATTTCTCACTGTAGTAGTTGTTGTAGTGTTTGATTGCAGCTGTTTGCAGATAAAAAGTCTGTTTGTTCCACATTTATCATCCAGGTGCCACTGATGTAGATAATTGTAGAAAACACAGTTTTGTTTGTTTCCCTTCACTAGTTCCTGTTCATCACTTTTGTTGTACCAATTTGAGTAATTATAACGCTCCCCATCGACCCAATATAATTTACGAGCGTTGTTTACTTTTCTCAGTCCTATGTAAAACGTTTCGTTTGGCCGAAGATTTGTTGTGTTGATAATTTGATCCAAGAAATCACTTTCTTCTTGGTTCAGCACACTTGCCAGAGAACCATTCCGTTCCTTGCACCAGTTCTGTGCATTCCAAAAGTTAAGTTTCTGGGTATAATTGGTATACGCGTAATAACATGAAGTTCCATAGAAGACCCATCCAGGTGAACATGCTGTTAAAAGGTTTAACAGAAAAAGAAAGAAAATACTAGTTAATGCTAATGATAGCTAGAATCACCTAAGAGGTTTTACTTTTGTTTGTTCATCTTAGGCCCTGTTTACAACGAAAAAAAATTCTCGTGCCAGGGGTAGTCCAGCTCTTGGTTCGAGGATAGCTACACTATATGGTTTACAGTCAAATTTCTAAAATATTGCCAGCCTACTGCTAAGGAAAGCACACTTCATACTTTATGAGTTATGAGTTATGAGTTTTTTATGGGGCTTGTTTTTGGAGGAGGAGTCTGGATTTGATAGGAGTTTTTTTGTCGCAAGGGGAACAAAGCTTAAACAGTGTCTGCACATGACGTCACTGCAGCTATGTAGGAGTCCTCTAACAATCCTGTATTCTTATGCAAACCTAGCTTTCTTTTGTCCAATCGTTAGGGAGATTTAGCAAACCATGACGGCGACGGCTACGAGAGCTTCAACAAACAAAAGGTTTAATGGGCAGAACAATAGCTGTGCACGTGCGTTATAAATCTTTGTACATTTCTTTGCCGTCCTCTGCAAAACAACAACGTGAAATGACCAAGTTCTATGTATTTTGGAGAATGCGAACCACAAAGGCTAATTTTTTGTATCTTCTTTTGGAGTTAAACGCTGTCCGTGTATGTTTAGCCTGAGCAAACTTTTAGACCGATAGGCGCACTGAACAGATCTACCAAGTTCCGACATTCGATGGTAAAATATAAATACATTTTTTACAAGGAGTTGTCCCCGACGTCGCCGCCGCCATTGCTAAAACTCCCTGTTTGGTATGGCTGCATGCCACGCGAATGAAAAGCTTGTCAAATATGATATCTTACAGCAGGTTAAAGTAGACCCATCTATTTGTGATTTTGTGTGGAAACTGCCAATCAATAACAAGGTAAAGTCGAACCTTCGGTTGCGACTAAATCTCCTCAGCGATCAGTTTACCAAAATACCAAAAGTCAAATCACTATATTTAGACCGCGACCACTCTTAGAACTAAAAGTTTGAAATGTTCTATTGTTTTTAACTTCTCGTAAGCGACCATTTGATAGTAAAGGTGTTGTAACCAACGCATTCTTGGATAGCACAAGAGACAGAAAATTTCTTTATGGAAAGTACCGGATTTTTTCTTAAAATTGACTTTCCGCATGAATAAAACTATTAAAGAATGGGCAAGGTCGGTAAGTCTCTGCAGTTACTATATATTAACGAGGAAAAAATTTTGGACCAATATGGTCTAAATTTTCGTAAGCGACGTCCACCACCCTTAAGCGACCACCAAGGACCGGAAACTACCGAATTCACGAAGTTGATTGGCTGAAATCGATATTGAAAGCGATCTAGATTTTCCCATCTAGACAGGCATCTAGACCGGTTACATTTTGCAATGAAAAAGTTCCAAACTACTAAAAGTACAAATAGGTTGACTATTTTCTTCTAACAATATTTATTTACGGAAGTGTCAAAAAACCTGATAAGAAAAAAGCGGTAAAGAGGACGAGCAAAGTTTGG
>CM042755.1:9018426-9034965 GCA_022496165.2 Catalaphyllia jardinei
TCCCAGCAAGTTCATCACGTCAATCTGACACTTACGCTTTAGGCTTATTATTCTTTCCAACACTTTGTTATTCACTCAAATATGTAATTTTTTCTTTGTCACTTATTATTTTTGTGCAGTAGGGTTGGAAAGTCTAAGGTCTTCAGCAGTAATGACAATGTGTTTATATCACAACTGGTTAATAAAGAGCAAATGTACTCTGGGCAGTAGCATGAAATTTTCTGATTTCATCAGTAATGGTTGAGCTATATGCATTTTGTTATTCTGATATTGATGCTGGTTTGCCAGTCTCTCTTGTCTAATACGGTCTGCTGATTCATATATAACTTTTTTTTCTGTCTGATATTGATGTTGGTTGAACAGTCTCTTTTCCCTACATTCTGCTAATTCATTTGCATTTTTTGTCTTTGATACTGAGATTGGGTTGCCAGTCTCTTTGTCCTAGATTCAAAAGATTCATTTGTACATTTTTTCTTTTCCTTAAATAGATTCTTCACTTTCATTTGCCCCTCTCCTTTTCTCATATTCACATCTAGCAATCAATAGTTTTTCTTTTTCTTCTAATGTTCGGTTAAAGACTATCGCTTCCTTTTAATAGGTTGTGTTTATGTTTCTTTTATCACTGAAAGGCAAATGTTTCATTTTAGGACTCTCATGGACATTTTGCAAAACAAATTCATTATCTCCGACAAAGACACCATTCATTTCAAAGGAACAACCCCTATTTATAAGCAGACTAATGATACTAAGTTTTCAGTTCCTTCAATGGAAGCAAGTGAATTTCCCAAATGAATAGGGCATCCCGTGCAGTCACAGGAATGAGCATCAAAAATGTTAAAGCTTTGTTCTGGATTCGTAATCACTGCAACTGTATTAATTCCAATGGTTATCAAACAACAATTGTAGTTAAGTAGAAAATTTGAAAACACTTCTGTGAGAGAATTTTGAATAGATATGTATGGCCCATTATATGATTATTTGGTGTCATGAACTTGTCAAACTTCCTGTTAATGTCTATTCTTATGTGTAAAATTTATTGGTAATTGAATTGATGCATGGAACATCAGTTAAAAGCAAATATCTGTAAATGCAAATGTCTGGACAGAATATCTTATAGAAATGTACATGTACAGATTATTTACAATGATAAGAATATTATTCAAAGTGGAAGAAGATCAAAAATTGATATCTTCTATGTGACGATAAATAACAAAAAGTATGTAAAGTCAAAGTCAAAGTCATCTTTATTTAGGCAGGGTGGCCCTATCAGCACTAGGCTAGTATCAATAGGAGCCCTGTGTAATTAATGACTACTACATGATAATAATAAAAACTACTACAAAATAAAAGATAACAATCGTGCAGAATAAAAAGCCAATAAAATATACAATATCTCATCTATCTCATTGTTCAGTACACATTGGTTACCAGCTTTTCACCAAAGAGTACTTGATTTTCTTGATTTCCTACATATTGTTCTTGTTGCTTGTAGAAAGTCATTTGTGAAAACCAAAACATCACATCGTTCCACATTTTGTAAGCATTTTGTATTGTCCAACAACTTGTTTCATTACGGGCAAGTAAAATACATTTCAATGGAACATCATAAGCATTACACTCCAAAAATGATCCTTAAAACGTGACAATATATCCTTTGTTTTCACGAAATTGTCATGAGAGCTAATCCTTGACCGGTAATGTTCAATCGAGATTCCCATACTTACTTTTGTCGCTTTGACCCTGGGCAAGCGAGAAACCCTCTCAACAGTGCAAGGAGGATGCAAGTACAATACAGCCTATTTCACCTTATGAAACTTTCTGGTGGCTTCAGGCACTTTCAAACACTTTCAAGCTCTCAGTGGTGCAACCCGGGCCGCATCGATAGATCAAGCCGATATTTGTTAGCTTGCGAGAGCGCAATGACTCCTTCCAGTGTTGTACAACATGTACCGAAGATTCAAGCACTTAAATGTTGTCTTTTGAGAACGTAAAAGCTCTTCCACGAGCTGCACTTATAACACAACCCGGGTCTGGGTGTGTTGGTATCTGGAAGGAGAACGTGCTCGCGAAACGATCACCTAAAAAACTACAAGAGGCCACGCTCACAAGCAAAATGGCTACGGCACTAGACCACGTGACAGGCGCTCGACTCTCGTGGACAAAGAAATAAATAAATCAGATGACGTCATAATGTGGCATTACACTTCGTGTAAGCCACAAAATAAAGGAAATCGCTACAATTTGCATAGATAACCTCCAGACAATGAGCGACAAAAGTAGTTGAGACACTTTTAGGAAAAGACGATTTTCGATACTTAAGCATTTGCTCTATTTTATTGCATCTAGCGTTAAATCTTTCATACCCCCGGCCCCCCAATCCAATGTTGTGTAGGCGCTGTGGTCTGTGCAGTGGAAGAAATAAAAAAAAAACAACATTGTTTTGGAGGAAAGGGGGAGAAATGATTCCAAGATGCAGAAAATCGAATTTTACTGCCAAGTGTCTCAGCACTTTTGTCGCTCATTGTAGCCTTTAAGCACGAACGAGAATTCCAGTTAATTTTTCTTTAAGTAATCGAGACGTCATATTTTTTTCTTCTTTCTATTTAATAGCAAATCCCTGCTATATCAAAGTTTCATTTTGATAAACAAACTACTGTAATGACTTTCCTATACATTAACAATGCAGCTTTGGGCATGAAAATTTAGTTGATTGTTGTTGATGTTGTTTCTTTGTTGGACGTTGGAAAAATTTAATATACGACTTAAGCTGTACAGTTTGGGCTTAAATGAAAAAAATGGCTGGCAACGCCCCTGTTAATATTTAATGTATACACTGTACCTGCAGAGGATTTTGCTTGTTTGCAGATAAAGAGTCGTTTTGTTCCACATTTTTCATTCAGTTGCCACTGATGTAGGTAACTGTAGTAAGCACATCTTTGTTGGCTACCTTTCAATAGTTCCTGATCGTTACTGTTGTTGTACCAGTTTGTATAGTTGTAACGCTCTCCATCTACCCATGATAACTTACGAACATATGTTCTCAGCCCGACGTAAAAAGTTTCGTTTGGTGGAAGATTTGTTCTGTCGATAAGTTGATCCAGAAAATTATCTTCTCTTTGGCTCAGCACACTTGTCAGAAAGCTTTTCTTTTGCTTGCACCATCCATTTGCCTTCCAAAAATTAAGTTTCTTAGTGCGATTGGTGTACACATAATAACATGAAGTTCCATTGAGAACCCATCCAGGTGAACAAGTAACTGAAACATTCCAAACAAACACTTTATTTACCGAGGGTGAAGTACATTATTACTGGTTACGTATACCCGGTAGTTTACATAATGGCCCCCAAAAAATACATTTAGTAGCAAAGACCAAAACCACTATGTATTATAAAACGATCTAAAGTAGTTTCTCGAGCCTCTTGCTCATGGACAGGATGTGATTACTGCTAGGGTAAAGGACAGTCAACTGAAGGTTTGCTAATAAAGTTCACTGGTAGGAATTGCCCACTGCCAAGGACAACATTCGTAGTTTAAAAGTAGTTACAGTTGAATGAAATTTCTACTTCTGAAGGTGTGTGTCTTTGGGTCAATCCAGGACTATGATTGCATTCTCAGTATCACACTGACATTCAACAAAACATTCGAAGTTGATCAATTCCCATGAAAACTAACGCCAACATTTCAGTTTGGCGTTAAAAACTACTGAATTCGAAGAGGCTGTGTTTTCATATTCCAAAACGATCATTACTATTAGTTATATTCTTAACCTAGTAATGTTTATTTGAATATTTATTTATGAACGTCTGTTTACATTAGTCCTAAAAGGCCCCTATGGGGAGTGGCCAATTACGAAAAATAAAAATAAAACAAAAAATATTTTCATAAAATTGCGTCGTTTAATTGGTTGGAGAACTGGGTGTCCTCTTGTTTTCTGTGTCTCTAATCATTCGAATGCTTATAATAAGAAAAAATAACGGCAATTGGCTCTATCTCTCTCTCTCTCTCCCTCTGACCTTATATACTTCCACACTTACAATTATCCCGAATTGAATTGACGCCGTACTACAGCGTCGCCACCCATTTATTCTATGCTAGATTACTTGAAGTGCGGACTGATCGAGAAATATAATGGCTTTCTACTGATTTCACTCTGTGTCTCGCTGGTGCTTTGCTTGTCTTTGAATTTCTAGATGTTTCAATACGACAACTATGTCAATTTTCTTTTTACGTTATCCAAACGTTGTATTGAATTACACTCTAGGCTACGCCAATATATTTATGGTTTATAGTTTTTTTGACCATAGCTCTCGGCGACCAACCAGCTTGCGGGAGTGGTGATTTCGTGTTCTAAAACAGCAACAATATTTTAGTCGTTTACGCCAAGTTTACGTGAACTGTGGTTTGGCCCAACTCCTGTGCTTGTTCTCAAAATAGAATTAGAATTTTGATTGAGTGTGTTTTCCGTTAAATTGTTTAAGAATCTGCAAGCCTGCTGCTGAATTCCTAAGCTAAAAGAGCGAAAGATATAATATGTAAACCATTTCAGCCCAAATTCATATTTATTCACGGTATTTTTTAGCCATGAAGCAAAAATTCAGGCCATACTTAATAAATGCGTTATTAAGGTACCGTACCCAACTTTGTGTGTCCTATCAAATGAAAAAATCGCAGAGTTTTCAGTTGTTTTGTAAGGTCCTGAGGTCAGGAAACTTAACGGAAGCATGTATGCTCGGGTTAACTTTGTACCTCGTGGTATGCGTACAAGTCTGTAAAGCTACATTATCTCAAACACAGTCAGCATCGCTATTTTGCCAGCTCACTATAGTATAAGGTGGTTTTTCTAGTCATATGGACTGAAGATTCTAAAAAAATATTAAGAGATCAAGGTGGAAGATTTAGAAATTTATTTATGAAAGATTTTATCATAAGAACAGGTGAAATGATGAGCAAAAATCGTGCTGCGCCTTAACATTATTCGTTCAATTCTCATTTTTTATCCATTGTTTACTGTAGTTTGCAGTATAACATGCGTCAGACTTACTTGAAAAAAACTTTCATGTAAAACCAAATAAACACTCCATTGTATAGCTTTTGCTAATGCGGCATACTCGGCAAAAAAAGAACCAATATTATAAAACACTAACTCAAATTATCTCTATCAATAATGGTAGTTTTGACAAACCAAAACAAATTTTGCATTCAGACAGGAAGTGGGCACAGCATGGCTCGGTATTTTATTATTTAGTCGGAAGAAGCCCAACTGGTGTAGTTCTACTGATAGTGCCTTCATTATTAAAAACAAACCTTAAGAAGGACGTATTCTGGAAATGTAAGTTTCGGCTTTAAGAAGAGAATAAACGATATTCTCCAAAGACCATGACACATTTCAGAATGTTCAGATAGCAAACGTCTTTAAGATTTCATACATGTGTCAGTATATTTAGTGAAACCGAGCTAATTTTTTGTTTACCTTTTATTTTGCATTTTGCAAATTAGTACTTACTACAACATTTCATGTAAATCGTTCCCTTCTTTATGACAGTAAATACTTAAAAGACTTTCAATTGCTGGCCTAACTAGAACTGAGCAAGCCAAGGACAATTTGACACTTAATTCTTGTTATGCATTATTGATAACTGTTGATTCAGAGTGTGAATAGAGTTTGTAAATTTCCAGAACGATGTGTTTTGTCTTCCAGCGAAACATGCTAATGAAGTTGACACAATTTCTCGTGTCTGCTACTTTGGAATTAAACTTAACTCGCCGATGATCTTTGATGTGAATGGATTCCAAAATAAATCTTAGATGAAGTGCCTTGGACAAACTTTTAAACACCGAGAACTCGGTTAATAAGTTAATAAAATGACCGATTTCCCGCTTGTTTCATAAGCTTCATTATAAAAGTGAGAAGCTGGCCTCGACGTTGAAATAGTGAAATTGTACATCCTCGACGCTACGGAAATTTTAAATGTCTGAACTTGCATTGAGTATAAATCTTCAACGCTCGGCTGACACACTGCATTGCAGCTGCAATCAATGCCATTACTTTTTCCACACTCTAATCTTAACAAACCTCAATAATTTCTAACTTTACCTAAAGAGCTTTTACCTTTTTGTGAAGACGTCTGGGAAACTGCTAATATAAAAAGCACTACAGACAATGTTTCCTTCATCATCAAACTCAAACCAAGCTGGAGCTTGACTAATCCTTCTCGCTTTCAGGTTAAACCCTGCGGGTCGCTCCACTAATCAGCGTGAAGTGTAACTTCAGCCTTGACTCATGAGCTTCACATGCCACCCTGTGTAAATATTCTACGCTCTGTACACTTTCGAATGTTTTTCTAATCATAAGTAACAGTGTTAGAAACGTAGCTACAGTCCTTGCGATAAAAACCGGATATGCCTAAACAAGTTAACGGCGCATGCTATTTTATTTAATTTGTGGCATTATCTTGTTCTCCACGAACATTCGAGATTTAATCAGTTTGGTGCTTTATTGGACAATACTAGCTCACTATTTTTAGCATTCGCCTCTTCTACCTAAAATACGTAACCGCCCATCAAATACATTGAGCATAGAAAGGAAACTGTTCAGTGTACATATATTTTGACACAGAAATTTTTTCATTACGCAATCCATTGCAATAACGCTTCAAAATAACAAACAAGCGGTGTGGAACTAGCGTATAGACTGACTAGACTGAGCAAAAAATGAATAACAAAAGTGATAACCACGTTTGGAATCTGTCACACCTGAGTTACTTTGCAGTAATGGGTCGCACCTGGGAGAAATTTTCATCTTTACCGGCTAAAAAGACACAAAAATTGGAAACCGCAACCGGAAAGAAAAACTTTTAGCCAGAAACGGAGGGTCGCACTAATGGGAGATAATCTCATAAACTACCTCGGTAACAGTGCTAGCAAGTGTGTATATTATCAAATATCATGTGTGCACAAATTTTAGTATGCTGATTGGCTGAGAACAAGAAAATTGCATGTATATTATAAACGGTCGGGCTAACTTGTTTACGTCTTTGTTGCAATCCTATTTAGACACGTGATGATCCATTCGGGAGGTTACAATTGTTCAATTAATTATATATTTGTCACACTCAACTGATTGCATGGGAGAATGTACACATGACCTGAATTATGGGAACAAGGATGTAAACAGGATGGGCCGAATCCGCCTATTGTACTCGAAATAATTTGATTACCTGTACACACAGAACTTAGAGAATCTAGATCAAGGGGTCAGGGATATAGAACTAGAAGTGACTTTGTAAAAACTTTGATGACCACTTGTATCATGAGAGCACGCGGTTATCTTGTCGGTGACTTTTTCAATATAAATGTTGATTCTTCAACTGATGCTCAGCAAGTGTTGCTCATTTTCGGGACTTATGGCGTCTTTTCATTTGAAACAAAGGGTAACTAAGCCTACTCACGCAAGAAGACATACTCCCTTACTAGATTATTACTAGAAATTAGTGTGGAGTTATGAGACACTGTGGTTATGGACCCTCTGATCTCTGATCATTGGGGTATTTAATTTTACGAGTTTGTTATTGCATAAGCCGCAACTTCAAAGGAAAACTGTTCGCTATAGGAAGCTGCGTTCGATTGATTATGGATTATGAAGAATTTAATATTACTCTCGAAAACTCTCCCTTATTTGATGAAGCTTGTACTGTCGTACTGATATTGATTAGTTGGCCATTCTGTTTTGAAATCTCCCCGTGATGCCTATACGCTCCTGAAAAGACGCGTCTCGTAGTTCACCCACCGTCCATGTGTGCCCTGGTACTCTGATGACATTAGTGTACTTTTAGGAAGAAGCTTGAACGTAAATGGCGATCTACAAAATTACCTATAGACAGAGAACGTTACGTTTTCCAGAACGGTGTTGTTAACAACATGATTGCCTCAGCAAAGTAGGATTATTATTCATAACAATCATAATGATATACGAAGTTGAACACATTTAATAACTTAGCAATAGAGCACTTTTTCCTTGTTTACATAGCCTCATCTAAACACGAGGAGGGTTGGGAAAATTCGAGACAGTTATGCAAATCTGAAACGTCACAACCGTGTTTACATACTCTCATCAAAACACACCTATCGACCATTGAGAGCACGCATAGTGGCTCAGTTGTTTTATAATAGTATTAATCATAAAAACTACAATTTCCTCGATTGTGATTGGTTTAAAAAACTCCTATTTTTCCACTAATTCACTTGCCAAGTTGTTATCGGATAGTTTGTTATTGGACACTTTGTTATTGGACAGTTTGTTTTCGGACAGTTCAATAGGCCAATCACATTCGAAGTTGTAGTTTAAATCAACCAATCACATTCAAAGTTGTAATGACGTGCTTGCGTGCGCGCGCTTGCTTTTGTGTTTTTGGCGCCCAGTTACCTGTAAGAGGTTTTTCATCTCCTTTGTAGGTATTTTAATGCGAATTTTCCCCTTCTTTGATAACTTGGCTATTCTTTTCTCGAAAATTGCAATTTTTATGATTAATTGGTAATAAGACTTCGTGTCGTCCAATTCGGTCTGTAATCATACTCGTGATGAACAAATCAGACTCCCGCTTCGCGGTCGTCCGATTTTGTTATCACTCGTATGATTACAGACCGAATTGCACTCCACTCAGTCCTATTACCATTACTAATTGGACAGTTGCACACGTCATGCTTAATTGTAATTGGACAGTACGCGTCATTTTGCGCGCGCTGTTGCGGTGCACTTTGTTGAGTAAACTGCTGGGTTTTTTCAGCATTCATAAAGATTTAAAATCGTTCAGCGCTCAATCGACGGTTTGTTCGTTTCCCAAATTTTGTCATAGTTTTGATTAATTGATAACAGGACATCATGTCGTCCAATTCAGTCTGTAATCATACTCGTGACTAACAAATCGGACTCCCGCTTCGCGGTCGTCCGATTTTGTTAATCACCAGTATGATTACAGACCGAATTGGACTACACTGAGTCCTATTATCATTATATATTCCATGGCTAGTTGAGCAGTCTCGCGTGCAATTATGTCATAAATTCTGGCTTGAAAATAATTCATTCTAGTTCACTTTTCAGCAGAGTCCCGAAGTGGTGAACGGCTCATCCTCCAGCCCAAAAATCGCGTGGCTCGTATCTTGAGCGCCTCCCTAAGCCAAGCTATGTCAGCCTGGCTTAGTCCACTGATCAATCATTGTTTCTACACCTTAATACGACTGAGCAGGAATATGAATGTTGGTGAATAGAGTACTATTCATGCAAGATTCAGGAGGACTCTGGGAGCACTGGAATTCTTTTCAAGATTGTACAGAAAATTTAAACTCCAATCCTGCCTAACGTGATCCAACGTTATTCATCTGGCCCTGACAATTTGTCTGAATCATTGGTGGATTTTTTTACCAACAAAATAGTCGGAGTTCGCAATGATCCTGACACGTCTTTTCGAATTACGAATGATTGCCCTGTGACATCCTGTAGTGCTAAAACCGAGTCCTGTTTGGCCAGTCATTTTCTCAGTGAATTCAAGCCGGTTGATGGGGAAGTGATCTCTGGATATGATACCAACCTGTGCACAAAGTCCTGTGCTCTTGATCCTATTCTATCTTAATGCACCTATCAATGGTTAGCCCCAGGGTGGGGGGGGGGCTACATACGGGAAATTGACTCAGCCAGCTTTCCCACGGGTCGGGATTTTGACAGTTGAGCGCTGCCCCTGGGTCGGGAATTTGACACGGCCTCCATCTTGGAAGACCGAGAGAACCTGGAAATGAGTCACTGCGCAAAGGATCTCCATTGCTTTTTCCAGCTTTCAGTGAGCGAATGAGCGAATGAAAGGTAAGCAAATTTGTTTTATTTTCCTTACATCTTGGTCATCGCTTCTTTTTCGCCTGTTCTCGTGTTTTTACGAGTCCAATTGCCCTCGTTTCTTTTATTTTTCTTTGGATTGCTTTCTCTATGCGTTTATATGTTCATGATGTTTAATATACTCTACTCTTCATAAATATGCATCCTGGATGCTAATTGTTGCTCAATTGTTTTGCTCCAATTTGAAAAGGTTCTTGTCCGCCCCAGGGGCGGGAATTTGACATTCCCTAGGTGCCCAGTGGAGGGGAATTTGACTCTGTGTTAAAGATGATTTATCTTCTTTTAAGATGCCGGAAATTTCTTCACCGGAAGTTACGCGCAAAATGATTGAAGTTATAACTGTAAGTTCCCGGATTAAAGAAAAGGAGCGCTTACGCCATAAAAAGAGGAAAAAGTTGTTGTGGTTTTTTCGTCTTAGGAAATTTTGCACCTTTTTGGAACCTAAGGAGAAACATTATTCTGGTCCTTGGAGCCGGATCAAGGGCTTTGAAACTTGGAAATTCTTAACTGAAAAAATGTGAAAAAAGGGTTTTGGACGTGGAGTGGTTTTCTGTGGCGCTCACAATTGGTGTTGTCTCTGTCAAACGTGAGGACATTTTGTGGATTCTTCAAAAGAAACATGTCGGACAACGAGGAAAATTCAGCGGAAGACCCAACGATGAAATTGAAAGCTTTGAAAGCGGAAAAACGAAAATTAAAAGCGGCGATAACAAAACAGCTAAACGAATTAGCGGGTCGGGTTGCTGGCGTCAGCGGCGGCGTTGAACTAAGAAGTCTTGAAGAATTAGGCATTAAAGCTACTTTGGAGCGTTTGGAAACAATTAAAGAGAAAACTTTCGAAATATTGGAAGAATTACGGACATTGTATCAGCAACAGAAGGACATGAAAGGCAAGTTAAAGTTGGAGACGAAGCGGACGAGCTCAACGAGCGAAGTGAAGGTGAAGCTAGCGCCCCTCGTGGTGTCTTGACAACAATTACACGGAGTGTTCATCCGGTAAGTCCACCTTCTTACTCAAGTAACTCATGTACACCAGTTTACCGCACAGAAATGGTGATAGTGGTTGGAATAATCTGGAAAGAACTCGCATTCCAACATTTAGCGGGAACAAAACTGAATTTCAGCACTGGAATGCCACGTTTTTAAGTTGTGTAGATGCAACTGCAATGTCTGCTCAGTTCAAAATGTTGAGATTGGAGGCATGTTTTGCGGGCGAAGCTTTAGAAACGATCAAAGGTTTAGGATATTCTGAAGCAGCTTATGAGGCGGCGAAGTCGAGGCTATTGAATAAATTCGGCGGAAATCGTCGGGAAATTCAAAGTCATGTAGACGAGTTAACCAGAATGAAACCAATCATAGAAGAAAATGCCCAAGAATTTGAAAAGTTTGCAGACATGCTAGAGCAGGCAGTAGTTAATCTTCAAGAGAACAATCGAGCGGCGGATTTAGAAGCAGGAACTTTGTATACCATTATCCTTACAAAACTACCAGAGAAGCTATTGTCCCAATATATTCGCTGGGTAAAGGAAAACCGAAGAGTCGAGTCTCTCATTACGCTCAAAGATTGGACTGCCGAAGAGGCTGAATACCAGATTCAGGCCACTAAAATTAAACACGGTTTAAAGTCAGGAAATACAAATGGGAAATTGCATGACAGAAGAAGTAAGTCCTATGGAATCAGCCAAACTGACGATAAAAAGAAAGGGACGTGCAAGGTTTGTGGTGTAAACCATGCTGTTTGGAACTGTGATGTCTTTAAGAGTAGAAGTATTCAGGAAAAATGGGCTACTGCTAAGAAGCTAGGACTCTGTTACAGGTGTTTGGGTGATGATCACCTTGGTGGGGAGTGCCCCAGTAGTAGAGTGTGTAATATTGATGGTTGCAGGGACAGGCACAACCGGCTGTTACACGGTAATCGAAATGGAACCAAGCCTCAGTTTCGTTCAATGGGAAGCCAGCCTCACGGAACCCAACTGCAGGGAATCCAGTCGCAAGGAATCCAGTCTCAGAGCACCCAGTCACAAGAAACTCAGCCACAGGCTAACCAGCCTCAACCAACCCAGCCTCAGTTAACAAGATCAACTCAAGGAAGACGAGAAGTGCAGTTAAACAGAAATGACAACACTCTGGCACAGGGAACTCACGGACAAGTCACTGGCAGTACGCTTAGCCCGGAAGGGGATGCTAACATCAATTCAACTACGCTCAAGTTACAAGAAAAGACACAGGCAGATACAGTGTCACTGCGAACTGTTCCAGCAGTCCTGAAGTATGGTAAGAAGAAAATTCTTGTAAATTGTTTCTTGAATGAAAGCAGTAACACCACATATGTTAATGAAGATGTAGTTGAAGAGCGTGGTGTTAAAGGGGAGAAGGAGTTAATAACTGTCAACGTTGCTAATGATCAGCAAGTCAGTTTTCCTTCCATGTCATTCACAATTGGCGTAGAAAGTGTTGATGGGTGTGTGGACGCTAAGATTGTAGTTCAGTCCTCTGAGAAAATTTGTAGTGGGATGAAAGCAGTTGCCTGGGTTGGGATAAAGAGCAACTGGCAACATTTACAAGACATACCATTCCCAAAGCTTTTGAACCGGGGCAAGATCGACGTGGTGCTCTGACTGATAACTATCATTTGATGTACCCCAAGAAGGAAGTGCTTGGTGGAGCCGGGGAGCCATGTGCAAGACTATGCTCACTAGGGTGGACTGCAGTGAGGAGGATAAATATGGAGAACACAGGAGCAGCTCACAACATACGTATCACATGCAACAGTTTGGCGAAGTAACACCAACAGAAGAACAGTCTGATGACTTGAATGCAACTTTGAAGCGCTTCTGGGACCTAGAGACCATGGGGATCACACCTCTGAGATCAGTGATGACTTCTGATGAATCCGTTACTTGACATAAAGTTAGCTCGTCTATCCAGTTCGAGAATGGCCATTATGTAGTAGATGTTCTTTGGCGGAATGAGCGACCAAGTCTTCCAAACAACAGGCCTTTGGTTGAGAAGCTCTTAGAGTCCACAGAACGAAAATTGGAGAAGAACCCAGAAATAGCAGTGGCCCATCAGAAAGTCATTGAAGAGTGTTTAGAGAAGAATTACATCCGCCGAGTGCCGCTAGAGGAACCTAAACCTACCACAGAATGGTTACTTCCTCCTTTTCCAGTCATGCGCGCTGACAGGACCGCAACGAAAACGAGGATCGTGTTTGATGCGTCAGCTAAGTTTCAAGGAAAGAGTTTGAACAGTGAAGCATTGCCGGGACCGAAATTGCAGGCAGACATGTTTAGTATTCTAGTCCGATTTCGAAAGGAACTTGTTGCCCTTGTGGGTGACGTAAGTCAAATGTATCATCAACTTGTCCTACCTCTGGAAGACAGACCATTACGCAGATTTCTATGGAGGAATTTGGATCAGAGCAAGAAACCAAAAGTCTACGAAATCTTGCGATACGTGTTTGGAGGGTGTTGTTGTCCTTTTTGTACGCAGTATGTATGGCAGATGCATGCGGATGATCATAAAACAGAGTACCCTCTAGCTGCTGAAGTTGTGAAGAACAGTTGTTTCATGGATGACCTCATGCCCTCAGTGGAGACGATTGAAGCAGCAAAGAAGATGCGACAGCACTTAGTCGAACTTGGCGATAAAGCAGGATTTCACATTCGCAAGTGGATATCTCAAAAGCCTGAAGTTATCATGGACATACCTGAAGCTGATCGAGCCACAAAGGTGGGCCTTGAGAGGAGAGAGTTCCCAGTTACGAAGACCTTGGGAGCAGTGTGGATAGTGCAAGAAGACAAGTTGTCATTTTCCTTTGTCCCACCTCCAGAAGAATTGGTGTTAACAAAGAGAAACGCGTTGCAGAAAACTGTCTCTATTTATGACCCCTTCGGATTTCTAACGCCTTTCGTAGTGCGAGCAAAAATGCTAATGCAGGAGGCCTCAGTGGTGCAAAGAACTCGGAGAACTTGCTATCGTTCGTTTTCCATGGTGTCTAAAGAGGTTCGGGAGGTCACTATCCACACGTTTAGTGTCGCGTCAGAGAAAGCCTTCGCCGCGGCATCGTATGTACGCCATGAGTATGAAGATGGGACAGTAAGCACAAGGTTAGTTGCAGAAAAATCAGGGTTAGCACCATTAAAGGCCTTGAGTATTCCACGGTTAGAACTCATGGTAGCACTAGCTACTAGCACTAGCTACCAGATTTGTGCAGCATTGGAGATTCCCAGAAACAAAGCCACATTCTGGGTTGACAGCGTAAATGTTGGTTTTTGGGTGCAAGGACAGAGTTTGTATCTCACCGAGTTGGAGAAATTCATGATGAGTCCAGTCCAGACCAATGGCGGTACGTTCCGACAAAACTTAACCCTGCTGATCTAGGAACTCGAGGAGCATTTGTCCAAGAGTTAGCAACGAACGACTGTTGGTGGCATGGACCCTACAATGTGGAGAAGATGAGTGGCCAGAAAGGAAATTTGGAAAAGCGCCAGAAGCTTACAAGGAAGTCAAGCCGGAGAAACGAGGACAGTTTGAGAGAAACGAGCTAAGCAACAGTGCACAGAGCTATTATGTGGAAACAGTCAAACCGAAGGGCGAATCAGACCCAACGAATTATTTAAAATGGTACCGGATCCAGTTAAAAGGAAAGCTAGAGATCGGGATCTCTTTGGTGGGGGTGACCGGTTGGATTAATCGATATGTAGCAAATGTTAGAAAGCATCAAAACGATCGAGTAAGTGCCGAGTTAACTCCAAGAGAACTTAGACAAGCAGAAATACAGACACTTAAAGACAACAAGCCTCTTCCCAACAAGAGTATTTTACTAATGATTACGCCGATGCTCTATGGGGGCCTCCTTAGATCAAAAACGCGACTGCAATATTCAGATGATTTGCCAGACGCGACGAAGTTTCCAATCATCCTTCCAAAGAATCACATCGTTACCAAGTTAATTGTGAAGTATCACCATGAGACGGAGGGTCACGAGATGGGAGTGAACTTTACATTGAATCGTTTACGAGAAAAGTACTTCGTTGTTCAAGGACGACAGCAAGTAAAGAAATGTATCAAGGAATGCGTGGAATGTAACAGGCGATTCAGGGGCTGTCCCGCAAAACACCATTACCACCATTACCCAGAATTCGATTAGAGATGATTTGGCGACCGTTTACCAATTGTGCAACAGATTTCGCAGGACCTTTCTACACAATGCAAGGACGAGGCAGACCACGGATGAAGCGTTACTTATATCTATTTGTGTGTTTACAGACACACTGTTGCCACTTAGAGAAGGCCACTTCCCTGGAGACGGATGCGTTCTTAAATCCGCTGACACGTTTGGTGGCTCGACGAGGGTTGCCTAAATCGATGTTCGGCGATAATGGTAGCAACTACGTTGGAGCAGCACGTGAAATCAAGGAGCTCGTGGATTACATGGACCAGGAAAAAATTCAAAGGCTGACCTCCACCAAAGGAATCGATTGGCAGTTCAACCCACCAGAAGCACCACACTTCGGAGGTGTATTCGAAAGAATGATTAAAGCGGCCAAGAGAGCAATTTATGCAGTGTTGAAAGAGGCAGACGTCGACGATGAGGAATTGCAAACAGTATTTACAGGAACTGAGAGTGTGCTGAATTCCAGGCCTCTAACTACAGTCAGTGCAGATGTCAATGACGAGCTTGTGTTGACCTCAAAGCGTTTCCTAATTGGAAAAATGGGTGGAGAGCTAGCTCCTGATACAGTTGATACGACGGCGGTCAATAATCGCAAACGGTGGAGACGTGTGCAGGAGCTGATTCGCAGAGTATGGAGTCGCTGGATGCGAGAGTATTTAATTAGTATTGGTTCACGACACAAGTGGTTTCTACCCACGGAGAATATCAAAGTGGGAGATGTGGTTCTAGTTATTGAACCAGACGTACCAAGGAGACACTAGAAGCTCGGACGAATCAAGGCAGTGTATCCAGGTCGAGATGGATTGCTCAGAGTGGTAGACGTCAGAACAGGAGGAGTTGTGAAGCGACGACCGATTTCCAGAGCAGCGCCGTAGCTAGTAACAGGCAAACCGAGGCACTTGCCTCGGTAATTTGTTTTTCGTTTTTATTGTTTTTAGTCGTCATAAACACCCTAAATACCTGCCTCAGTCAAAATTCTTTCATGGACATTGCCTCAGTCTTCACTCTTTTCTGGCTACGGCCCTGCAGACTTTCACCTTTAGAAGCTGTAGTGGGCAGAAGTTTGGCACCAGTTTGCAAGAGATTTGCAGCACAAAAACTTACAGGAACATTGGAACAATTTTTCATATTTATTGTTAAGAACATTTACAGGAACATTGAGTAGTATAAGGGCGCACCACGGTTTCTTTTTTTGCGCAGGAATAAATTAACGTCACTGACGTCATAGGCTATTGTGTTGATCTCATGAATAAAATGGTTTCTCATTAACTCATTTATCCAGACTAACCAGTCCCAAAAACTGGTTTCTAAAACTTTGTTCGATTTTCGAAACGTTAATCGTGAAGATGGCTTTCACTAGCGTCGATAATTTTCAAACTGCTTTGAAGCGTAAGAATTTTGAAAGCGTAATAATTTCTGAGGTTCTCTAGCTTTCTTAGAAAACGTTCTCCGATTTTCGAAGCCGGGCTCTTTTAA
>CM042755.1:9034975-9048314 GCA_022496165.2 Catalaphyllia jardinei
TTAAAAGAGCCCGGCTTCGAAAATCGGAGAACGTTTTCTAAGAAAGCTAGAGAACCTCAGAAATTATTACGCTTTCAAAATTCTTACGCTTCAAAGCAGTTTGAAAATTATCGACGCTAGTGAAAGCCATCTTCACAATTAATGTTTCGAAAATCGAACAAAGTTTTAGAAACCAGTTTTTGGGACTGGTTAGTCTGGATAAATGAGTTAATGAGAAACCATTTTATTCATGAGAAAAATTTCATTTTCCAGATTATAGAAAATTCATATGACCATTTTGTTTGCTAAGTAAACTTTCCCTTTCAAAGCTTTGACACTTACCCCTACATTTTATATTGCGAAATGGAAGTGAAAAGCCTATTCAAAATGTGATTAGTTTCTGGTTGTGAGCAAAAGGTATTTAGACTGCATTTTAGCTGAACCAGTGGAAGGCTGTCAGAGACGCTAAAAGCGCTTTTCCAACTATTTTTTATTAAAAACGTAACAAAAATGATTTTAATGTTACCATTTGCCATGTAG
Source organism: Catalaphyllia jardinei (assembly GCA_022496165.2). Lineage (NCBI taxonomy): Eukaryota > Metazoa > Cnidaria > Anthozoa > Scleractinia > Caryophylliidae > Catalaphyllia > Catalaphyllia jardinei. The sequence continues at coordinate 9,035,495 of CM042755.1, forward strand.
TTTAAAGATCTTTTAAATTTTGTTTCCCCTTCTGTATGTAAAGGCGAATTCTAAGAAAATTTGTGAGAAAATGTCCTTTCCGTCTTTTTTTCAGAAAAATGCTGATGTCAGCATTTTTCTTGAGATTCAAGGCTAATTATCTCGAAAAAATGCGTGGCTACCCCTATTTTTCTTTGTGGATTCCAATAGCCCTTGAAAAGATCTACTTTTTCTGCGTGGTCCTAACCTGGCGCAAAAACCTTTGTATTTAGTAGGCACTGTGTTTAAGGGAAACTAAGTTTCGTTTTCTAACTCGCGTTCTATAAGGACGATGTTCGTCATAACTCTAGGGAGCCACCTTAATAACTTAGAATCAGGGTGGTGGCGTTCTTTGTGTAGGCTTATCTTTAATTAGCTTGTGTTCTTGGGAGCCGTAGTAGCGATGTACGCTTCGAATTTGTCTCGCTTCTGACTTACGAAAACTGGAATTGACATCTGGTTAAATTCACTCCCTGCATGGTTTTATTTCTTAATCAATGGCGCAAAGAAAACAACACTGTAGTTCCGTAGTTCCGCGCGACTAGTGCTCTTAAAATTATACAAGGGATTCCACAATAACATGGTAACGCGCCAAGTTTAAGACGCCTTAACGTATATCACTGCGATGAACATGGCTGAAATATTTATTGTCATTCGACGGATTTCCTTGGATAACCATATTGTAACTGATCTAAGCTAAGAGAAGCGAAAGGTCTTTGGGGCTTTCAAAATTCGTTTTCTTGAAACTATTTCGCGTAATTTTTGGTTGCTTACTGCCCAGACCTTCCTCTTCTTGTTACAAACCTCCCCTCCCCACCCCGTTTAGATGTGTCCAAGCTGCAATAATCATTACAACACCCTTCCCCACAGGCTGTGTTTGTAGCACTTATCGCTTCCGAAGAAATTTGAATTTCGCGCTCGGTGAGCTGGTTACGCGCGGTGATTGCTAACCTTTGTCTTGCGAACAATAGAAACCCTTTCACTCAAAAAATAGATAAGGACATAAAAGGAGCAAAAGCTTGACTTATTGTCCAGCCAAAATCCTAACCAAAAGTTTGATCCATAAGATGGCTTCGTTTATTTACAAATAGGACTTTCAGGAAACATCATAAGTTAATTTTCCCCCACCAATAGGGATTTTGCCATCTGCATAGTGTCATTGGCAATCCATTCGCATTTTTCATCCTCATTTTATCTTCCGAATTTTTCTATCCGCCATTCGCCATCCGCCTTCCGCCGCTATCCGGTCCGCACTTTACAGAGACCCAAGCAAAAATGCTGTTTAAAGGCACTGAGAACTAGTAAGATTAAAAGACATCCTGAAAATATGTCAAATTAAATAGTTATACAGAATTTCACAATTTGAAATACATACCGTTTTAGATCGCTTTGCTTCGGCTGAAGGCTTTCCGAGTTCGCTCGAACTGGATATCTCCCATAATGCTAAGTCCATAGTTTATTTTTCTTCAAGTGGCGCTCAAAGCTGGCGAAGAATGCCCTTAAGGAATTAGGCTCGCATTCCTCTGTCTTTTTTTTGCGAACCGTTATAAGGAACTCGCTGAGAAACTTGTTCATCTCTTGTGGAGTTAATTTGTCCATTTGTGTCATCTCGCCATTCAAAAAAAGAAATTCGCGGAACAAAGCAACAACGTGTTTGGTATTAAAGAAAAGCCGAGCCGATCGTGAGAACTTTTTAAATTATCGTCCAGAATCACGTTTGTATATTCTATCTGAAGTCACAGAGAAAGGGAATGTCTAATCCGTGCGGGTCGCGAGTCGTAGGTCGCGGGTCGCGGGTAAATCGCAAGTAAATTGGTGTGGGTCACGGATAAATTCGCGCGGGTTAACTGAGACAGTGTCTTATATAGTAAGATGATGTCTTGAGTTAAGTACATTGTCACAGTAAAATTCGCTTTGTGTGTTTTGGTATTTTATTTCATAGGTACTGTGATCGATTTACTCACTCAAATCATAGAAAATATAATTCGTACTGATTTACAATGTAGCCAATCAGGAGCACGAACGACAAAATTTCACCATTCTGGCACAGTTTCCCTTTACGTTTCTCCTTGCATGTAATATAAAGACAGCATACAGTTTCCTCACTAATAAAACAACAATTTTGCGTGCAACTTACAGGACATAAGTCATCATCAAAGGAAAATCTCTTTTTGATTAACGTACTCGACGAGTCTTGTAAGAAATGAGACAATTACCTGAGTCGACACCAGGCCTTGAAGGAACAGTATTTACAGCTGCTTTCCAGCTTTACGTGCATAGACTCCATAGGCGTCCTCGGAGACCCAGGGACTGCTAGTCGGGACGATGCGATATTTTCGGGCGAGCGATATTTTTGGACGAGAGTTTACTTCAATAGCAGGCAAGCAAACTCAGTCGCCCGAAAGTATCCCATTGTCCCGACTAGGTGCCCCTGGGTCTCCGAGGATGGTGCATAGGCGACATCTTTCGGCATGAGATGTAAACGCCGGAAAGACTGAAAGAACGTTCAACTGTGAAATTGGTATTTCTTTCCGGTTATTAGCGGAACAAATGACAAATGAAATGATTAATCACCTGAAGAAGATATTTCCACAAAGACGAGGCGTGGACTGGTAGTTAGAGTTCTTGGACTTGTAATCCAGAGGTCCCGATTTCAAATCCTCCTCCCTGTCACTGGATGGATTTGTGCTGGTTGTCTCAGATTCAACTCCTCCACGCTATGCAAATAGCCAACTGGTCAGCCTCCCGCCAGTTGGGAAAAGTAAAAATACTAAAACGAATTGAAAAGAAGAAATTCAATTTTCAAAAGTGTCGACGTCTTCCTTTGTAACGAGTGAGTCACGAGTTGCTCGGAACCATACTGCGGTAAAAACACGATGTAGTCAAATAAAAATGTCATGGTAGTGTGATTGTTATAGTTCCTTAGACTCTAGTTCGAACCCTAACCTATTTACTTTCATTGTGCCTTTGTCTACCCCGGCTACGAGAATAAATGAATACCATTTAGTTGATTATCGACTTAAGGCTTCTCCGGGTGTCAGAGGTTTTTCTTGTGCAGTTTCCGGTCAGTAGTGTATTGGCTTCTCCGTCCGTGTCCGCGGCCTCCGGACACCGTAGCGAAGGAAAGTATTTCCGTCCGCCGCGCGCGAGAAAAAGTCTTCTGGAATCCAGGGTAAGGCATGTGCCCTGGCAAATTTTGTAACGGATATGTTGCTCGCGTGTTTCTCCTTGTGCCTATTTTGTATAAAGATCAATTTTGTGACGAAAAAGGACCGAAGAGAGAAGAACAGAACAGCTAAATCACTTCCGAGTGAGCAACTCCTGACTGTCAGAAAAGTCCTTCGTCTTGTTTATTCAATACCCTCACGCAGCCTCGTCACTCCAAGAGGCTTAAAACCTCGAAGATCGCTTCGCTCGCTTAGCTATTCTACCCTGAAACTCATGAAGTCGACTTGTGGCAAGTCTAACAGGAGATTTGAGAGAACAGTAACCTGAAAGAGTGCAATGCATGAAGGGAAGAGACGTTACACGAGATAGTCAAAGGGCCTTTTGATGGGACTTCAGATGTTTGTCAAATAACGTAGTAATTTTTTTATGGCTTTTTTTACGTTAACAGCATATGGCATATTTTGTGGCATGTGCCCTCGTGGTCATTCGTATGTACTCTTTGACATAAGTTCTTTGAAGTATGAACTTCGAGGCTGTGAAGCTGGTACGATTCTTTATTATAGAGTGCACAAGAGGACGTAAGCTAGCCGCCTTGCACGCGTAAAACGGGAGTGGGGCTGGAGGGAGGACGGGTATGAAGGGAGGGAAACGTTGGGGAGGCGTTTTTCACCTCCAGGTAACCCTTCCCCGTAATATACCCGATCCCTTTTAGGAACGATTATACACCCTCCTCTTATTTAGGCCTAACCAACAAACTAAGCGAAAGAAAAGAACTAGTAAAATTTAGGATAGCCAATCACAAACTAAGGATTGAGACCGGTAGGTGATCAAATTCCAAGGGTTAATACACTTTGTCCTATTTGAGCATCTTATCAAATTGAAGACGAATCTCACTTTCTAATATATTGCAATAAATACACTATTCTAAGAGATAAATTTTGTGAAAAAATAGAACATATCATTCCAACTTTTAAACAATTATCTTCGTTACAAGCCATTAGCGAACTTATGACTCCTTCAAATCATTATATGAATATTCAATTAATAAAATGCATTTCATCTTGCTTTGGTCTACGCAATATTCAGAGTGTAGCCAGGATTTTTCAAAGGGGGTGGGGGTCACACTGAGTCATACAGAGTGTACTCACCTGATTGTCACCTGAATATTGTAGGTTGTTTGTTTACAAAAAGGCTTACAAAGGGGGGGTCACTGGCACCCCAGGACCCCCCTGGCTACGCCCTTGTCTGGAACACTGAGAAATTCTACTTTCAAATCAAACCAATGTAACTTAATCATTAATAATTGTTACTGTTTTAGTTTAAAAGCTTTTGCAACACGGCATGTATTTATGGTCATGCAAATAAAGGTTGTTGTTGTTGTTGTTGTTGTTGTTGTTGTTGTTGATCCCTCTGTCAGTGCCCCAGGCTCCCGTAGCATCTTACTCCCCCACAAGCCTTCTTCAACCGCGACCAATGCAGTAAGGGTGGCCGAACACAGTTTTTAAGTGCCTGTGTCTAATTCACCATTACTTTTAAACTATTTATGCTTTGGCATCCGTTTTTTGCAAGAGTCAAGGTTCACCACAGAAGTATTTATTCTCGCATTTTTGCAAGGGTGTGTGCTGTTGCCATGGCAACGGGGCTGGTAAAAAACAAGGCTTAAAAAATGGTTTTTGTTTATTTAAAAAAATCCAGTCGTTAGATTTTTTTCATCATTTGCCCACTAGGAATTGACATTAAATACCTTCTGTCAACGCTATTCTAATAAAATTCTGACATAGACGATTTTCTTAATTCGCCCTAAATCGTCCTCTGTATTATTAAAAATTCCCTATGTCAAAATTCAAATTTTTCGAGATAGATCATTCACGTGGTTTCTGAACGATTGTTTTGGCAAATTTCTTGGAAATCTAACGACTGGATCGTTAGAAATCGGCATGTTTGTGCCAGAGTTGAGCAACTGAGCATGCGCTGCATTTGACTGGGCTCTTCGCATTCTCGTCCCCAGCGGCCGCGCTCCTTTTGGTCAGCACCAAGAATCGCGACCTCTGGCAAACCTCTGGCCGGCCGGCCTGGTCCAACACCGGAAGTCCGCGATTCACGGACTTCCCGTTACTCTGCGCATGCTCAGGGTCAAGTCTGACAAATCTGATTGGTTCTGGTCTCAATCTATTGTGTTTACAAAGCCATTCAAAACCGGAATGTCGTTGGACTGAGCCAGAGGTCGCGATTCTTGGTGTTGACCAAAAGGAGCGCGGCCTCTGGGGACGAGAATGGGCTCTTTCGGTAACAAACAAAAGCTGAGAATTGCTGGGTTCTTTGTGTCGTTACCCTTTTTAACATACCTTTGTTATTAAGACTAAAACCATCAACACACTGCTTTCAATTACGAAGAAAAATAGCAACGATAGAGCGGGCCATTAAGCAAATAAAATGATCGCTGTATCAACAGTTAGCCTCCTACGCAGATGTTCTTAGGCTTGTCACGCGTTCCCCCCCACGAGAGGGAGGAACGCGTGACAAGCCTAAGAAGGTCTGCGTGGGAGGCTATACAACAGTTGACATGACTCAATTACTCCCAACAAAAGGTAAGGTTGCTTTTAAGGTAAATGCTTTGTAAGATTATCTGGCAATTATTCTATCAGTATTGACTTCCCAAGATAAATATCCGTAAACATTTTGTCGCTAGGTCACGAAGATCATCTTCGCGCTCATTAACATGGGACTTAAACAGGAATATTTTGACGAAAAAATACCCGGCGAGTTCATCTGTGCTCATTGTCATGACGTATTTCTGGAACCTGTTGCTTTGGGTTGCCATCACATGCTGTGTGTGAAATGCTACAAGAAGAGAATGAAACGAAAAGCTCCTGTCTGTCCTATATGCAAGAAAGCTTTGTGCTCGAGCGACGAGAAGATTGATACAAAATGGAAGGAACAGTACGAGAGAATGGAAATTAATTGTCCTAAAGGCTGCGAAAAAGTTCTGTCACTTGGAAACCTTACTGATCATTTTGCTAATCATTGCCAATTGACTTTTACGCTTTGCATCAACATTGGTTGCGATCGGAAGGTACGACGAAAAGATTTAGCGTTACACCTCAAACAGTGCGAATTCAGAGTTGTTCAGTGCGAAGGATGCGGCTTCACAACAAAATATGTCGATTTACGAATGCATCAGATCGTTCAGAAGTGTCTCCAAAGAACCAATCTACACATGATTGTGCAGAATCGCCGGCAAATGAACGCGCGCGTGAAACAGCATCGTTTGAAATTGCAAGAAGAAAGCTTTCAAGTCGAGCTAGAGGAAAGAGATTTGGATCGGGCGAAGATGTGGAGTGCTATCGCGAGAAATGACATTTTAAAGAGAGCAACGACTCCAAACCCTGATAAAGGAAAATTTGCCGCTGAACTGCCGCTTAAGGAAAAGGCTTTATCCCGTTTTGTACACAGTGCTCCAACATCTCCAGTAATACCCAGTGTAAGGATGTCTTCCAGTCCGACCAGTACTACCAAGCTATGTGAAAACTGTAATAAGCTTTTTAGTGAATTTCGTAACCATGGCGAGGCTTGTAGATGGCACAAAGGGGTAAGTGTTTGTTTGGGGTATGCAGTTGATTATTCCGAAGTAACATATTCTACTCTCCACTTTTTTGTTTTAGGACTTAATATTTTGCAATAGCTGTAGGCCGATGTCTGTGCTACATGATCCCACAGAAGACCATTCCATCCCCACCTGCCCCAGCCCTGTAGAGGAGTTTATGTGGGAGCAGCATCCAATAGATATTTCTGACGGCACTAGTCATGGGCTTGCTTTGTCAGCCTCTTTGGATCTTTAAAAATAAATGTACTTCTAACAGGGTGTGGAAGAATTAGAGTTAAGAAAAAAAGTCATGGGAGACCTCATATCAACATGATCTTTTTTACTTTGCGATAAAATTTTGATTTATGCTGGGGAGGGTGGTCTCTTTACAGGACCCTCGGTCAGTTACCAGTCTACATGTAAGTCAAGGGTTCCCAATAGTGCTCTTCAATGGGACAGTTTCTATGGCTGAATCCTAATCAATCATGTCAATCTTTAGTCTTTGCATCAATGGACAAGGTACTTTTTTCCTTGTCCAGAGGTTCTCTCTTTAGGGCTTTCCTTCCCTATTCCCGTGACCCAAGAGGGCTTGCTCATAGGCTATTCTTTTTTATAGCTCATAGGGCTGTCATGAAGTTTTGGATCACCTGTAGCCTTGTTCTCCATACCCGCAACAAACTTGCTACTTTGCGGGTGAATTCTATCAAAAACAGGCATTTTGCCTATGGCATCAAAGGAAAATCTTGAGCATACTCAGCCATGGCAAGTGTTTTGGGTTACAGTCCCCAATGACAGCCCTGGCTCATTCCTTTTTTGCCCTGTTTTGCTTGTATTGAACAATTAGATTATGAGCTTGAGATTTCAATTGCTTATAAATTTCTAATGAGGGTGGAGCTAAATTCGGCTATCATGAATATCAATCAAGCATGCATATGAATAATCTACTTGTTTAAATTATTATTCTATTAAAGAATGAAAGACATTCTGAGAATGTTTACTGTGTCAAAATTCAGACAACAAGTGGCAAAACTAAGAGTTGTTATAATCAGTAAGAACTTAAATACCACTATCAGACTAGAATTATGCATTCAATGTACCTGTTAGATAGCTTGTTAATAACAGTGAAGGTAGGTAAATAGAAAAAGTAATACTTAAGAGAAAAAGTAACATTCTCTGCTGGATTCAAGTCCTGAAGTGCATTACAAGGACAATATTATTGTTACGACATTCCTCAGCAATATCTCAATTCATTACAAATAATGGCATGTGACCAAAGGTTACTGTATATAAGTTGTGGAAGTCAACCAAGTACCAGTAACTGAGGCTTTTTCTAACATTCATTAAGGTGACATTGATTTTTTGATACATTTCATCTCCAGACTTACTGAATTTCTGTTATTTTCAGTGAGACTCCCAATTCCACTTCATAAAAACCGTGTCTTGTTTATGATTACAAAACTGAATCTGCCCCCCCCCCAACCCTTTTCCTTCAAAGTCCTAAATCCTGGCCTTCAAATAAGCCAAAACTGACCTGCATTCTGAAAACTATTGGGCACCCTCTACATGTAAGTCAGCATACCACTTCTTGATGATACATGTATGTATAGTTGATTCATTTGTTTACTAGAAAGCTGACATGGGTCAACAATGTAATCCAGAGAGGCAAGATAGTTTTGTAGGTAGAGCTGGGTTTATCATGCCTGCTTGCAGATCTAACCATACACGTATATAAAATCACACAACATCTGCTAGCTATAAGTCACTAATGAATTGATGTTGTTTTCTCTTTTCCACACCTTATTAAAATCTCTTGGACTCTGAACTGCAAATTTATAACAGCCGGTAAGTATTTGATCAACGTACTTTCCTTTAAAAACTTTTCACACACTTAATTAAACTGTAGTACTGTTTTAACAGAGGGTTGATACTTCATGACTGTAACTACTTCAAGGGTGGTGTGGGCGGGTAAGAGATCTAAAAGCCTACATTCTGGGTCAGCTAAAAGACTTTTAGATAAGGGATGTGTTGTCTCTGGTGATTAACAATCATCACATACTGTGATCCTTGTACCATTTCACACAGGTACAGGTTGTTTTCTCTTGCCAGTTTGTGGTTCTACTGTACAGTTAGGAGAAGGCTTTAAGTGTTCACTTTCTTTTAAGGTGTTTTCTATGAACTTTTTATTATTTTGTAACTAAATTTATACACATAAAGGGTTACCCTGAGTTCTACATTAAGACATCAAGACTTTTAAGACTGAGGCAAATTTCCTTCTTGGGGTTATTTGTTACACTGTAACCTGTGTTGATCAGTGACAATCACACTGCTTCCTCTGTGTATGACCTTAAGTTATGAGAACTGAAGCTATCATGATTAACTTTTTTTTAACATTGTATTTTTTTTGTTTCATTGACCAGGTTGTGGATGTGGTAAGTCAAAGCAACCAGTTTTCTGTAATTCTAATGTAGAATGTATTGATATAATTTAACAGCTTCAGTGTACAAACTGACACACTTTGGCAAGCCTGAACTACAATGTATAATGTACTAGCAATAAAATGATTTTCTTTAGCATCAAAAAAGTTTGTCTCAAGATTACAGTACCCCAGTGTAATATGAACTTCCTGAAATATTTTTCTACATACTTCACTCACCTATTGGGCAAGATGCAGACAGAATTTGCAGAGATGCCAGCCTAAACAAATGAAAATTTGGGAGATTGCCAATTTTACCTTTTTTCACCCTAAAAAGCATTATTCAAAGTAGACATCTTCCAATTAAATCTTAAAAATTCATCAAATATCAAAAACGTTTTCCCAAAAATTCCTAATATTGACCAAAATGTGTCGGAAAGATGCATTTTATAAGCTTTTATTTGTTTTGTCCGGTAGATTTGGGGACTCATACAGAAGAGGGGGAGACTCGTTCTGTGTCCGAGAGACTCCCGGTTGGCCTAAGTTAATTTGCCAATTGTACTTGGAAATTCACTAACCCTAGGGTTTTATAGACAGGACTTTCTTTGCACACTGAACATTCAGTAAAGTTTACATATTGGTTTTGCTGAGAATCTGTTTGACTTTCTATCAATTTTACTCACAGAATGAAGTCCTCTATAAAGTTATTAGTCCAACATTCAAATGCTAATCTATATTATAATCTTATTATTCCTCTCTGCTGTGTTCATTTTTATGTTATCATCATGGAATGGAAATTTCCTGCTGTTTAGTTTGTAAGTAAAATCAATTTTATTTTAATGTTTGCTCTCAGTGGACAAATACATGTAATGAATAATTTTATGATGTAGAGATTCTTGCAAAAAAATTATGGCATTTTTTAGACTTCAACTAATAATTAACAATAATAATTCTTTGAAACTGAGGTGAATAGTGGCAGAATATTTACCAAGCTGCAAAGCGGCAAAGCAAATATTCAAATGCTATTTAGCAAGATTGAAAAGAATTATTGTTGTTTTAGTATAAACACATGAAGTGATCTCAAAACACAGACAAAGAGGAAACCATTGACCTATCAATTCAACCTCTGACAAAACCTCATCAGAATCTAGTAAAATGATCTTTTATCACCATTCAAATCAATAATCTTGATCAAAAGTCTACTTGCAAAACAAATTCACCATCCAATCAAAGTTGGAAGTGAGAATTAAAAGAGCAGTTGGCAAAGGATCAACCTGAAATTATGATAATTATGTGCATAGGACTTAGGTGAAAACTGAATGTTTTCTTGCATAAAGATGTGGCTCAGGTGCTTTAATTTGTTGAATAGTACTTGATGCTTCTGTTGTTGAACCCAGCAGAATTTATTTCTGCTGTTGCTAGATGAAGGGTGACTTGCAATTGGCAGTCGGGTTTGCTTAGGTTGATAAAATCTGTGATTGCTAAACACACTCCTCAGAAACTGCTCAAAAGTCAGACAATCAAGTCTTTTTTATCCTTTCAAAACTTTCAGGCCAAATTTTATAGCCTACTTTGTATTTTCTGGTACAGCATCTTCTTGTGTTCTCAGAATTTCCTATTCAGAAACACTGGCAAAACAAAAGTTCTTACTGGCCGTTTGGTTTTGTTTGGATCAAGCATCATTCCCTCGGTAGGAGGTGAATAAATATGCTCATTGGTCAAATACAGTGAACTAATCAGCTCAGATTGCTTGAAACACCAAGATCACTGAGAGTGTATATACTAATCTGTCAATCTCACACCTGGAATTAGATGTGACATTATTAATGTTTATAATTTTTTTTGTTTCATGTATCACTGACTCACCTGGACCAGGGGGTGAGTAAAAATTGTGTTCTTATAAAATGGATTAATAACAAATTGTTATGAACCTAGATGCATCAAGCTTTGGGTTTAATGTTCATTAATACATGTACAGTAGGGTTCTGAGAGGGCTGGCCTGGATTCTGATTTATATAATCATGTGTCATTACTACTTGCATACAATATGCAGTTCCAGAAAAGGTTCCTCCCCTCCTCATGGAAAGGTTTTGAGTTTGCCCCCCCCCCCTCCTTCCCCTGCATACTTCCCCCCAAATAAAATTTTTGGTTTTTACATCCCTACCCCCTAAGAATTTACAGTGAACTTGGTTTGGGTTGGTATGGATATTGTCTGGAGCCATACGATTACAGGACAGTGTTGTTTGTGAACATTGAACAGTTGCATTAAAATTAGGACTGCAAAAGTGAGACTGATTAATCAATTGGTACATATAATTTACATATAATAGTTATTAAGTTTTAAAAAGTTTTAAATGGCCCAGCAAGAACCTTTTCCCCCAGATGACTTTGGTGTAATGCAGATATCTAAATTATAACAGTTACTGTAAATAATAATAATATTATTAGTTTAGCTGTAACATTAATTGATTTATGTTAAAACTAAATTAATTTATTAATCTTAACCCTAATTAGAAATTAATTAATTAATTAATTTAAAGTGGTATATTATTCTGTGTTATTGTTTCGTTTTCATGTTGGATGCTGCTTGTTTTATCACGAATTGTTTTCAACAGGGGGTAAGTGACAACTTGTTTGTGATATTAGTACACCATATTGGTAAAGCTTGATGGACAAGTTTTATGTAATTTGTTCTTTTAATGCTTTGTTTAATTTGTTTGACGTGAATGCTTAAAGTTCTTTCAATTCCATTTCATTGAGTTCCCAGTTTTTAGAATGATGATAGTAACTTCAGAAGAAGAATTTTAGTAAATTGTAAATTTGTACATACAGTACTTATTGTGTATTTACCATGTGATTGTCTAATTTTGCTCTTTTGTCCTCTTGTATGCTTGGGTTTCTCCCTCTCTCTGTCTTGTAAAGATGGTAAGTGTCTTCAAAGTACAGTTGTAAATTGTCATGTAGTAGTAAGTTTCTTTTTCAGCCATCTTTGGTAATACTTAACTATTTTTACTCTTTTGCAACTGATCAAAGTAAAACCTTGTTTGTTTTGGGATTAGATAACAATTCTACCATATTAGTCGATTGAATAAAATCTTTGAGTGGCCTTCAATGTTGTACGTGATGTTATGTGGTCATATTGTGTTATTTATTTGATTACAGTGTCAGGCTTGTGGTAAACTGGATAACCTAGAGGGATGTGTGACAGGCTATCACGTGTCTGCTGATCCACTGGACAAGAAAGCTTCAAGACTCCCACATCCAGGAAACACTGCATTTCTTACATGAAGGGCCATGTGGAGTAATGTGAACTTTAAAGGAGCTTAGTCATTGTATTTGGAGTCATTTTGTACAAACCTGAAAAATAATAGTTTGTATAGTTAATCATACGGTTTCGATTTCAATTTGAAATTAATTTGCACGAGTGAGCTTTTCAAAAAGCTGAAATTCGCTTTTTGAAAAATTCACAAGTGCAAATTAATTCCAAATTGAACGAGAAAAACCGTATGATTACTTATTAATATTATAAAGATGAAAATTTTGCGTGAAGGATGTTTTGAACTTTACGGACTAGCTAGAGCAGGGCTTTTCTTCAGGTGAAGAAAAGTGAAGACCTAGCTAGAGCAGGGCTTTTCTTC
>CM042755.1:9060783-9077530 GCA_022496165.2 Catalaphyllia jardinei
TAGTTCTAGTTCCAGCTAGTTCGCGGTCACAGCGAGTTGGACATCTCACGCAAGGGTGACGGCGACGCGCATTTGAATAGAAAGAAGCACTTTAGACAATCCCTAAGTACTTCATGTATCCCTTCCAGATATTATAGTGTATCTAATACACTATAATAGGGATAAATATACTATGCTACGTTCTAAATACACTATGATAAGGGATACACCAAGTACTTACCAGACAACCTCGTTCCCAGGGCCTTTTCCGTGGCTTAGGGGCGGGAAAACGCCCTGGGAATGACGTTGCACTTTAGAACCTTTCTACTTGAATGTCGATAAATACTAGCTACAGCTAAATTCGTGAAGAAAGCGTTTTATAAAAATAATGCCCCCGTGGTGTACTTGTTTGTTTTGCAAAGGTTGGCTGGGAAATGTACAAAGATTTATAAAGACCCGTTTACACAGGCCATTTTTGTTGCGGCAACTCGATGCAATTTTTGTCGCAACAAAATTGCATCAAGTTTCAAACATGTTCGAAACCCCTGCGATATCGTAGCGACAAATTCTGGCTGAAAATCGCACCTGGTTCACACGTGCGGTTTTTGAGGTTGCATCTTTAGCGCGACAAATATTGCATCGAGTTGCTGCGACAAAAATCGCCTGTGTAAACGGGCCTTAACGCTTGCAGAACCTTAGTACGACTCATTAAACTCCTTGCTTTGCGACGTTTTCGCTGCCGTTGTGCTTTGTGCAAGATCTCTACTGTTGTGGTGTATAAAAAATCACGATGTCCACTTATCAGTGTTCTGCTTGCTTCTATATTTGTGATTTAAACCTAGAAGTCATTGAAAAATTCCAAGCGAACAATTATAGTCTTCCACACTGGAAAAAGACTGTACCATTTGCCCATGGAAATTTCCGGAAATTCGTCCCGGAATTTTTGGTCCAATGGTAAGCGCCCTCAGTCTCTCTCCCTTTCCCATCATCCCCCGCGTCTTAATAATAGACAATTAGGAAGCTAACCTGCGATCAGGCGTCCCTATATTTTTTCGCTTCGGGAAGGTTCCTTCCCGCCGTAAAAAAAGATATGGGACGCCTGACCGCAGGTTACTAGGAATCTGTCAATTTTCTCACCACTATGCATTAATTAATAGTGCAAGTTTTAAACACGTGATACTGCCGCTCACCCCAAAAAAGCTAAGAAAAGAAAAAGTTTTCAGCATTTAACAATATCATGCTACTAAGACCTCTTTCTTTTCGTAGAGCTTCTCAACTCTCACGAGCTGTGTGTTTGCAATGTAGCTTGGCTTTTCATGAAACTTCAAGGGGATTCAAATAACACAATATCCAGTACCCTCTAAGAGACGCCCCTACAGGGAATCACGGTACTTGTTCGCACGAAAACAAAATATATCCAGTCCAAGATGACGAATACAAGTACCATAATTCCCTGCAAGCTCGTCCTATAGAGAGAAATGGTGATATTACTCTCTGTAAAAAATACGTTTATTATACAGGTTAGGCTACGTTCTATCACTCAGTAAAGGGCTATCCAAGGATGGTGAGTGTATCATAGCAATGATGTAATGACATAAAACCCGCCATAATAGCTCGTCAAAATCTGCTTTCCAGGCTTTTGCGTTGGCTGGGCTCGTCAGCCAAAGACATCGCAACTGTCTATGGGGTTTAAAACGAAGATCAAGATGTCGAAAATGTGCGAGCAGAAAGACCGCGCCAGACTAGAATGGAGTGATGTGATTTGGTTCGGCAAATATACAACGCCACAACTGCGCTTTAAGTGATTATTCATTACCATTTCTTGCACATTTAGTCACACGGAAGCTTTTAAGGTGTGTTACATGCAATATGAATTCTTACTGTACTTCTATTTTTTTGGAAAACAGCAGTTAACTTGAAACGTTATAAAGCATACTAGAGGGGTTTCCGATAGACAAATTTATGTCTTCATTGGTCTTAGTTATAGCATAATCTGACAGTGTCAGATTACGAGTGTAATCATCACATTTGAAAGGCAATTCATGCGTGTTCCAACAGTGTTAGAGCGTCGGTTCGGTTCTTAATCTCATAACTTGGATATCTGATAGTGAGATCTTGTCTCATTTCATAGATTTGGTTGCTTCATACTGAATAATGAATTCATTCAACAGGTCAAGATCTAAATGTCGTCTTTATTTACAATAAATACACGAAAAGACGCAAATAGAAAGTTAGACTCGCCCCTTTGAAACAATGACAACCAAGCGGACAAGCCCTGGGAACGAGGTTGAAACAATAACTCCATTCAAGAGATGTTCGACTGGAGAATTCACGAGTATTGAATTATAAAATTCTCAAATCTGATTGGTCATCAGCAGCCCTGATTAGAGCATTAATTGGACAGTTGCACACGTCATGCTTGTAATTGGACAGTACGCGTCATTTTGCGCGCGCTGTTGCGGTGTACTTTGCCGAGTAAACTGCTGGTTTTTTTCAGCATTCATAACAACGTTTTAAAATCGTTCAGCGCTCAATCGATGGTTTGCTCGTTTCTCAAACTTTGTCATAGTTTTGATTAATTGGTAACAGGACATCGTGTCGTCCAATTTAGTCTGTAATGATACTCGTAATTAACAAATCAGACTCCCGCTTCTAGGTCGTCCGATTTTGTTAATCACTCGTATGGTTACAGACCGAATTGGACTCCACTCAGTCCATTATTAAATTCTACTTTAAGCTATTTTGTTTCCGAGACACTGCCGACATGAACGCCCAGCAGAATAATAATAATTTTACTCATTAGGTTGCATAAATATGTCGTTTTGCACCGAACACTCGCAGCTAGTACAAGACGACAGAGTATATTAGTGACCTTTTCAGCCTGAACTCATCTGTTTATGCTCTGAGGAATGCTGATTTTATAGTATCGAGATTTAACACTGTGAATTTCGGCAAACAAAGCATTATATACTTAGGACCAGTTCTCTGGTGAAAACTGAGTATGGACGTTAAAAGATCGGACACATTACAATTTTTTAAAAATAGAATTAGACGAATAGATCTTAACAATTTAATCAACAAACCATTGTACGTGTATGCTTTGTGACAGTTGACACATTTATTTTGATGTTTTATGATAGCTTAAATTACTGTAGTTCTAACAAATATAATTTTAAGGTAATCTTTATTGTATATATTTTGAATTTTCATTTTTCTATACTGTGTCCCCAATTAGCACCTTGCCACTTAGGAGCTAGATCTTCAAGTGACACATGTATCATCATCATCATCGTGATAAAACACTATCACAACTAGCGTGCGGAAAAACAATACTCATCCGTTTAAAGTTTTAGTTCACAATTCTCGAAGCAAACCAGAAAGTTGAAAGAAATTGTAAGGTGTTATGTTCACAGTGAACGGATTACAAGAAAGCTCTAGTCTTTTCTTTCACTATGGATGTTTTGACGACGTGCTGTCTAGAACCCAGGGGGGAGGAGAGGGAGGGGGAGTAAGAGGATGGGGAGACAGTGGGGAACAAAAGGATTAAGAGTGAAAGGGGGAGACAGGAGGGGAAGCAGGAGAATCATGGAGGAAAAAAATAGAAGGATCTGTTACAAAACTAAAATGCAAATACGAAAACCTTGCAAACCTCAGAAAATTCTAAAAGTTTCCCTCTTTGGTAACTAATGGTAATGGTACTTTATGATGACGGTTTCGCTGATGCATGGCTGAACATTTTTACTATTTTCTCGAGTCCTAAAATTTGCCAAATGGCTTACAATAACAGTCAGTGAAACACAGCGCTCCAACAAAAGCAAAAAATACTTCCGGTAACCCAACCCAAATTTGCCTTTCTGTTGATTTACTTCTCTGTTCCTCTCTACTTCAGAAATGGGTAAGACGAGAGGAAACAATTATAAAACTCCTTCCCATATCTCACTCTTAAGGACAAAAATCTGATAGCAAGCTTAAGATTAGCAACATGACTTTAACGTGGGATACGTTCGCGCGCTGATTGGTTTAAAATTGTGTTTGTATAACTCGACAGTTACACAGAACTAGCACGAGTTGTTGACGTAATGATGGCGGAAGCAAAGAGAATTTACATTTTGATAATCAAAGTTAGCGAGCTGTTTTCTTTATTTGTCGCTGTGTTTTCTAAAAGAAATAGGAAACATGTTCCCCGTGTTTCTATGGAGTTTTAGTATAAATCTACTAGCGTTCTTTCGCGAATGCCGTCCTCTGATTGGCTACGCTACTATCTAGACCTCGAAAAAGCTCTGGAAACACTCGCCTGCGGCTCGTGCTCCCACAGCATTTCTCGTTCTCCCAAACTTCCACTCGTGTTTATATTAAACAATTAGAATATCAGCTCGAGATTTCTATCGCGTGATAGTTGACGAAGGCGCAGCTCGAGTCAACTATCACACAAAGAAATCGAGAGCGAATACTCTAATTGTTTTAGTATAAATCTACTAGTCGTTCGAAACGATATTTAAATCCTCTTCACAGACACCTCGAAAACTCCAAGAAGCGGCCTCTGGCGAACACAGCTACGCTACTCACTATCTATCACAGAATACATGGTGAGTAGCGTAGCCAATCAGATAACGGCATTCGTGGCATTCGTGAAAGAAAGCTAGTAGATTTATACTAAAACTAGTTATAGTTTACCACTAAATTTTCTCCGATTCTTATTGGTTTAAATTTATGTGACGCGATAGTGTTGGTCCGCGGAAAATACCCGGATGGGTAAATAAGCGGTTTTGTAGAAATAAACAATTGAAATTGTATTAAGAGGGTTTCGTCAGTTTTCTTCTTCAAATTTTACGTTTGGCTTTCACGACTTTCATCTAAAAACGTTGAAAATAATTCAATGATTTCGGAACTAGCGCGCGGAATAAAATTTAGTGGTGAACAATGAAAACAATACAGTGTTTACGTCTCGGAACTATAGGTCTGATAGTTGCCCCTTGGACATTTGATGTTCTTAAAACTAGCATATTTCAATTTGCCAATATTTGTTTTAAGAACATCAAATTTCCGCGGGGCAGCTATCAGCCGATAGTTCCTCGACAGAAACACTATTGTTAAAATAGAAACACGGTACAAGTTTTCTATTTCTTAAAAAACAGTTACAGTCTCCACAACAACCACCCTGGGGACTGAGGAAAGAGGCCGCTGTGGAGAGGTGACTGCTATATGGTGGGTACGGGATGTGGCACCTGTTTTTTTCAGAGGTGCAAAAAAAAAAACAAGCTTTATTTAGCAGTTTTAGTTGTTGTTATGGAAAGCTGGCCGTTAGTGGAAGTTCAACTTTATTTACTGGTCATCCACTGTACTTGCTTATGGGTTTGTTAATTTTATTCTATTGTTTAATATTGAAACTTAAAGTATTATTCATTAAGTTCTCGCTTCGATTAGCCTATAAGTTACAATTTGATTCCGATTTAAATGAAATAAGAACGACAAGTTTTCTTCGAATGCTGGTTTCCATGGTCGGCCTACATTATATAATCTTTTTAAAATGATTTAATACAACAAAACGTTCTTCCTGATCATACATTAACCAGCTTTCTGCATAAATTTGCATTTACTTAGGAAGGGGGGGGGGGGGATACATGTTTGTGTTTTGGGGTCCCTATACCTACAACGTAGTCTACCTGTTTTTATCCAAAAAATATTAAATAAACTGAACCTTGTCGACATTTTGAAAAACAACAGCAATTGCTGTAATATTTGCACCCAATGGAATTATTTTACATCATTTGCACTTTAAAGAAAAACTCAAATTTAAAATCCTTTCAACACACTTTTAAATTCACAAAACTAGTTTCGCTGTGACAACAGCCTCAGTTACAATTTTATCGTGTACATAAGCTGACAGGATCTTGCTTACTTATTAAGTTCTCATCACTTTCCTGTAAATATTCAAATTTAAAAAGTACCGTATGTGAATTAGTGTTGCTACTTCAATAAAGATTTTTACTTACTTACTCACTTGAAACCTAAAAATACTGTAAGAAGTCTACCTTGTTTAGGACCACACGTTTTATTTTTAAGACACCATTCACGACAAGAGACAGGGCAGCGAGTCAAAAAACCATAACCCCTATGCCATACCCCCTATGACACGTCCCCTATAGACTCGGGTACCCCCGGATTTACTCATTTTTAGCACTCGTCAGGTATCAGTCGCTTTCAAGTGAATGAGTGAAAGATTTCAACTGCTTTATGATATTGCTGAGAACTTACAGCGTCATAAAAACTATTCAGAAAATTTACAAGCAATTTAAATTCAAGAGCGCAAAGGCAAAGCGTGTGAGTTGAGAATGAGAAGATCTGGGCACGAGTGAGGTACACATGTGTAAACAGCTTGGTTTGAAGCCTTAGTAGAAGGAAGGAATATCCACATTGCAGCAGGTGAAGAGAAGCAGCTTAAATGAGCCATTATTATAACCATGTCATCTGCGAATGTTTCACTCTCACCTAAAAACAAAGTGAGAGATTTTAATACAACACTTCAAAACCTGATGATCTTTAATAGTGCATGTAAAGGAGGAGAGAGACAGATTGACGCCTTAAGATGAGTAAGTGTGGGCAAACCCAAATTGCAAAGATAGCTATTAGGTGTCGATCGGTTTTTAAGTGCAAAATAAGAAAGACTTTTCCGAGATACGAAGAAAATTAATTTCATTCCTTAGGAACTTCGTTTGGTTTGATTTCTTGGAAAATATTAACTGCCGCTTATTCTTGGGGAGGCAAACTGTGCGACGAGCACCGTGTGAGCGTAAAACAAAAAGAATGGCGCAATGGTTAGCAACTCCAACAACTTCAGAATATTTGGCCATTCGGAAGGTGCATTGACCTAAAAGGTGTGGCCCGTGGTCCGCGGTCGGTTAGAAACATTAATGTGGAATGAGTGAGTTACCACGGTCCACAGCAGCGTTGTCGATGACAATAAAATAAATTGAGTGCAGTGACTAAATAAAGTGCTACTGCGAACCTGAAATAGCCTTCAGTGCTACCGCGATCTGGAGGCTCGCAGTTAGCGGCTATAAAATAAGTGAACTGGACTGAACTGAACTGAACTGTCACCGCGATCCGCAGTCCCATGGTCGGTGAATTTCAAACCGGCAAAGTGACAAAATGAATGGCTATGTTTTGTTTGTTTTTTTACATACTGTTTTACTTTTCGCTGTTAGGGGTTGCTTCGAGAACGAGGAACATAAATTGTTGCTTCCATTTCGAATTTTGAAATTTCGACAGTTAATTCCATTTTGTGAACGCAGGTGCAGACGGCGGAGCAGAATGTGAAGAGGAATACTTCAGCGCCGGGGTACTTTGAAGTTTGGCCATCAACTCAAACAAAAACACGCAAAAATTCAGAAACAACATTGGAGAGAAAATATGAGCTAATCATCTTCAATTGCGTCATCTAATGACAGTAAGCTCCCATTCTTGATCATTACTCGCCATCAACAAAAATCAGTTTAATTCTAAAGCCTGATTTATTTTAAAAAAAAACATAAAAAATGTCACGGACAAGTTCTCGATCAGTGTTTCAAATACTGCTTGAAGTTGTTTCAAATTCATGCAGTGTGTTAAATCTATGAGAAGAAAACATTAAGGTGTCGGATTAAAAAGTAAACAAAACGCTCAATGCAATCTGGTGCTGTGGCTACCACATGTGCTACTGCTCATCTCGACTTACTGGGTGTCCCTGTTAGTCTCTTCAGGACATATTACATTAAAGTACAAACTGCCGGCACTTCTTGGACCCTGCACCTTGATAGAAAGAACGAGTTATGGAGAAGCGGCGACCATTAGATGATTACATGAAACTAAAGAAAATAAAAGTATTAACACAACCCAAAACAGAAAATGACAGTGAAAACAAACAGAAAATTAGAAAATGAGGATTAGAGACAACGTCAGTGAGAAATCACGCGCATCACGAAAGGTTTTTCTTGTCGAAACAAATGAGTTCTTAAGGAAATATCCCTCTTAACTTCCCAAGTCAAATTGCACTGCATGTGACATGACTTTAATCGTCTACACTCATCGACCACTGCTTTCAACCAATGAGCCAAGAAGTATTCTCTCAATTATTGTAAAAAGTACGTTTATATTGTAAAAGTACATTTCCCCTCCCCAGACGATCTAGAAACAATGGTTGAAGCGCCACTTTGCGAACCAAATAGTACATAAAATGACACTTTCTTTCATTCACGGGAAGAGAATTTCAGGGCTGAAACTAAATTCTCAAAGCCTTGGCGAAACGTTTTCGCAGGCAGAAACCCTTCTTCGGTAGCCATTTTACTGGCACACCTCAACATGAACATTTCGTTAACACTGACGCAAGGAAAGTTTTCCGTCATTGCATCAGTTTGACAGGCGCTCTTCGCCGTAATAACGTATATAATAGTTGTAACAACTGCAGAAATAACAATTTTATTAACTTTGAATATCCTATTGAAAACACTTTAGAAAAAATAAACTACCTAAACTCGTGACCTCGCTATCATTTTGAAGATCAGTAAGAATACAAAATAAGTCAGTAGTAATTTGAAGTAACATCCATTGTGGAAACTTAAAAGGCCAGTTTAATCTCTCACAAGGAGGATCTTAATTTTTACAGTTGTCCTAATTTGCTACTCGAATTTTAACTTAATCAAGGTCTGATTGTGATGGAGAACATCTCTATCTATAGAGGCTTCAAGTAACTAAGCTGTGTAATTCAAACTACCCCTAATTTAAGTCCAAAACTCGCAAGTCGCCAAATCAGAAGCGTTGCTACTGGTTAATTCAATCAGCGACACGTCACTTTGAGTGGAAACCTCTGATGTGCCGGTAGGCAATATGGCATTTGTATCCACAGCAGCAACGAGCGAGTCTCTACCTTGTACAGCGGTACCAGCCTGAAATCAAATATCACTAACTAAGCACATGACGATTAAATTTACAACTTAACCAAATCTGCCAACTTCTTTCTACTAGAAATGTTTCTCATGAGTGCAGCGAGTGCATGGCTTTAAATAACTTCAATCACTTCGAAGATAACTGAAGCAAAAAGCTGAATAGATAATGAGTAAAATTGTTTCTGGCAAAAGAGTGGACCTCATGCTAAAAGATGTGTTACTAGGTAAATTAGACGCAGATATAGAAATATTAATTTAATTTATTACAGTTGTCAAACTAACTATTTAGGCACAGTCAATAGAGGGATATGGATAGGGAAAGGATAGGAAATGGATAGGATAGGAAACATGGCAAAGATCTTTGTTGTATGTTTTCGTTGTCTATTTTGGGGGTTAACCCTGCACACAAAACCTGGCAATTATGTGTGCTCATACAACTAACCAATGCATCGTCTATGAGCACAAAACCAAAGACGTCTGGGCCCCTGCGAACTCGAGGACCTTCCAACACAAATCTCAACCTGTTTGCTTGTTTCTTTGATGTTTACCGACCTTCCTAACCATTTCCCTCAATTAACTAAGATTTGTTCAATAGGAAACGCGGCGTAACTCCAAATCTAAATGCTTTTAAGGAAATCGTCAACATGAAAACTAATTTAAAACTGAGAAATTCATAGCTATGAAAAACAACACAGAACATAACTTCCAGGCAGCCTTTTAAAATTAATTTATTGCATTCAGCTCATTACAATAACTGCACATGTAAATTATTGGTCTTAGTGATGTTAGGCGTTATTAGGAATATGTATCTTTTTTCATGAACCTCACAAGGTTAATTACATCAAGACTGCTTTTAGTGCGAGTTATTAGTACAATTGAAATACGAGTGCTGTAACAGAATTTTACCTTTTTGAAGGCGTAGTCGGAGAAGTTATCCACGGAGATGAACGATGTTTCGCTTCGACACAAAGAAAACAATGCACTACTCGTCCATGAACAATGCGTACATGATGTGAGATGAAAGCATTAGGTTAATCGGCCACACTGTTAGCAATGCCGGGCTCCACTCATGAGGGTTTTGTGGTCTATTCCACTACTGTAAAGTGTTAACGGCCCTCGCAGACGGGAGAAATAATCATCGATACCAAAAACTTGCAGCATGTGTAAAACGTTACACGACTATTCAAGTGTTAACCATTTTTGTGGAAACAAACCCAGAAGTTTTGCTGTCGGCAAATCCTTCACTCCACTACAATAGTCGACAACCCGCCATTATCAAGACCATCCTTGTCACCATGCACTCTGAGCAGCTTCCCGTTTCCGTCAGTCAATTACATCGTAATTTTATCAAATTACTGGCACAATCAGCCTAATTAACACGTATGACCCAGGTACAAGTACAAAATCCGCACGAGTAGACATTGGGGCACAAGAAAAAGCGCAAACGTATATGCACGCGCAAGAGAAAGAACATTTTTTTTCCTTCTGCTGAGGCTTTTAACGCCAACCGGAGTAGCGTCATGACGCCAAATCAAAGAAAATCACTGTACTTATGAGAACATAGCGTCAACTTACACATCTACTTCGTAGATTCCATGGAAGATTTATTGATGGTTTTTAGAAATGTTACCTATTGGTTAGGGTTTTCCGAAAGAAAATCCATCGGCTGGGAGACCTGTTTTCCCTTTGCGCAAATGCGGGCGCCTATCGCACAAGCCTGAGCTAGGCTTAAGTTTCACACAAGCGATTCATTGTGAGCAGAACAACGTTAAGATAAGTAATACGGTTGAGAAAAGGAATGCTACTTAACAAATCTAAACTACTTTTGTACTACTAAACTACTTTGCAATTCATTCCTTTATTTCTTAAATCACGTTTAACTGTTAAACTCAATGAACCTAAATTAGGTTTTCAGGATTGTTACTACGTAGGTGTCACCAATCAGCTCAATTTTCAAAATGGAGCAGCTTGACACCAAAATAAAGTGCTAATATTGTTATTGCTTTAGAGCTTCATTGCTAGATCACATCACAGCCTCCCGCTAACCTATTACAACAGTGTATGTTTCTCGAAATGGAGATGTTATCATCGCAGTTGTAATCGCAATTTAAGCAATTGCATTTTAGCCCGAAAAAAACTTTCTGGTCTTCAACGGGATTAGCACTCATGGCCTCTGCGTTAGCGCTGCAGTGCTCTACCAACTGAGCTATGAAGACCCATTTGTTGGGAACTTCATTTCACGTGTCATCCCTGTCACGGGTAAAGATGAACTCAATAAATTGGTCTGCTCCCAACTGCAGCGCTAACACAGAGGCCATGGGTTCCAATCACGTTGAAGCTTTTTTTCGGGCTAAAATTTTGCAATTGCTTAAATTGCGATTAAAACTGCGATGATCACATCTCCATTTCATCTGTATTCCCGTAGTTCAAAAAAAACTTCATTAGTGTATGTTTCTTCTCAAAACAAAACTTAAAAATTAATGAGTCCTTGGGTTAAACTTAACAAGAAACGAGTCGCTCGAAAAAGGAAAGAAAAGCCCTTAGAAAAGGATAGAGAGAAAAAAGAGAAGCGAACGAACTTACCGCCCCTACTTTTCATTGTGTAATTGTTCGCGCTGCGCCCCAACTAACTGAACGCCAAGAAGAAGCTATTTTCTCTAAGATAACCAACACTCACTTGACTCAGAAATCGTCCCAGAGACTCGTATGTTGAGACAATGTCAATTTTTTCATGAGTTGGAGTTTGGGCTAAGTTTAAGTCGAAGCTTAATTAGCACTCAAAAAAGTCTGACTGACATCCCAGTTAACCCCACAATAACTACAATGGGCGACAAAAGTGTTGAGACACTTAACAGTAAAATTCGATTTTCGAGTGTCTTGGACACATTTTCCTCCCTCCCCCAAAACAGTGTTGAATTTTCTATTTCTTCGACTACACAGAACACAGCACCTACACAACACTGAATTACATGGGGGCCGGAAGGTATCAGGGAATTAACGCTAGACGCAAATAAAATAGAACAAAAGCCTCAGTATCGCAAAGCGTCATTTCCTAAAAGTGTATCAACTTCTTTTGTCGCACATTGTGGGTTACATTTCTGGTGAGAGTACATGTTTATTCATTGATGTTTGCACCATGTATGTACATAGTTCCAGTCATAAAGTCCAGATTTTTCCTCCAAAATGTAACAAGGAAAGTGTTGATGGAAATTGGACCAAAAAATATCCATAATCGAACTCGAAATACTAACTCAAACTCATGAAAATCACATCTCTCTTAGATAAAATTCTCATTAACATCAAAGATGTATAACACACTTACCTGCACTTTTTGCGTCTCTGAAGGATGGAAATGGCGACCAATTAACATGAAGACAATATCAGGTAACAGTGCTATAAGAATCAGCAACACCAGTGCAAACCATACCACGCCTTGAGAGAAAAGCGTAAAGAACAACCAGTACATGTCTAGTGATATGACGTCACTGAACGTTAACTGGATACTCTTCCTGTAAAAATAAGTATCAAACAAAAGTTATCGAAACATTACTTATTTAATCACTTTATATTGAGTTATTCTGGCTATGTAAGAAATTAGCTTTAAATTAAAGAAAACATGAAAATAAAAGTTCACAAAGACAAAAAACACCAACACCAAAGAGATAATACCAAACCTTAACGAGACAAGAATGGTTAAGGATGTAGAAGATTAACACGGATTACATACGGCGAACTTGAAAAAAACATTGGGCTTCAATTTTTCAGACAACTTAACTGAAGAAGGGCTAAGCTTAGAACGTTTGCACGAAAGATGTTCACCTTTTAGGTAATTTTATCCTAAATTAAAACTCTATTAGTCTTCGCAGTAGTACCATGAAGTCTATTTGGAGCTGAATTTACGAAGCTCTCCTAATTCAAGATGCACCCTAAAGCACTGGCGCCAAAGCTTACTCTTTGTCTTCGACGCAATTCAGTGGTCACTTAAAAAAGCTTACTTTTTTGTCTTCGCCTATAGTAAGCAAACATTCAGCTTTTCCAGTCACCGAAGTTTCATCCTCTGAAGTGGCTGCTATCCTAAAGAAATTCGTCTCGAAAGAAGCGACTTCGGTGGCCTCCATTTTGACCTGTACTTCGCAGCCAGTTCGTGTTTATGTAAAATCATTCGATCCGACTCGATTGGCGGCAAGGAGAAAAACCTACAACTGACTTTACATCCTTCACAATATAAGCAAAATGTGCTTTTCCAAGAGATTATCCACTTCAGTATCTTCACTGTTATCATTTTTGGAGTTTCGAGCATGTTAGGCTCAAAATAATACGGCTCAAGAGCAGCCATAACGCAAAGGGATAGTTAAAAGGGTTGCCGGAAGCCGTTTGACCAAAATCTCTTTGACGGAATGACGTCACGACAACGCGGCCTGGCTGCTGAGTACTGTTCAAAATGGCAGCAAAAATGTCGAATTTTGGGCATCTTTGGAAACCATTCTTAATGTGAGGTTTTCATTTGCGTTGACAAAAAAGATAAGTTTCTCGGAGAGACCTTCTTTAACAGTCGTTTGTATTTGAACAATAGTTACGAGAAATCTTTCACAAAAAGGCCTTCGTATATCTCGTCCCAGAAACATTTTTAACTAGAAAACAGTACGGAGGGCACACGACCCTTTTCCTACACCAGAATAGTTTAATGCAGTGTCTACAACAAGTCATCACCAAGAATACACATCACATCCTAGTTTACACATAACAACGCTGCTACTTCGTACTAACCAAGTCTCACTATTGAATGTGATGGTAGAGAGGAAAAAGAGAATGATCGAACCCCATGTAGAAAAGTGAGTCATCCATGTCCAGTAATGCGTGACTAACGCCAGCTGCAATATAACAATAGCCTCCATCAATCAGCTGGTGTGAAACACATTCATTTAATGAAGTCGTGCAGCCCAGGGAGTGTTCCATGTACAGCAGATGTACTTGCTATGTTGTCTAAAACAGCCCTTTTTATTTGACCGTTGAGAGTAATTGCCTAGGTTTAGCATTACTACGCTTAGTGATTGGTTTAAAAAACCCCTGCCACTTTCTGATCCAATCAGAAATGAAACCAAAACCAATCGTGACTAAATCGCACACGTTTTCCCGCGCTTCGCGCGGGCTACCTACACCTGCCGTGAGTATTGATTGTTTCATTGGATCACAAGTCTCCTTTGCAGCCGAGCTGTCACTCAACGCTTGTCCGTGTCCTTTGTGACTGCCCATAGTGATTACTTAGCTTTACCAATCTCACTTTAAAACCACTCCCTCACTGATACAAATATGCTTATCGTTATTGAGTACTTGCCTTTAAATTACTAACAATGACGCACACTGTAAACGCAAAGGTTCCAAACGACCAGTTTCCATATTGCTAGGAAAAGAAAGCATGGAGTAATGATGTACCTTAGTAGAATTCTACTTGTATAAAGGTGCAAATGGTGCCATCTGATTGGCTCAGCTATCGCACACTATCAGCCATTAATGATGGATGGAAGTCGTCTAAAAAATAGCGACCTTTTCTCTGGATAATTCAGTTTCCGAGAGGACAAAAGGAGGACAATCACCGCTACTCAGCTATATAAACTCCATAAACAGACACGAATGGTCATCAAAGCTCATATGTACACAACTCTACAGCTGTGATATTCTTACTGACACAACTAACTTATTCGCCTCCGATCTCTAGGAGGTAACAGTTTACTCGGCCTAATAAAAATTTAATTGTAAGATAACAATTTTAAAGTTTCTTTTACTTTGCTTATTGGACTGATGACAAGAAATAACACTAAAATAAGATTTTCTGGCATGCTCAAATCCTTATTTAAACGTTCTCTTACCCACATGGCCGGTCCCAGTGTGTCACCTTGAAAAAAGAAATACGACCCAAAGAAGAACACTAGGGCGTGCCAATATCCTGAAGACATAAAACACATCGTCAAACTCTACAACATTTTTAACGTTATCTAATAATCACGAAGGGTGTAAAATTAATTTAAATCTCTGTGTTCCAAGGACTAAACTTTCGTCAGGTTTTGCAATAACGTCTTGCCTTACATAAAAAAACAACAACACTTACGCTAACACCAGCGCCAATGCCAACGTTACCCTATGACTTCACAGATTTAGCAACCTTGACCTGTTTGTGATTGACAGCTGTCGTGTTGTTAGCCAATCAAATTATTTGAACAATTCTAATAAGGTTTGTGATTGGCTTATTTTAACGTGTCTTATCAGAGATTAGTAGACAGCTGACGCCACTTTTGCTCCTTTGTAAAATAAAATTTGGTTTGAAAATTCAGCGAATGCGTGGGGAAATTATAGAATTCTTAATCATAAAACAAATAAAGAAGCCTCGACTGTGCTCTGTTCAGTTTTAAAGCACTTAGGAAGCGGTAGAGCACTCAAGAAGTAGGGAAAAACACTCGACTGCGTCTCGTGTTTTCCCCTACACTTCTTTCGTGCTCTACCGCGTCCTGCGTGCTCTACAACAACACAGAGCACAGACGAGGCTTCTTTATTCGTTAGCTAAAGAGACTCATTACATCTAAAATCACGCAACTTCGTCCCCAGGGTCTTCTCCACTTTTCAAAATGGTGGGCGTCCCCAGGGACTTCTCCTCGACAATTTTCAAAATGGCGGCTCGTCGGGAGAAGACCCTGGAAACGCCTGCCATTTTGAAAAGTGGAAAACACCCTGGAGACGAGGTTCCGCGATATTGGCCTCTTTAGATGTCATGACACTATGCGCCAGGGGCGATAAAACAGATGGAATCATCAGCACTTGACATGCCTACAAACAACATTTACTCACCAGAAAGTATCCAAAAGAAGAACTCTGTCCATGATAAACGATAATTCTTCCTAATGTCCCTATGACAGAAAGTGAAGAGTTAATTATTTACAACGCATTCCGTAAAAATGCCGGTGCTATTAGGATTTACACTACCAGTGACATTTAAAAATTCTCTAACCAATTGACATAATTCCCAAATATCTTGAGCAGCGTAAATGCTTAATCGCTCGAGCCTTCAAGGAACGGCTATCAACTGAGTGTGGTAAAACCAAGACCAACGCTATCATCAATTAGACTACTCAGCCAATCTCAACCAGTAAAACCAAAACCAAATCCACAGTCATTGTCTGATTACATTCGACACTCAATAGCGAAGCGCACAGTTTCTAAAAATAGATTAAATCTCCAGAGACCCCCCACATGACTCAGACAAGAATTGCAGTTCTGGAGAAGGTTTTGTATGAGCGCGTTGTCTTCTAGACCAGAAAATCCGGCAAAAAAGGAAAGATTGGTGGTCTAAGATTTTGGTTAGCGAAAATAATGTCATAAAGCAAACACTGCTGCCGTGGGTAGTGTAAAACAGACTCCCGAGGTGTCCAGAAAAGAGCATAAATGTCACAAATTGCACGAGGATCTTACAAAGCCGCAGTGACATGCGGACAAATCCCAGTCCGGCAGTCGAGAACTTTTAGCGAGGCGGTTGCGACTAACCGATCAGAATACTTCTCAGTGAAACGTGTCACGAAGAAACCTATCTGTTGTTTATCCTGTTCTTCAAGAGAAGACTGATCTTATGCTAGAAATTCCCAAACTCGACCAGCCGAGCAGCCCGCTCCACAGAGCAGAATTTTGTGTACTGTGCAAGTTGGAGGACCATGATATTAATAGAGCCATTTATTCGACCGCATAAACAAAGCTGTGACCGTAAGCAGATCTCAACTGCATATATTTCATAGCTATAAGCTTGGCGCGATACGTGTACTAAATAGCGCAGCGAGTAAAACTGTTTTTATGTGCGAAGACGG
>CM042755.1:9077930-9133304 GCA_022496165.2 Catalaphyllia jardinei
CGCTCTCAAAGAAGTAGCCCATGAAATAGTTTGTTTGTCTGAGTCACTCATCTGTGCGTTTCGCTATTGACAACCGCTCTACAATTACCAGTTTATTATTGATGGCGAAAATTAAGAACGCGCATGAGTTACTTTGCACTGCAGTGCAAATTAAAACTAAGCGATAAATTGACCTGATCTCAGCCAATCGCTGTGAAGTACTTTATACTACAATGGATGATTACAGAGGGGATAAAACTGCTTAAAGGGGCAGTAAACTTCTCTTAGTTGGTTTTCTTATTCCCTTGTTTGTATTTTACTCAGTTCCAAATACCTATCTAATGTTTGTTAGGCGAAGCAATACAGTAAACAGTTTATTGCAACTTGTCGTGCAACAATTGTGGATTCAAAGTTTTTCAGCCAGGTTGTAAGCCGAGGCAACATGCAGTAACATGTAAGTTTGGGGCAGTATGCCTACCAAACGTAACATAAGTACAAGTTCCTACATTTTTCAATGAAGTTCGGGTATGGGACAAGTTACTAAGAAATGTTTCCTGCTGTTGCTCAGTCTTTGAATCGATGCAAAAGATATCTGAAACAAACATGTGGGACTGACCGAAGAATATTTTTTTCCTCAAAATCGCCTTATCAAACCTAAACAACACATAATGTACCTGTATAGATGAGGTTGACTTTGTAAGGCATCACTGTTGACATGTTGCTCAAAAATACCATACACGAGAATAGGTAAAGATGTGAAGAAAATGTTATAAGCCGTTAAAAAGAATGCGTGGTACAAAGGCTGCAAACAAAACAGGAAGTTACAAAGAATCACTCCAAACTTCATATACAGATTGTTTTAAAACTTTGCTAATCAAAAATTGATTATTTAAAAAAAAATCCACCGTGCCGTTTTTGAAAAACAATTTCTTACAGCTATAATCAAGGGGGTTTTTAGCAGGTCAAACTGTTGCTATAATAACCTATCGTGTCACAAAAATAATGTGTTCAATAATAATTGGACGGGTTTTTTTTGTTGCCATGTTTGTAGTACCATTGATAAATAGTGGTTATAATTACTCAAGATCTAAATTTTGGAAAGTGCTGGGAACTGTTTTGAGCTACCTTAAGAGAGGAGTTCGTTTATACCAAATGATCAGGGTGACTAGCGCAGAACTAGCGGAGAATAGAACGTAGCTTGTGAAGGTTGAGTCTTAATTCCGTCTTGTAATATATTTTAAAAAGAATACGCACCTGCCCGGAGAAAGCGGTGAAAAACGCGTAAAAAAACTGCGGTGTGATAAAACACACATTCTGAAACAAAGAGCAAAACAAGTACAGTTGAATCTTTAAACAATTGTCTACAACAGTTAGATGAGTCTTGATTACTAGCTTCAACAATCAAGGGGGTCATTTAACAAATAGAAAACATGTACCGTGTTTGTATCGAGTTATACAAACACGATTATGAACCAATCAGCGCTCGTGCTTTCTTAGGACTGTTTTCTAAACATTTTTAGTACTTGCTCAACCGTTACTAAACTCACCACGAGATGAAGTAATGTATTACTTATTCTTATTTTTACATTGCAATGCAACGCTTTTGGCACTTCTTACAATGCGTTATTTTAACCTTACAAAACGACTATAACTTAGTTATTCAACGCTTATTGTTAAAATAAGGTGAATACACAACCGGGATTAGATTTTTGTGTATAAACACTTGTATACACAACATGCACCGTACACCACAGAGTTACCTTGTAAAAGAAATACTGAACCAGAATAGCGGCTCTGACGTAATACCAGTGACCATGTACCAGAAGCACCCTCAAGAGAAACTTGAATCTGGCCACAGCATAGTCACTGGTTCTGACCGCCTGCCGACCTTCTTTACCCATCACGCCAATACCCACATGAGCCTCTTGAATCATGCCACAGTCATTAGCACCATCACCTATGGCAAGCGTGACTGGCTTCTCACGGGAACACTTCATTAACTGCACAATCTACAAACAACACAGTCATTGCTTAAGAGACAAGTTTCACATTGGATATGGCAGTGTCAATTTAATGCCCTAACTGGAAAAGACATTTAGACTTCAATGTGACTTGGCTTTAAACGTAAAGCAAGAAAGTAATTGACGGATTTAAGTTTTAGTACTGTAATTGAACAGACATATTTTTGTTTTCTTATATTTTTAGCCAAAC
Source organism: Catalaphyllia jardinei (assembly GCA_022496165.2). Lineage (NCBI taxonomy): Eukaryota > Metazoa > Cnidaria > Anthozoa > Scleractinia > Caryophylliidae > Catalaphyllia > Catalaphyllia jardinei. Next base: position 9,080,121 of record CM042755.1, read on the forward strand.
ACACAACCCCGCAAGCAAAGTTTCTGCTTTAAACAAAATCGTGTTTAAACAAAGGCTAGTTGTCGTTGTTGTTAGCGCTTACCGCGAATAGCCAACACAAACAAATCACTTCATATTTTCTTATTATTCTAGAATGGACTAGCAAGTTTGCCGTGCAGGTTTTCATGCTGCTCTTAAAAAAGTAGAAAACATGAATCGTGTTTCTATCGAGTTTTAGTACAAATCTACTAGCGTTCTATCACGAAAGCCGTTCTCTGATTGGTTACACTAGTCACTATCTATTCTGTGATAGTGAGTAGCGTACCTGTGTGTGCTAGAGGCCGCTTCTTAGCGTCTTTGATGTGTCTGTTAAGAGTATTTAGATAAAGTTTTGAGCGACTAGTAGATTTATACTAAAACAATTAGATTATTCGCTCTCGATTTCTATACGTGATAGAAATCTCGAGCTCGTAATCTAATTGTTTAATAGAAGCACGAGTTTTTTCTTTAACCGATCATCGCGCGTAATTTGTTAGGACTGTTTTCTAATACTCTATGTACAGTACCTGAGCTTTCTGTAATGGTGACATTCTACAGCATAATACTGCAACACATTCTCGACAGATATCTACAAACAGATCTGAAATGGAAACAACTGTCCATCATTTCATCGCCTAATATTACCTATCTAAGATTTTGCAAAATGATCAGTTTTAGCAAATAACGAGAAAGGAAATTTAGTGGTGAACAGTAACGGCCCATGGGATAACAACAGAACATATTTAACAATTATTCCATGAGCGCGCATTGGACATGAGATGATAGATAGCCAACGAGGCGCGTAGCGCCTCGTTGGCTACAATCGTCTCATATCCAACAAGCGCGAGTGGAATAATTGTTTTGTTAAAAACGCCCCCAAAATATAACAAAAAATAGACTACAATAAGAAATAAAAAGGTCCAAAAAATCACGCATACGCTCGCCATTTTTGTAGATCAAGGTATAATGGCTCATACACCATGATGGCTACGCCAATGAAAACTCTCGAATCGCATTATCCAATGATCTAGTTTTTAATAATTTGGATTATTTGCTTGTACTAACAGAAGATTTGTTAAGGGCAATTTCTTTACCCACATCGAAACATAATACTTCTAAAATGTCACCGGGATGTTACAGATTATACAGCCACCGCATCCTTCACCTCAAAGGTCTACACGCATTCCAGTATCCCGTGAGATATTGAGCATATCCAGTGGGAATTCTGTCACACCAATGTGGCAGTCAATACCCCACGTCCTCAAAATTAAAGTCACAGACTGTACATATAATTAACCACATATTTTCTAAATTATCCATACAACAAGCAGTCATATCTACCTGTATAACCTCTGAAAACATGGGCTAAACTAATTCCATCAATGACTACGCCATAAGGAGTCTTTTGTGTTGGAGGACTTTGGAGCAGCCTAAGGTAAAATGAAACAACCACCGTTAGGTGATTCCTCAGAAATAAATGTTACCGATGAATTTTTTTTAAACTTTCCCTGGTTGTTCTCTACCAAGCACTGTTTCAAATAAAACCTATAACAATGGTAAGTCACAGTGCTGGCTTAAGAGATGTGATGGGCCAATCTCACTCCATTTATGAATGTACTCGTGCTAATCACAGGCGTTATTTATCGGTCCACGTTACCTTTTGACAGGTAGGAAGTGTCGAGCATATGGAACAATATATAAAATCACACCATTCAAAACGTGGACGTAATAAAGCGTTCCTATAGTCGTTGTTTTCGCGGTCATAATTTGCATCCCAAAGTACCGGTTTTGTGCACGCTTTCAGCTATATCTTTTTGTCCGCCTGATGAAAATTTTCAATTTTTTTTTAATTAATAAAGAGAATAATTTGTACACTGTTGTCATGCAATAAAAAATGTCGGTCACCATGCTCGTTTAAAAAACCAGCATTCATTTCGCTATCAAGCTTAGCTTGAAGGAGATTTGTTTCGGTGTGTATGTGCACGCCCTTATTTGCCCGCAAAAATGACGCAAAAATAGTGCGCAATAGGAATGCGCAATGCAATAGTCAGGAATAACCTTAAAAATCACTTTGAACTGCTTTGAACAAGATTGTGTTTTGTTCTGGGTACAGCAATGTGATTGGCAATTAAATTTACCGTGAACTGTTCGAGCGGTTTTCACTTGAGAGTCGAAAAGTAACTGATTTTGCTCCGTTACACCATTGGCTTAAAAAAAACACGCGCCACTCTTTCATCCAATCAGAAGTGAAACCAAAACTAATCGTGACTCGCTTACACAGTTTTTCCCGCGCTGTGTCGGCTGCACGCATTTACCTCAAGCCTTGATTGGTTCATTAGATTTCCTTAGTGTTAGCATTGGTTTTGGTTTTAAGAGCTGTTTTTAATTTAGTGTCGTAAAACCAAACCAATTACAGAATAATTGTCTGATTACTTTCGACACTCAGTTGAAAACCGCTCTGTGACACTTGAGAGTGCAGTTCAGTTCAGTCTGTAATCATACAAGTGATTAACAAAATCAGACGAGCGCGAATATGATTGCAGACTGAACTGAATGACACAATGTCCTGTTACCAATTAATCATAACAATTACACTTTCCCACAAAAGTAAAATTTCATTTGAAAAAAAGCTTTTAATAGTCCTTTTTAAATATCATAATTAAAATATGGAAAATTGCTTCAAAAATGGCTGTTAAGTTTATTTCAAAACAGTAACGGGAGACGAAACCTCCACAGTTTTACAAAATCATTTTCATTTTCCTACAAAATGGTCTCTTGAATTGGTTACTATAGTACTTATAATCAATGTTGTAATTGGTGGATTTAGTGGAGAGCACTTGAGATGACTGGCTCTTGTAACTGCCCGACTACAGCCAATTGTCCGATTACACTGTCCGATTACAACTTTGCAGACTAATTAGAGCAAATACAGCAGTTTATGCATCAATCACATTAGAGGAAATTGTAGTTACGATTAACACAACTTACTGTAGACTGAACTTACCACGACAGTGACTGACACACGACATACCACAACATACAGTGAATATTCCCATAACTATCACGACATACAATAACTAACATGGTTCACTGGTTTCACATATTGTAACAAGCAAGAAGCATTAGGCACTAAGACTTGTCTCGACAAACAGTGAATAACAGAACTCATTTGTCGCAACATACCGTGAATAACGACATACAAAGAAACAACATACTTGACATGACAAATAGTGACTTGTCACATAAAACACAACCCAAACAACTTACCTGTCTCGACATCTAACAAGCTCCTCCTCACATTCTCTCTCTGACTGCTTTTTTGTCACAGACATAATTTCCATTCCCGTCTGGAGAAAAATCCACAATAGTGTCAGTAAGACATTACTTCACCATGTAATCACTTAAGACACAGTCAAGAAACTCTTTTATCACGTATAATGTATAAAAGCTACAACTGTAACCTTAAAATGTCCACATGAGTGACTGATATTGACTGCTGTTTCTTCCTTGTCTCCTGTAAGAACCCACACCTACAGTGTACATAGAAAGCAAACACATCAAAGGGTCGTGAGATGTTCTGGGAATCTAATGATACAGTTGCAATTAACTGAGATAATGAGGAGTTAAATTATGTAGTCGAACACCCCGGCCAAAAATAGCGGTCTAAAGGCCTTTGAGTTGTCTTGCGTAACAACAATCATCAACTTTGTCCACTGAATTTCCCTTTAGATTTCTTAGATTGGATTCTTCCTGGCATGGCTGGTGGACATAGATGTTTATCTTCTGGCTGATTTCTACGATTAAGATTTTTAGCGTTTCTGTATCTACTTTGAGCCTAGCTCATATTAGCTCTTTCCCACAATCTTTGCCAGCCAATGTTGTGCACAGATTCTCTTAAAACTACTTCTGGCTTTGAGCAATTGCATAGTATAATGTAAAACTAGCAACTACCTTGATACCAGCGTCTCGCAAGGCCGCTATCGTGTCGGGAACTCCATCTTGCAATCTGAAATAAATCAGGAAAAATATTTCAAATAAAATGTGATGCTGCGAAAAAGAAAGTTGGAAATAAATAGAAAAACACTACGCAGCAACGTGGGGTAAGATTTCATGGACCCTGAATATTCAAAAACATAAGGTCTGGTTCAAAGCGAGCTAAAAATCTGCAACAAGCCTTTACATAACATTCTCCTCGCAAAACTACATGTAGCTAAGAAACTATGGCCATTGATTTTGAACTTATAGAGGAACATGGTTATCAAAAATTCTCGTGATATTTCACGTTTCACCATCTTGTAACCTGTCCTCGTGATCATGACACAACAATCTGGAGTGAACCCTAATCATGTACATTCCTTACTTCTGAGAGGTTGGAGAGCATTAGGCCACAATAACGCACAAGACTTTTGCTGTTGTGGCTGTTGTTTCATTCCTCAAACTCATTAATAATTCAACAATTAAAACAAAGAAAATGATAGTGTTAGGATATCTGATCTTAATTACCACAGACAGATGTTTCTCCTTAATTTTACTTTCGATTCATTGAGAAGATATATCGAACACTCAAGACAGTGTTTGATTACAATTCAAAACACCTCGAAGATCATCAAAAATACTCTACTGCCTGTCCTATTTTCATCTCTCTTCTTCTCTTCTCGTTGTTTGGAAATGAGGTCAAACAAGGTCGTTCGTGTTTGATATATTACGTGCCTATCTTCCACAGCTGTTGCTCCAAGGACATGCAGATCTCTCTCCACCTCCTCATAAACACGGGCCAGCTAAATATTCAACAAAAAGATAAAGCGAAGACCATGAAAAGCTGAAAAAACCTACATACATGCCAGAAGGAACAGGTTTGGGAATGAAATAGGGGTAACAGTACCTGCTCTTCTCTGTCATTGATAGCTTGCATGGCGTTGTTAAGCTATATGGTGAAATGTAACAGTGGTTAACACAAGCAAGTAAAGAGGCCTGACGGAAATGGGGATAGGTTGCATGGTTGAGATTGTAGACATGATAATTACAGAGTCAGGTAGATAACAGGACCTGGTCTGGGTCATTATGTTGGGTGCCTGGCAAAGACATGTAACTCTCACAGTACATCTTAACACTTACTAGTACCAATTTAATGCTGAAGGTTACCGTGCGATGGACTATCATACCATCCAGGGGTGGGGCAGGAAGAGAAAATAATCTTAGTTGCTCTGTGCAATAGAAATCACAGACAAGCGCTGAGCTGACGGGGCACTCCAGGGATCAAAACGTAGACTTTGCTTTTGTCTGTACCAAGCAGAAAGTGAACAGAAAACTTTCTTTCGGTTTACTATAATACCAAACTGTCAACTGTTTTATACGGATAAAATGCACGTACATGTATCAAATAGAAACGTTCTGGGCAAAGGCTGAAGTTTGAAAACAATGAAAAGGTTTCATGGATGGAAATTTAAGATAAAAGATAGCGCATACTTGGAAAGTTTGGGTTTAAAATTTCAAAATTGTAGCAAGTCCTTAAAATAAAAGAACATCATGAGTCTTTGCCTTAACAACAAGAAACTGAGTTTAAATTAAAACCTGCAAAAACCAATTAGTTCTATAAAAATACGAATTATTGATCAGGAACAAGCCTGTACTGTAATCATAAAAGAGAGGAACTTTTAACCTACATGTATGTTTAAGTTAATCCCAAGAACTAAAATGAAATTGAATTCCTCTGGCGCACTTATATTTTGGGAATTCTTGCATTGCATTTTATGTTTTGGCTGGGGAGGATCTATTTTCTGACGATCACACATTCTGCCAGAAAAAACTGACGATGGTTTCTCGCAGAACTATTTAATTTTTTTGGCATTTATTATAACTGCACAACCTAAGTAAGAATAGTTCAGTGGAGATATTTCAGGTGTGGTGATGTATAGTACTTACCTTTCTGTCTATTTTAACATATTCATCTCCTGAAAGTACTCTACGAGCCACAACTAGGGTCCTGAGTCCTTTCTATTAAAAACAACCAAACAACCCAACCCATCAGACTATTGAAATACAAAACTGCAAGTGCAGTTGAAATATGGAACAAAGCCGATATAACTCGTTGGATCAGTGATATTGAACACTATTGAATTTCTACTGAATCAATTGCCCGGATACCAAATGATTTATAGCCTGGAGTCCAGTTCTGTTGGTGACCACACTAGAGTTTAACAACGTTCTTCCAGCTAGCGAATCATACCTTTAAATTGGTTTTTGTTTTAAGTCTGGTTTGCATATGATCATTACAATCACCTCTCTAGTTTTGTTGGTTTAGTAAAGGCAAACAAGTCTAAATACCTCTGCATACTCATTGACGTGATCAAGAGTAACATCTCTTGGACCAGAGGCCAGTTGATCCAACACAGCTGTCTCTGCTCCTTTCACTAACATCAGATATTCGTCTGCAACACAAATCACTTGAAAGTTAATACACACATGTTTCGGCATAGAACTCTCAATTCTCTGTTTTGCCTAAACAAACTGTTGTTGACGATGATGTTGTGGAAGGCCTCGTCGAAATCTCTTAATACACACATGATGAGACATCGCAAAATTGTTTTTGGTGTTGTTATTGTTGCGACACATTTAATTCTCCCGGCGTCTCTGTCAACACTACAAACCTGACAATGTCTCACGTACCTTTTGGTGACTTGACAATCACACTCATCCTCTTTCTGGTTGAATCAAACTCTAGAACATGGAGAAGAGTGTACCTACAATACACCACACTACATTAACTTCATGATTTTAAGGAGACAATTTCAGCACATTTAATCTCATAAATAATAATGATAAAACAACAAGCTTCACAAACCTCTCAACTAAACCATCAACTCGGACTTCAATATCATCAGCCACTTTTCCCTGGTATGTGACTCCAAATCTGTTGACAGATAAACAAAACATCAGTGCATTAATTTCTGCATAAAATAGCTTAACCATGTGCCACTTGGTAGCGATTTTCAATCGACTGTTGTTAAACGAAAACCATAGTAAAACCAAAACCAAAACCAAAGTGACTGCCTGATTACTTTTGACACTCAACTTAAAACCACTGCAGTAGTCGGCATATTATCAAGTAATTAGACAGCTCACCTTACGGCTGCCTCCACAAGAGCTTTCTCGTCTGGAGATGATGCCTAAAACCAGATTATAGAGATTGTTTATTACAAGATAAATCTTGTTCATGTAAGTGGTTTTAGATTCTAGAGCACCAGATCATGTACAGCAAGAAAAAATATTACACCAAATAAAACTTCAATTTTCCACACAGAATAAGAGTAGGTTACCTGATAGTGATAATCATAAATGGAATTGTGATCAGTCTCTTTTGAAGCTTGCACAGTGTGGCACAGAGAAAGCGTTAGGAAAAACTGCACGACCTCTGACTGAAAGAAAATCACCACTGTAAAACATTAAATAAATTTTCAAAACATGTTACCTTTAGTTAGACTATGAACAGCCCCGCTAAAACCAACACAAATTGTAAGTGGCTCCCACTCTTTGAGCGTTTCTGTTGGCTACTAGAACTTGCTTTGCGTGTTGATTGGTTCCCTCTCTGTCTGTGTTATTTGACTGACAAGACTGATTACTTTGATACTATTTTTACCACACTCAATTGAAAACTGCTTTGCATCTCCAATAAAAAACCAAATCCCAACTGGTGGGAGGCTAACAAATTGGCTACTTACACAATGCGGTCAAGGAGTTGAACTCGGGATTACCGAGAAGAAATCCAGATCGCAGCCTGGTGAAGGATTTGAATCATTATTTATTATTCGTTACTAACAGCGAGCAACACAACCCGTGTTTTGATTGGTTCATTGTATGTCTGTGTCCTCTGGGATTGGCTAGAATGATCACTTTGGTTTTGGTTTTGCAACACTCTATTGAGACCGCTCTAAGGACTCAAGATATTACTATCAACTTACGTTTACAGTCTGAATGGAAACACAGGGACCATCAGTCTGATCTGCCACAAACAACTGACTGTTCAACTCCTAAAACAAAATAAATGATGAACTAACCATGAACTAGAATTCTCAAAAGTGTTATTTCAGGGACAACCAAAAATGATATGTGCATGATTTCTATAACAGAAAGTCACCCAACCTTAAGTTGCATGTTTCAACTGTCAATCGTCTTAGTGGACGTTTCAGCAAATAGAAAAGTTTAAAACTTGTGACTGGTAGCAGGGTTGTTATTAAGTTTTGATTCACCTGTAGCCTTGTTCTCCACACCCGTAGCAAACTTGTTACTTTGTAGGTGAATTGTATTAACTACAGCCATACTCAGCCATAACAAGTGCTATGGGTTACAGCCTTTATTGACAGCCCAGGGTAGATTTTACGCATCTCTTTTTAAAATACTCGTTGATTATATACACAATTATGAATGAAGAAAGAAAACATGGTAAAAGTAAAAGATTTTGTCGTCATCTTCTTTCGGCCAACTGTTAGCTGACTGGTGGCCATCTGTTGGCTAACTGTTGGCTGATAAATGGCCGACAGTCTGCCGACAGTTTTAGTCATGTTTCAAAGTAAAGTGTTGGCCGACAGTCAGCCAACAGTCAGTCATTAGTTGGGATTTGAACTTTAAAGTACACATGTTATTGGAACATAGGGTAAAAAAAGAAAACAAATCGAAATTTAACGTTAACTCACCACATATTTCAAGCCGTTTATGGAACATTCCCTGAACTGCATGTCATTTTCTGTCAGTGTCCCTGTCTTGTCTGTGAACACATACTCAATCTAATAAAACACAATGTAGAAGATTGCAATGTTTCAATTTTGCGGATCAATTACACATTAAGAACTACCTTTATTTTCTTTCGATGGATTGGAAACAAAATTATCTTAAAAAGAAATAAAATATGTTATGTATAGCGGTAAGTTCGCATACATACAGCGTAGTAATAGCAACGTTAGGGTAATATAAATAATTCATGCAACGATTTTAAAGACCTTAAGAAGTGACTGTTGGCAAAAATTGCAATCTCATTAACTACAATCGCAACCAGCTTCCTTCTATAGAAGGTGCACTGTCCATCTAAAGCAGTCCTTCTTGTATTGTGGCATAAGAAATAACAATTTTTTTCCTATACTGCTTGTTAAAAAGAAGATCACCCCCCTCCCCCAAATACTGACGGGTACCCGAAAGTAACGTTACTTTTTTGCCCTCCTATTAAATCCCGAAAGTAACGGTCCCCCGAAATTAACGGCATTTTAAAAAATTACCCCAAAACGGTAACAAAACACTGTTGTATTTAATTTTCATTTCAAGCATATTACTTTCCGTCGGCTTAGTCATCTCAAGGAATACCGTGACCTTATTTAACGTAACATCTTCAACTGAATCGAGAGAAATACAAATAATATCTTTTCTTTGGGAATTAACTCAAACACGAAAAACACCAAAGTTTGTCATGAAACCGTGATTATCTTTCAATATATACAGATTAGAAAACTAGAAGTTGTAAAAATTCTCAGATTATCTTGGAGCACATGCACATGCTTGACTGAAGAACGTTTAAAGGATGGGTTGTGCATGATTTAATCTGTGAGTAAAACTTATGAACACTGCAATACTTTATTTAAAATTAATTTGTCAGTTGAAAGTCAAAATATACTGTACAGTAATCGTGTATGTATAGCGTACCACTATGGTAGTCTGTTTTGCTTACTGTTTGTTCATCTGGTTACGTTACAAACTAAGAATAAACCTAAATGGAATGAGTTGTAAATTTCATAGTACGTGCCCTCTTTGTCTGAGACCACTTCGAGTTACAAACGTTTTTTACCTGTCTGAAAATAACGGCTACCCGAAAGTAACAGCTACCTGTAAGTAGCGGCCCCTGTTGCCGGCAAAATTCGAAAGTAACGGGGGCCGTTACTTTCCGAATTCTACGGTATGCTTATAAACAAGACTGCTAACTAGTTCTTTCTTTCTTTCTAATCACCATGAACAAGGCTTGTTAAAAACGTTTCCTTAACAACTTAACACTTGGCACTACCTGTCCAAGTTCTTCATTGAGATCTGATGTATTGGCAATGGCACGCTCATCCGTATCCTAAAAAAAGAAAAAAAGCCCTTGAAATGCGTTTAAATCACAGGTACATAGTATGGAATGCTAACAAACAGGACAAACATAACCTGTTGGCAGAAATTTGCCATTTTAATACCCAAAAATATGAAAACCTGTTTAGCCAAGCAAGATCAAGCATGTTCATATTTAGCTCTCATTAACCGAGCAGGATGTCTGTATGTAATATATCAAACACGAGAGACAGTGTTTCATCAGGATATACAAACAGAGAAGAGAGTTCAAAATACGACGCGCAGCGGAATATTTTTGAAGAAATTCGAGGTGTTTCGATAGCCGATGAAACACTGTCTCGAGTGTTTGATACATCTTCTCAATCGAAACAAGAAATAAGGAGTAAAAGGAGAAGGAAAATCGTAAAAATCTATGCGAATAAAGACCGGGTATCAAAACCTCCTTCACGGTTGTGATTTTCTTTGTTTTAACTTGATGAGTTTGAGAAGGGAGAATCTTGACCGAGGTCGTCAGTACACATGACGGTTGAAAACCAAAGTGTATTTATATTTCTGGTAATGCACCCATATGTCTCCTTCATAGAAATTAAAAACCTACTCAGGAACCTACTTAGCCTAAATTTCCAATAACTATCCCAAAATACAAAAACCTGTTTTTGCCAGGCTTCCAAGAATGTAGATTATTTTACAAGGGTTTTCCTGTACTACTCAAAATGTAGATTCAACTGAAGAGGCAGGGTTGAGTGCAGAAAACTGAAATTAACTTGCATGTACATGTAGAAATAATGATCAAATGATTATTTTTGTGTATTTATTTGGAGTAAACAAGCATAAATAAATTTTTCAGACTTTGAAAAATTTAATTGTGCTTATTTATTCCAAATTGCAATCAGAATCAAACTGTATCCAAAGTGTTTTAGGGCCTGTTCTTACCTCCAGGTACATTTTCAGGTCCCAAGCAAAAAATAAAGCACCAATGAATTTTTGAAGCTCTAAACAGAAACAAAATGAGAACGTTTAACAACTGACCCAGATTCCAGTTTCTGAAAGTAACAATGTCACTGAGTCCATCCCTGGGTGAGTAAATGTTATCAAAATGAATATCTTACTGCTACTTGTAACAATTTACCCAAATTTGTAATTATCCAATTGGGGCAGGGGGAAACAAGATATCGGGATTCGTAGTAGTATGAAGGTTAAAAGCACATAGATTTTGTAAGATTAGGGTGATTCCTCAGAAATAAAAGTTGCCGATGATTTTTTTTTAACTTTCCCTGATTGTTCTCTATCACACGTTTCGAAAAAGACAATAAAAATGATAGGTCACCATTCCCACTTAGGAGATGTGACGGGCCAATCTTACCTCATTTATGCCTGTACACGTGCTAATCACGCGCCTTATTCATCAGTCCAAGTTACATTTTGCGGTAGCTCGAAACAAAGCATATGGAACAACATCATATAAAATTTGGGGAAAAAATCGCACTATTTAAAACGACGTGGACATTTGTAGAGTTGTTGTTTTCGCGGTCATCATTTGCATCACAGAGGAACAGTTTTGTGCACTCTTTCACCTATATCTTTTTTCCTTCCGATAATGTTTTTATTCTTTATTTAAATCAAGGAAGATAATATGTACACTATTATTATGCAATAAAAAATATACTTAGGTTACAGTGCTCGTTTAAAAGAAAACAAGCATTTACTTTGTTATCGAGCTTAGCTTGAGGGAAATTTCTTTGTTATATACGAATACACGCTCATATGCGCACGCTAATCATAAATGACGTGAAAACCTTGCGCAGTAGGGACACGCAATGCAATACTGAGGAATCACCTTAAAGGCAAAGTATAGGAGTGTACAAATTATGGAGTGAAATAAAATTTGACTCAAAGATAGAGCAAGAAGTTATGACTTTATATAGAGTGCCATTACAAGCTTAAGTCATGACTCGATCTATGCAAAACTTATTGAATAAGTTTTTGAATAGGTCGAGAAATGACTCAAGCGCAGCATCCGATACTGTAAGTTGAAAATAAAAAACAAACAGTCCTACACAAATTATGTTCAGTTCATATTTTAATTACAACTAACATGGGATTTCAATTTAGGAAGCTAATCATTCTGTGGTAGGACCATGGGTTTGTCATGCTGGTAATTTAACAGGAAACTGGTAATTTCTACTTACCTACTGTAACATACAACGATATCGGAATAACATAATTGAAAAGGATTAGAAACACAAGAAATGTGTCGAGCACACCATTAGAACCTGTGAACTAAAAAAGAAAAACAATAACAAAATGTACTGTATCTGTAGCCGCTCTTAACCTGATCCAGTGCTTAGTTCTCTCTATGAGATATGTCGGTAGGAATACACAACACTACCATGTCTTGGACAAGTTTTCTTGAATGCTACAACTGTGATTCCCAACTCTCAAATTTCTTATAAATCGGGGGGGGGGGGGGGGGCAGTATGGCATCATGAATCAGAGTAAATAAAGAACCAGAGCTGTTTCATAAGCAAAGGGATAACATTAAAATCATATTATTATCATAACAGAAGAAGAAGAAGAAGAAGAAGATACTTTTATTTAACTAGGGTAACTCCTTCAGTTAAAACAACTGTTATCATTAGAGGCCCTAGATAATAAAAACTAATATATAAATAACAATAATAATTACTAATATGAAATAAGAAAGTTAAAAATATGATCACAATGTAGAAATAACTAAGCCGATAAAAAATTACAAATATATATTACAAATACGGTAAAAATTACGATTAAAAAGTCACAAATTACGATTAAAAACTGTACAACCATGATAATAAAAAGCCTTTTTTGTGCCCTCTAATTTAATGGAGGGCAGACGGAGACGATCGCTTTGCCGCGTCCTTCTAGGTAAAACATCTCTATTAAAATAAAAATAGTCCATTAAAAATTGCGGGCAGCGCTTATTTAAACACTTCTTAACTAGTTTAAGTACATGGGTCTCGCGTCTTAACTCCAGGGTAACATAACCAAGATGATCTAGCGCATCGTCACTGCTGTCAGTTTGCATGATTATCCGTGCCGCGCGTCTCTGCAACCCCTCTATCCTATGAGCATTCGAAAGTCCACAACAGTTCCAAACGGAATCGCAGTAGTCAATTACAGGAAGAATAAATGATTTGTAGATTGTATTAGCAGTATACATGCTAATGTTCCTCCTGGTGCGGCCAAGAATTCCTATTCTCTTACTTACTTTACTTAGTAAGTAATTTACGTGCGCGTTCCAGGTAAGCGACTCATCTAAAATCACACCTAAATACTTAAACTCGGCAACTCGCGTTAGTTCTTTGCCATCGATTTTGACATGGAAATTAGCATTAGCTAGTCTAGGGCCAGTACCAAATAAAACACATTCTGTTTTGCCCTGGTGGATAAAAAGACTGTTGTCCATGAGCCACTCGTTAACCTTGGCCAGTTCAGTAACGTTCTGTACCAGTATTTCTGAACTTAGTCATTACATAGGAAGTGGAGGTATTACGTACAACCTGATATGGCTGCTATGGTCAAGTGGCCATTTTTTTACCTTTTTGATACACTTCGATGGCATTTCATAATCAGCTTTATAATTTCATTTTCAAGTGGCTAAGAGCCTGTTACAACTGGCTGCCAGATGTTTATAAACTGTCTCACAACAACTTATTGTACACAAACAAAATTCATTAACTTTTTGAAACAGAGATGAACCTACTGTGACTTTTGGTTTCTCCAGATAAACATAGGAAGGGGCCCCAGATTTTCTGTTTTGCTTCCAGAACAATAGACCTGTACAAAGTGCTCCTTGGCACAACAACACCACCAAAAACACTATCAAGAACACATTCATTGTCCTGCAACAAACATTGAAACACTGTTAACTACTATAAACATTTTACCACATAGCTTCAAACACCAAACAAGACAGAAAAATACCAGGTACTTCACATAATTTCAAGCAGTACACAGAGGATACTGGATAGCTTAGTTTTGATCAATCACAGATACCAAATATAACTTTAAAGTGCCCCTGTGATAAAAAAAATCACTTCCTTTTTTTCTTGAGATTCTGAAAGTGTGTCTGCTTAACACTTGACTGGCAAAATTCTGACCTTTCATTTTTATCTAAAGGCCGTTTACTTTGAGTGTAAGTTTTGGATTTCACGATCCGCCATCACTCACGTTCAAACCTGACCGATTTGACCTCAGAGGGTTGGATCCGGGAAAAGTGACGTCAAAGGCTGGCTTAAAATTTCTGCGTGTGAACGCAGCTTATTATGTATGCAAAGTGCGAGTTTAAAAGTGTGAAAGCCCAAAACTCCCGTGCTGCATATTAATTCTGCAGCGTACACACGCATCGCATTCTTAAACTAGTGAGCCTTTGACGTCATTTCCTCCTCGATCCAGCTCTCTCAAGAACTTAAATTTAGTAATGGCGGATCATTAAATAGGAAAGTTCCAGTTAAAATAAACAGGTGCCTTTTTTAAATCAAGGATTAAAACTTGGGTCGCTTAGTGTTTAGTTAACATAGTTTTGAAATCCAAAGGAAAAAAATAATTAATTTTTTGTCACTGGGGCACTTTAATTAGTAAATTCTCAGCTCCGACTATTGCATTTCTAGCTTTTTGATTGGCTAAAAAACTCTGACTATGAGCCAATAGTCGGAGTTTTACGTCATATGGAAAATAGTGCGTCAAGTTTAAAATTTATCGCTTTGTAAAATTGTGGAAATAAAAATCGGCAGCAAAACCCGGTTTGAGAATTTACTAAAACAACTATTCCATTCGCCCTTGTTGGATATGAAGTGATTATAACCAACTCGCGCTACGCGCTTGTTGGTTATTTTATCACTTCATATCTAACGCGAGCTCATGGAATAATTGTTATCTATACCTGCCAACTCCCATGCCAGTGGATTGAAAATTCAATCTCACCATGTATCACACTTGCAGGCCAAATTCTTACGCCTGATTAAAAAATGGGAGTGTCACAGTTTCCAAAAATATGTAAACTCAAATTTATGCAAGGAATGAAAACTATGTGTAAAAGATGAGACTTCCTTCTTCAAATAGAAAGCACTGGGAGTGAGGTCTCATTTAGCGATATATGTCTGGGACTGAGAAATGTCAGGGCTGTTTCTGCTTCCGCTATCAACACAAGACTTTGGACATCTTCAGAAGTTTTTGGATGTCTTCAGGAATCTTCAGATATGTTCATGTCTTCTTCAAAAAACCAGGATAAAAACCTCATACCTATAACTCAGAAAAAGTTGGCAAGTATACTTTCGCTAGGCAAGCAATGCTTTTGAACAGATTTAATTATGGTAAAAGAAAACTCTACCTAAAATTGATAATTATCAGTACATTCAAACTAGGGTCTGTCGGATTATGCTGGCATACAATTGAGCATAATACTGTCTGGAGCATCAGGTATAATGCTGGTATATTACTCATGTTTTTGCAGCATAATGCCGTTGTTTCTGAAAACTGTGAGAAGTGTATGAAAATTTTACCGCCCAGCAACTCGCTCTAAAATGTACAAAGTTGATAAAAGTCAGAATATTATATGAACTTCATACCTTACACTAGTACCCAGCGTATTTTGGCATAATTGAAGGCCTGGTTACCTCTTTATACCAGGCTTCCAACTGACTATGAATGTTTATTAATAGGTACAGGCCTAGGGGGGGGAGGGGTGGGGTGGGGCGAAAGTGTCATTTTAGTCCATTATAATTTGAGCATTATACCCTGGTTTCACAGGTATGCCTGAACGCATAATACTATTTTTCGAGCATAATCCAACAGACCCTGATTCAAACATTAATATTATAATTTATACTTCTCGACAGTTGAAAACTTGTGAGCTCCTTGTTGTTGATTTAAAGCCATCTTAAAAGGAATAAAAAACCTCATTTAACACTAATAACCAGGGACTCACAATTAACACTCACAAACTCACAAAATGTAAGCTATTTTCAATTGATAATCTACGAGTTAGAAAAATATCAACTAGCAATGTTTGCAAGTTACAATCATGCCGATCTCCCAAACATTTGGAAAGAACTTGCTAGTGGTCTCACCAGTTTGCTAGTTGAAAACATTTTACTGGCAAAACTTTGTTACATGTAACTTTGAGCCCTGATAACCAAAGATAGGTAAAGAAAGTGGTTTGTAATAAATCACTAAGAAATAAGTCACCTTTGTAGTAGTTGTGACAACCCCAGCTGGCAGATGTTTATGAGACTACACTAAGAGATATGTATTGCATCAGATTTATTTACAATGCACTGCCTCTAACCTTTGTTTCTCTGCCAGTGTAAACAGCAACACCTAGAATAAACCAAAGAAGATTACATTAACCTGCAATATTAAATACAAGATAGATAATTGTTCCAGTTGTGTCCTTTAGCAAGATATCTAGTGGCATATGCGCAAACTACTGAGATAAAACAGACAAATACCCTATTGGATGCTACAATATATAATAAGTAAGCGTCAGGTTCAGACCTCTTAAATAGCATTCTAGAACAACCTAGTACATAACCGTAACTGACAGCACTGGCACTACACTGAAGAACAGCTGCAAGCAAGGAGCGTTCACTATTGTTTCAATTAATATTCTTTATTATTATTAATTACAAACCTAAAAACATATATATTCAGTATGTTAATTTAATTAGCATATTAGGGGGTTCAAGCAATGACGATGGCAACACCATTACTGAGAAAAGATTTCATATTTTATCTTTAACCTTTGCAATTATCTAGATCTGTTCAGTATGCTGAGCAGTCTGTAAAACCGACTCAAACTAAAAATGTAACCCCTGGAAGAAAATAAGAAAAAATAGCTGTTATGGGTTGCATTCTTCAAAACACGCAGGACTTGTTACAAAATGTACAAAGATGTATAGCGCACAGCTATTGTTCTGCTCATTAAGCCTTTTCCTTGTTGCCATTGCCATCAAAGTTTACTTAAGCTCCCTATTATTCACTAATAATTGTACATGTATTACAACAGGTGTTTATTTACCAAAAGTATATGTTGAATTTTTTAACCGTGCTCCTCTCAAAAGCAGATTTTGTGCACCTAAAGCCCTACAGAAAAGGACAAAAATATTTCTCTAAAAAGTTTTAAAATCACCACTGACAACCCTTTAAAGCATGAAGATAATAATTCATAACAGAACTAAAAATGAACTGAATAATATTAATCTATTTTAAGTTACAAATTCAATGGAAAAGTAGGTAGGTAAGTAGGTTGCCTTTATTTCTACACAATATGTGTAAAAGTTAGAAACTTTTGGGGTCATGTAAGTTGCCCTTTTATGCGACAGTGGATGGCTGGTTTTAAAACCATTGATGAAACAACATTTGACATGGAAGTGGAACCTGATTATGCTACTGTGTTCAAGGTACTGCTGTGAGTGGCCTAAAAATCGGTAAAAATTCTGTGGGTCTACAAGAAATGCAGAATAGAATAAATTTCAGTTCTAGAAATTCCATTTTGATCTGTGTTTTGAGTTACTGTGCATTTTTCAATAATAATTTTTGGCTAAACTGTAAAATTAAAAAATTGACATCAGTTTCTCATGCATCAGTTCAATTATTGATCATGAAATGTCTGCTCTCACTTATTGGCACATCACATAAGTTATAAATTAATGTCTGTCTGCTTACTGAATGTAAATATTGGCCAATGAACGAATGAGAAATTCTGTAGTTATCATTAAAAAAAATCAAACTAAAGCCAGCCGACTGACATGTTTGTCTTTGTTACTGATGATAATTGCATCATAACATTGCTATGTTCTCCCCAGTTTGTTAATATTACAAATACTTATAAGAACATTATTTGATTAAAAGTGTATAGGATGCATACTTATGACTTACTTAACAACTGACTGTCCTCCTCCTCTAGGAGTTATGATCATTCTACCTGAGAAACTGAATTTTAAAGAACATTGTTTAATTTAGACCTAGCAGAATGTGCATTGGATAATCAACTGCTTTCTTCTAGCCCTCGCTCATGTGTTTGCAATGAACCTAATTTATTTTCCACTTGCACTTAGCTCAAACTGATATACACAAAGAAAGTGAATGCAAACCGGATACGAGTGAAAAGCAGTAGGTTGAAATGAGTGCAAGCCATTCTAAAATTTGGTGAGAAGAAGCTGAAGAGGAGTGAGATGATGTTGGATCATGGATTGTTTCTTATAAGCCCATAAAACAACAGTTGCAAGTTCACAAACCTTCCGTTTGCAAAGTCCGCCAGCGCCGGATTGTTAGCTGCTGCTCTCGACCGCTTTCTTGTCTTTGGCATCTTCACAAAAAAGTCATCAAGATGTTTTCATTGCTGCGTGTAACCTGAACTATTTGTGAAGTCAGCTGGTCAAGTGATTCGGCGTTTAGTAACCTCAAGGCCGGTCTTGGAAGTGGCTTTTTCTTAACGAGACAGTTTGCCACCGCCACGAAAATTTGTCTGCTTCTTGTTAACTGTCAAAGTACTATTGTTCATGAAAACTGATACTTTCTTTAATCAATCAACACTCTATTTGCTTGATGCCTAGGTGTCGCTAATCTCATTATGGCCAAAATTCTATTTTTCCTTGTTTCTTAATATGAAAATTTGGACGAGTTGTGCATGCATTTTGAACTCCAAGTCGGCAGCCCCTGGACCAAATTGGCTGAAATTTGACCAAATGGTTGTCAAATAGCTAACTTACAAAACCATGTCTGCGAATTTTAATTCTTCTTTTCATTTCAAAGTTATCGCTTATTTGCCACTGGGGGTGACAATCATTTCTCATCCCCAAATATATTTACTTGTAAAAATAAAATGAAGGCACATTCCTGAAATCTGAGCCACCGTTTTTTGGGCAAAAGTGTGAAGAAATGAAAGCCGTATTAATCATTTTCTTCCGTTTGTTTTTGGTGAGCATGGAACTTAATGAATGAAAACACTTAGTTTTGCAAAAAACCTCCTCATTTATTAAGTGCATTTAAGTTGTTTACCTTTTAAAGGGAATTAGCTGTAAGCATGATGATTCAGCTTTAAAAAAAATATAGGTTTGTAGGGGTTTGTGTCGAAACAATGAGCACTACAATGATCCGCACGCAGACAGCCCCTTTGGGTTGGCTGATACCTTCAGTTAAGGAACATTAAAAATGCACAGGCAATGCTCTGAGCAGTAATGCATATGGAATAAGCAGTCACCTGTAGAGGTCTTCCTGGGGATGCTGACACTCCACATGTGCATACAAATGTGACAGCTGTTCAGCGGATTGTAAGCCTGCCGTATCAGACAGTGCACTGCGCACCTACAAAACAACAATAACGCTTAGTACATTGAAAGATCAACAAACCATAATTAATATAATGGACTATTAACTGATGTCACGCTTTTCTGATTTTTTGATTCCAACAAAAAATAAGCCTCATTGTTCAGTTTGTCATTTCAAATTTAGTAAATATGCAAAGTTGCATAAGAATCCAATTAGTTTGAGATCCTATAATTATTTTTATGAGTTTGCAACAGATCTATATGTTTATTATTAGATATTTACTACATTTGGCATTACAAAATTATCTATATAGGTTGTTTTTTTTGTTTGTTTCAAAATTATGAAAAATTGTATATTTTGGTATGACATTGGTAAAAAGGTTACATTCTGAGTCTCTTGGTGGATGCACATTTGTTTAATGGCCAGTGCATCAGACTTTAGATGAATCAACACTCCTGACCAGTCACGATACCCATCCTAACCCTAACCCTAAATATGACATAAATTTCACCCCCTCCCCCTTCCAAACTAGTTTGAAAAATTCATTGCAAATCTGTTTCAGTCTGAACATTTGAAACAGAGGTAAAGTCTCCATGTACACAATGAAGGTTTAGCTCACTCTGACCAGTTGGTCAGTATCAGAACACAGACACTATAACTACAAAATTTATAGCTACAGGAAAATAGAAAACTGTTGAGATGTTATTAATACAGAGTACCTTTAAGTTTGTTTCACCATCCAAATTAGCAGTTGTAATGTAACAAGTTCCATCTGCATCATCACAAGACATTACCACAAGATCACAAGGAATCTCTTCATCATCTAATACCTGAACAATATCACCAACCTACAGGTGCACACAAGCATTTAATTACGTACAAATATACAGCTACAAAAGAATCTCACCAGTTAAGTTGTTTACAAAGATGTTGCATAGCAACTTAATATTATTGTTAAGAATGTGCAGCTCATAAGTTTCCTATAACTGATTTTCTAAAAGGTATATAAAATTTGAGAAATATTGCATAACCTGTATATGTACTACTAACAGTGGAACCCTGCCTTATGGCCACCCCGTAAATATGGCCACCTCAATACTACAGCCACTTTATATTGACCCAATAATAGCTAAGTCAGTTATTTTCTTATTTACAGATACCCTTTTAAGGTCACACAATACCTTGAGAGTGCCACTTTTGTTTAACTTTTCTTTTAAAGCAAACAAAAATGTCACTATAGAATCTAACAATTCCGAAAAAATGAAAGTAGAATATTAAAATTAGTGGAGAGGGTCTGTGTTTGTTATAGGTCGGAACTGGCTTCACCATATTTCTTTAGCCTGCAGTGCGATTTTCAATTTAACCACCATGGATAAGGAATTGAATGTGATTTTGGAAGCACATTCAACTGTTTTTTTAAGAGGGTCTGGGAAAAGTGTAAGGAGTAAAGAAAAGAAGTGACAATTTTTTAAGATTTTTTAAGGCCAGGGCGGTAGCTTACACTCTGTGTGGAAAAACTGAAACAGAATCAGATCGACTTGTCAAAGAGGGAACTATAGAACCAGTTGAATTCTCAGAATGAGACACACCAATTGTTCCCATTGTTAAGGAGGACAGCATTATCAGAATTTGTGGGGATTACAAGCAAACAATCAATCAAGATATTAAGTTAGACAACTACCCCAGATTTGCATGCAACCTCAGGGGGAGGCACAGACCTGGATCTCAGCCAAGCTTACCAACAACTGGAGTTAGATGAGGAGTCTCAATAATATACAACTATTAACACCCATAAGGGCCTTTTCTGATACAAGCTTCTCCCATTTGGTATCTCATCAACTCCAGGCATTTTCCTCCAAGGAATACTGCAAGTAGTAGTCTGGATCGATGACATCCTTGTGACAGGCAAGACAAGACACAATCACTTGAAACATCTGAAGGAAGTATTGGCACTAGTAGACAAGGCATCCACCTAAAGCTGAAGAAGTGTGTTTTCCTACAAGGAGACGCGGTTTATCTGGGATATTGAATAAACCAAAGTGCTCACCTTATGGACTGGGAGCTGTACTTTCCCATATCATTGATGGAAACGAAAAACCAATCTCATATGCCTAGAGGACACTATAATCTGCCAAGTAAAATTATGCTCAGTCGGATAAGGAGGGAGCTGCAGTCATATTTGGAATAAGGAAGTTCCACCACTATTTGTACAGACAGAGGTTCAAGATTTTCACAGATCACAAGCCCCTTTTGGGTTTAATAAATTTGTTTAAGGCATACAAAGCTGTACTTACTATGGCGTCCCCGAGAATTCAACGGTGGGCTTTACTTCTAGCAGCCTATGACTACAAATGGGCTTACTGCGAATGATCTAAACATGGAAATGCTGATGGCCTTAGTCGCTTACCTCTGTCAGATACAGTTGTTGAGGTTCCAGTACCTGGTGAAACCATACTCTTGATGGATCGGTTGGAGGCTCTACCTGTGTGTGAGGATGACATTGCAGATTGGACAGCCTCAGATTTAGCACTACAGCAGGTCCTCAAGGCCTGTAGCCTTTCTACATAAGAAGAGATGAACTAAGCACCCATAACGGATGTATTTTGTGGGGGACTGTGTGGTCATACCAGCTCAGGGGTAGCAACAGCTTTTAGAGGATCTACACACCGCTGATCCTGGAATTGTAAGGATGAAAAACCTGGCATGCAATTATCTCTGATGGCCTGGGCTGGATGGATATATTGAGGAAAAGGTTAAATCTTGCCAAGTATGTCAGTTATAGAGTGCAGCACCCACAACAGTCCCCCTTCATCCTTGGGAGTGGCCGGAAAAGCCCTGGTCTGGGATACATGTACATATTGACCAGGCTGGACCATTTAAGGGACAGTTATTTCTGATTGTAATTGATGCTCACAGCAAGTGGATTGAAGTATATCCAACATCCAGCACTGGTGCAACCGCAACTATTGAGAAACCCTGCCAAGCTTTCGCCCATCATGGACTACCTAAAATGGTTGTCCAAGATAAAGTTTCGGGATTCGCCAGTGGAGAATTTACACACTTTATGGCCAGCAATGGAATTATACAGTCATGTGAAAACAGCCCCTAGACAACCTTCGTCTAATGCCTTAGACAAGTGGAGAGGTCTGTCCTTATTTTCAACGAAGGGATGAAGAAGTTGGAGGGATTTGGACGTACTGTGCACACCAGACTTAGTAGATTCTTGTTGGCATGTACATGTAGATCAATGCCCCAAACAACTACCAGAGTAACCCCAGCTGAGTTTCTGCTCAACCGCTGCCTACAACTCCGGCTGGACCTAATTCAACCAGAACTTAGGCATTTTGTGGAAACCCGACAAGGGGGACAGAAGGTACAGCATGATAATACCAAGAAAGAGAGACAATTTCCAGAGGGAGATAGCGTTCTGGTAAAGAATTTCAGTCCTGGGCCTGAGTGGAAGAAGGTACACATTGAAAGTAGAACTGGTCCATTGTCGTACACAGGCAAGTATGAAGATGGGGTGGTTACCTGAAGACATGTTGATCACCTCCTTAAATGATTTGCCACCAGGGTGAACAGGGATGACGACCTACCTATATTGCAATGCAGGCTGAGCCCATCCAAGTATCGGACACAGCTGAGGAAAAACCAGGGAGACGTGCCACTGAGGAAGTAGTAAAAGATGAGCCAAACACAGGATTGCCGGCTGAACACCCAATGTCTCTACCAGAGTTGCTAAGGAGATCTCAGCGCACTAGAAGGGTTCCAGAGTATTTAAAAGACTAATATGTGACTGAACATTAATTTTAGGTATATGAGTTAGCACCTGACAACAGTGAACAACAAAATGATCTTGTTTGAGACTGTGTTTTTGATCTAAGGGGAAAAAAGATGTAATGTATTGCATGACATCAGGTGATGTTGTATGTTGAGTTGCATATTATGGGTTAATTAACTGTGCGGCCGTAGGAGGGCGCGGTTTTAGCTCTGCAAGCAGTTTATTTTTTAACTGCGCAGCTGTAGACGTGGACAGTTCTAGCTCTGCAAGCGGTTTATTATTTTTTTTTTTAAGTTTTGTCGGTGACCAGACCAAGACCTCCACTCGGACAAATCACGCAATCTGTAATGTTTATTTGCCAAAAGCTTGTGAAACATTAATACACGAAAATGTTACACATATTGTTTTCTTTATTGTGTCTGAAATATCTTTTCTTTTGGTTTTAACGAAGCATTCCATTCGAACCGAAAGAACGTGTCAGAATGTGCCAGAACGTGCAAGGATTATGTCATTGGTAGGGAAAAAACTACCGTACTTAAAATAGCCATGGACAGCTAACTCTTGAATTATGTGACTCGCGTGATTACTTTGCTAGCTCCTGACTCGTAAAGAAAACCGATTACATTTAATCGTGACTTTGGAGAGAGAAAGCTCCTGATAATAGCCTTGTTATCGAATTGTTCGTATCGTTCATGCCCAGACATATCCAGGAAAAAGTTCCAGATTAAGACCATTACGTCATGGAAGATTTCACCACAACTACCGCTTATGGTGCAATCAGCGACAAGGGGTAAACAGCTCATGTGTCGTCATTGTCAGTTGTTGTGCTACAGATTGATCAGTTGATTGCATGTCTATAGTCATGAATGAATCAACAAGGACTGCTTGCAGACAACAAACATGAACGTAGATGTTCGGGTGATTACTTTTTCTTTACTGTGTGTGAAATACATTTTTCTGGCTTTATCAAAGCTTTGGGTTCGAAGGCAATATTACATACGCTGAGAAAGGTATTACTTACTCCTTACTTTGCAAGTTTACTAGAAGTATTCATCATTAATTTATTTGAACATTTGCTAATACTTCTTGTGGGATTAGGCAATTCAAGTGAATTCTTGGTCTCACCGAAGCAAGTGAAGAGATTTGAAGGAAAATTTAGTATTTGCTGAAGTAAACAAGAACTTGTCAGAACTTACATGGGGAAAACCCTAAGGCCTGGTTTAAACGTCACATTTTATATGTGCCGAATCAAATACTAATTTTATTCAACTTGAATGAATACGGTACGGTACGGTACGGTACGGTACGTTCAGCTGATTTGATTTAAATGTCGCATTTTTTGGCCAAATAAAATTGCTGAGCGCGAGCGACATGTTTTAAATTCCCATTCGAGCAAACATAAGTTATTTAACATAATTTGAATTCAATTCGACACGTAAAATACGGCGTTTAAATCAACTGTCGAACTTTAGTCGTATATTCAACTGACTCCCATTGAATTAAAATATGTCGCATTTAATTGATTTAGACCTCGCATTTTACATGCACTTAACTTGGCAATTCGATTCAGCGCATGTAAAATGCGATGTTTAAACCGGGCCTAAGTGTTCTAATATTAGCTGTGGATAGCGTAAACTTCGGATTGTCCAACTACCTTGACTACTTTGCTTGTCCTTTACCCATAGCACAAAAAAATATATTTTGACTTTGAGGGAAGAAAGCTGTTTATTAATAGTGTTATTAATATTGTGAGTCGTTTCCTTTTCTATCATTCATGGGCATTTCCCAAGCGAGTTTCCAGATTAAAACCGTTACATAATCGTAGATTTCACAACTGGCGATGGTGCAATAACACAGTTTGTGTAACAGTAGATGATGACGGTAACTATGTCACGTTCCACAAGCTGAACGTTTGCATAAAGATTAAATGTCACGTTTCGTGAGCTGAACGCTCGCAAAATAATTCCTCACAACGACAGCTTAGGCTGCCTGTGCCACACATAGTGCTAAGACCAAAACAAGTTAAGATTGAAGCATGGTTACACGATTTAAAAAATAGTCTTGTTAAAAGTTGAGTTGAGCAAATAGCCATTGTCCGTGTTTTGTTTGTAGCGGCATTATATTCCTCCAGCTTTTGGTTATAATACATTTCATGTAGCTCATACATGTATTACAAGGGTTTCATTAGCATTTTCTTGTTACTGAGTTGCCATAGGGGGAACCCATTTATAAAATGCTAATGTGGCTGTTTCCTGTGTCAAAAAAAATGGCTCAATCGCCCAACAGTTAACAAGAAGACATTGCATGTGTGCTTTGTTTTCGTCGCATCTTTCAAACGACAAAAGAATCTATTCTTGGTTGATCAGAAGACTGTTTGTGCTGCCAGTTTTTAGAGCGGAAACTTCAGGTTGACTTAAGAGTGAAACAAGTGCTTTCAGGGTGAACTTATTTCAACTGTTATCCAGTACTGTTGGTTCAAACTTAACTTTTACCTGTTTGCCGACGATACTAATATTCTCTACTCCCATAAGAATCTCAAGTCCCTTGAAAATGTCATGAATTGTGAATTGAACAATGTATTTCAGTGGTTAACATTGAAACAATTAACATTAAACCAAAACAAATTAAATTTTGTTATCTTCCGCCCGTATCAGAAACATCTTCCCTTTGTTCCAACGATTTGTATTCTCGATCACCAAACAAATATGTTGACGTATTTGGAATGTAAAGAATGTTTAAAATACTTGATAGTCCTCATAGACTATAGACTCTCATGGAAGAATCATATTGATTCTATAGCCTTGAAAATTAGTAAAACCATAGGACTGCTGTCAAAATTAAGATACTTTGTTCCATATCATACACTTGTTAACATTTACAATTCCCTTGTTACTCCTTAATTGCATTGCCATTTAACTGTGTGGGGCCAAGCCAGCAAAACCCATTTAAATAAGCTTTTAATTCTCCAAAAAGGTGCCCTTCGTTTTATTTATTTCTCTGATAGATGTGATCACGCAATTGCTTTATTCGTTAATGCTCATATTTTACCTATAAATTTTATGCACTACAAATTACTAGCCGAAACAATGCACAACGTAAGTAATGACCTTGTGCTATCAAATCTGAAGGACTTGTTTGTTCCTACTGCGAAAATCCATTCGCACAATACACAAGCCTCAGTCTCTAAGAATTTCTAGAATTGGTGCAAAACTGTGGAATGAGATACCAACTAAGTTAAGGGCACTCCCTAAAGCTACTTTTAAAAAGGGGATTCAAATGATTTTGTTAAAAATATTGGAAAATGAAGACTATTATAAAGATTTAGGATTTATCATATCAAAAGTTAATTGTTACTTTCCATAGCTGTACTTCCTTATTCTGTTCTAATTCTGTTCTGTCCTAGATACTTCGAATTAATTTATGTAGCCTTACTGAAATAATGCAAATACGAATTTCCCTTAAGTAGTTCTTCATTTGCTTTTGCTTTTCCTGTAATACATTTCCTTTAAACTAAGACTAGCAGATTTCATTTATTTTATTGTTCCTGGCCCGCCTTGATTAGCTTTTGCCAGGTCTGTCACTAATGTATTGAGCAAAATGAAATTTAAGTTGTCTTGTCTTGTCTTGGTTGGAAGTGTTTATAGTGGAAACCTCTAGTGCCTTCAATTATTTCCTTTTTACCTGAGACAATTTAGCTACACATATGAATTCAACAAATGTGGAATTGGAGAGGTACAGTGATTATTTCAATCCAATGCCTGATATAAGCAATGATACCTTCCTGAAGAAACTGAAACCAGATAACATGAAGGAAATCGTTGGAGCCATGTTGCAGGAACACTCAGTTGAAGTGAGATTTTAAATGTTTTTCTTGGTAATTTGCAGCTTTGTCTTATGTTTCATTACATGTAATTATGTGTTTTATTGGTTGTATTTTGAACTTGTTCGAAGCCTACCATTGCTTGCAACTACCTGTCCACACGCCTGACAAAAACATGTTCTGCCGGCCAATCAAATTTAAAGTTTTGACAATCACACTACAAAGTTTACCTGCCCACTTTGGAACATTTTGGCACCACTCCATAAACATTTGAAGGGAAGCAAAGTCGACCAGCAACATGTTAGGGCATTTTGTCATTTTTGTGTTTGGAGTTTTCAAAATCAGAATGAATAAAACTCCTGTTTTTCATCTGGATGACTACTCACTCTCTACAGAAAAACACTCACTCACATTCTACCATTCGGCAGATGCAAACTTTGTGGTTTCTTTCATGACAATTTTAATACTACAGCGTTGATCGGTTAACTTCCAAGCACGAAAGCTGCGTCTTTCATCTTGACAGAGGTTTCTTCAACTTCTTTTCTTTTAGCATTTGCTTCCTCATGTTTAGACTTAACTCTTGCTTCTTTTCCTTGATGCACCTTTCGCATGGGCTAAGTAATTATCGCCTGCTTGTTGAAGAAGAAACGTCACTCGTTTTCAATACTCGATACTCGCCTGCATTTAACATCGTTTGAACCTGACGAGGAGATCTTCTTTTGTGCAGGAGATTTCAAATTTGACTGTGCTTTGCTTGTAACTGCTGTGTTGACGTTGTTTGATGCTTCAAGCTGCTATTTACTCTCAGGCGTTCTTAGTCAAAAAATCATATATTCAAGACTGGTCTTTTGTGGCCTTCAGAGAGAAAATGAAGATCTTCTCCTAGATCAGCCGCGCAAACAATGTTGAGGTGAACCCTTTTTTCCTTAATTCTCCTACATATTGTAAAAGATCACAGTTAATATCCGACAAAAATTCCTTTATTTATTTCTTATCATTCATTCTGATTTTCAAAAAGGACAAACTGCCCGTATGCATTGCTGACTTTGCTTCCCTTCAAATGTTTGTGGAGTGGTGTCAAAACGTTCCTAAGTGGGCGGGTAAACTTTGAAGTTTGACTGTCAAAACTTTAAATTTTGATTGGCCAGCAGAACATGTTTTTGTCACACGTGTGGACAGGTAGTTGCAAGCGACAGTAGTATAATTTAGTTTACTGTTTACAGTCATAGTTGTCGAACTTAGCAAAAGAATTGACACTACATGTAAGGCAAAATATCACTGGATTTGGTGGTAGGCAGGGCTTGTGGCTGGGTTGTGCCTTTTGGGGTACTCTTGCTACCTGGATTTGGGGTCAGCAGCTCCTGCCCACAAGTTTCTTGGGCAGCCAACCAAGGGGAATGTAGCCAGGACATTCCCTGGGCATTGAGGAATGAATTAGGTATTGTAGATTTTTTATACCATAGATATTTATCTTGTGACTGCCACAAATGCAAGACGGTCGGCCAGCTTGCAAATTATATGATGCTGTAACTTTACGGGTCTATAAAAGGAACCAATAAGAATACAGAAAAGCATGCCCTCTTTGAGAGATTGATGCTTGTCGATTAACACTGTGCAGTACTTAAACATTCCTGCTTGTGTTTAGTAACCAATTAATTCAGTGGAATGACAATCGGCCATTTTCTGTTTCTCAGCTTCTTTCTTCTCTACAGCTCATAACCTTTCAACTGGTATATAGTTTCTGGTAGTTTCCTTAAAAACAATGCAGGTACAAATTTGTTTCTGAAGGGCACCCGTGAGGGTATAGTGTAACCTTAATATGGCCGGTCAATTAATTTACAACCAGATTGCTGTGACCAATGGGTGACAGGATTAACATGGTTCCAGTGCATATATCTCACCTTGACATTCTTAGATGGAATATCCTGCACTCTTCCCTCCCTGATCACATTGGTTGGCCTGTTATTGACCTCTCTATCTGCCTTATGACGGAGCCAGTCTTCATAACCCTGTTATAAAAATGTGATCCTTATTACAGCCATGTATGACAGGAACTCAGTCATAATACTGAGTTATTTTGGCCACATTTAAGACTGAGTTCTCAAAACCACATTTAAAATAAGGAAAATCTGAAAATATTAGTTTGGCCCCGGTTTCCTTAGCATTAAGCGACTAGGAGTATTTCTACTCCCCCCTGGATGGGATGCTAGTCCATCGCAGGGTTACCCCATTACCACATTTAAAATAAGGAAAATCTGAAAATATTAGTTTACTATGACAAAAAAACACCAAAGAGATAACAATAAACCATAGAAAAACAAGGATGGTTGAGGATGGGAAAGATTTACATGGATTAAAAAAAAAATTGACTCAAACTTTTCAAGATGACAAGCTGTGATGTGGCTCCTTTAAGCTCTGAAATGGTTGCACAATATTGTAGAAAGCTGAGATACATGTAATACAAACCTGTTTAATGGCTGTGACTGTTATTACAAAAACTAGAGGAAGAATGCTTGTTACTGGACTCACAGGGCTGTCAATTAACAACTACAAAGAAGAAAGTACATCATTATTAAAAATTCCCTGGTACAAAGGATTTTCCATACATTTATGGAGAGTACATGTTTGTCTTCATGTAGGGGTCTGATAACAAGAGAGCAACCACAGTCAAACTCCCTGTAAGCAACCACCTAAAGTTTCAAGCCTAGGTGGTCACTTATGGAAAGTGGTCGCTTATGAGAGCTCAGACCATAATTATTGGATCAAAATTTTTCCTCATTAGCATATAATAACTGCTTAGACTTACCCCATGTGCCAATGTCCATCCAAACCCATGTAATAGCTTTAAGCAGCCACAAAAATCTTTGTTGAACTTTTCAATGTTATTTATTCAGAGTACTATGGTTCACTTCTGATGAACTACTCAATATTTGGTGAACGGACCAAGATTCACAACAGTTACAAATAGCTGATATTGGAGTTGAGCCTGCTTTCAAATATTTTTTTGTTTACTGTAGAAAGGCACACAAATGAGGTGAAAGGGTCAATACAAAGCAGGAGTGACCCTTTCACCTCATTTGCATGACAAAACAATGATAACTGCTTAAGAGCTATTGTATCTTTCTTTCATGCTGTTAGGGGCAACTGAACATAATTAGCAATTATTCGCCTAAGTGGAGGTAAATATCCACCACTTTCACCAACACTGAGGTGAATAATTGTTTTAGTATATACCACACAAGCTGAATAACTAGCGGACCAAAGAGTAACTTTGTTTGTGACAATATACCGACAAATGGTCGGACAAAAAAATTTGTGCGCCGTGTGATGCACGCCCGAAAAGCGGTAAGCGTGTTTTTTATTGGAAATAGTTCTGTCTTGCCATCTTACCGACAAATAATATTTTTGCAGGCACTTGTTAAGTCGCTGCGATGTCATTTCCTCAATGGTTGAGTAAATTCCTCTTGTTGTTGAAACCAAGCTGTAATTAGATGTTTCATTGTTTACATTGTCATTTTAGTGCTCGACAGTTGTCGTAAACAAGCCATTGTATTCTGATTTTTTGCCTTAGAATGTGAGGTTGGAGAAATAAATAACTTACTACAGTATTAAGTACTGTGTACATCAAACTTTGCTGTCATTTTTTGTTTTATTGGTACAGCCTTCTCTTTCACTGAAAGAATTTCCTCTTCAGAAACCATTAAGCGAAACAGGAAGCCATTTTGTTTTTCTTCTGCTGCTCAGAGGTGAATAGCACTTGGCTAATCACCTCTGAGCTAGCCAATCAGCACGCTCGAAAAGTACAGTACCCCCTGAAAGTATTTACCCATTAGCACGCGGTAAAACCTTGTCCTTGCCAAAGGGTTCTGCCGCAAATTCACCACGGTGGGACAAATTCCTCAACCTCGTCTTGGATGGACACAACCGAATGCCGCGGCAGGCCAGACGCGGTATACCGCAGTGAAGAAACAATAGCAGCTAATTTCTTTTGTCAAAAAGTGTTTCCTTAATGATTTCTCTTATACATGAAATTTCCATGCTCATAACTTGTTTACAGAGCTCGCGACTAACTTATCAGCTTGCTAGCGCAGAGGCTATTGACAGGCTTGATTCATTAGCTCTATAGCCAAAACAATTTTTTTCATTAGCCAGATATTCTACATTAAATATATATCATCACATCAAGTAAATGCTAGCCTGTGTAACTTGCGGTATGCTTTGAATGAACAACTGACAAAGTTTTTGCGTCCTTGATTCTCAGAGAACCACCGTCAAAACCTCGGAACTGGAGCCACCGAAAAACTTCTACCGATTTATGATTTTCATGAACATAATAATCTGTTAGGACATATTACCCTGTACGTTGCAGACATAGGCATCGATGTTATACACGTAATTATTACAAGCGTCGCAAAACAACGAACACCAAAGTTTTCACCCGTGAGAAATTCTCACAGATCTTAATTCCTGCGGCCATCACAAAACATTCCTTTCTTTCAAAATGCCGATTCACGATTTCTCATGTACAAAATAATTCGTTCCATCTTAACTTTATTTACAAATTGCAAACATAGGCATCAACATTAACTCATTGTTTTGTTCCAGCTTAACTACTGATTGATGAAATCAAAGTGTCTCCTTTCCTCCATCCAGTGTTGGCGGTTGGCTGCTACGAGGCAAGTCACCCAAAGGAAGCCGTCCCATCGAACCCGCTTAGTATATTACTTGGCCAAGGTTTTCTATCAATTTTGATAATTCCCGAACAGCTTTAGCAATTTTTACATTTGATGTTAAGAAATGAGAGCAATCTCAGCTGTACGTATTCTGAAGTTCAACACATTCTCGTTGATGGATGCAAACTTTCACAAGCTTCACAATTCACATAAACAACTCTCAACACATACCAACACGTGTGCATGTGACTACAAAAACGTGATTTGTCATGCAACATGACTTCAGACATGTAAATTAAAAACTCGCTGTGACTGTAATGTGGCGCGTCGCTTATCGACTGCTTTTTTTTGGACTCTGAAGAAAATTATTTATTTGGAAGAAACTTTTATCCCTGGAAGTACTTTTGCATCAAAGATGAAAATACTCAAACCAAACAGAGCGGCATTGAAGCTAAGTATTTCGCACTGCGCCGCTGACAAGAAAGGAAACTATTTATCTTGATAACAACGTATCTTTAGCTGAAAACGCTTACATTTTACTTCCCATTTACACGACAAGAAAATCATAAAATGCAGCGACACTGTGGTAATGGGTTCCTGTGAAGTTAACAAGCTACAGCGGGGCCTTTTTAATTAGTAATATGATGAATACAAGATTTGTCACCGGAATGAGTTACCGGAGCGTGAAGATGGCTCATTGTAAAGTTTAACAAGTCAAAACAAAAGGTCTGATAGCCTATTCAACTCTACCACGTCTTACTATTTACCGCGGTATTTCATGTCGCAGCAAACCTAGGTAACACCTCAGTAAAATTTCGGCATGCCGCGTCATTGCTGAGGCGAGAACGCGGTGTTAATCTGCGAATCAGCCACGGCAAAACCTTGGTTAATGGGTACATGTAAATAGTTTCAGACAGTACTGTACTATTCACTTGTGTGGTATATACTAATGTTATATACAACATAATGGAGTGTGAAATATGGCATTGCAAGGTTAATGAATCGAAACAAAAAGTATGTTAGCCTATTTATGTCTACTGCATCTTACCATTACCATGATCTTGTATGCCGTGGCAAACCTAGGTAAAACCTCAGTAAATTTTGGCATGCCGCGTCTTTGCGGAGATGATAACGCTGTGTTTATCTGCGAATCGGCAGTGGCAAAACCTTAATAAATGGGTAAATACTTTCGTGTGGTACTGTATATGGCATGAAATCCAGCGTCTAAATGTTCAGTATTGTCCAGAAATTCTTTTTTCTTACCTGTATCACACCAATGCACAGGAAATAAAAGTTTGCAATTCTACGGAACTGTTCAAACAAATTCTTTGGTAGAAAATTCCATATTGTATACTGCAATAAAATAACAATAATAATACAATCAAAGGTACAAATTTTACTACAATGAAACTGTAAAATTGGTACAATATATAATGCAGTAGAAGATATATTTTTCAATAAACTGTTCAGAAACATTCCAAACTGATTTGTACTGGATCAAGTTTACTGAAGTTGGTATAATAAAATATGACAGAAACAAATACCATACTTTCTTTCTAGGATTAAAGCTAGGGATAAATACATTTCAATTTCTCAGAGATCATCTTCAAGTTCTTCAATTATCTGGAAAGGATGTGGAGACGTGGCTTTTTTGTAGATAACACATTAACCCTTTAATGCGCACTGTTGACTTATAGATTTTACTCTGTCTAACGCCAGACGATTTTACTCGTCAAAGGGAGACCCCTTGCGCACTAAAGGGTTAAAAGACTATCTCCTTTAACCCTTTAATGCGCACTGTTGACTTATAGATTTTACTCTGTCTAACGCCAGACGATTTTACTCGTCAAAGGGAGACCCCTTGCGCACTAAAGGGTTAAAGCTAATTGTTTATTTAAATTTGTTAAAATTGGGTGATTTTTCGTGTATTATGCAATTTTTCATGATCTGATGCAACTTGAGGTTGATTGTACAAAATTGCACTATTGTGTAATGTCCGAAGGCCTGTCTAAAATGTGCTTTAGAGACCCAGTGTTGATTCAGAAGCCAGCATTTAACTGAAAAAATACAGAGCTTGAACATGTATTGTTCAAAGAAAACACACTGAACTGCAATGCAAGTATCCTCTTTCAAACACATCTAATACAATCATAATATTATATTTTGTACAAATGCCTGGGAAGGGAAATTATTGCCCTCTCTTATTTACTTAATTTGCATAGAAGCTATAGTCATTACTACATGATGCCACATGTAGAGCTACATTTATGTGCACATATTTAAACATTATATTTTACATGATAGCTATATGAGATGCAATCGTTTGGGAGGAGCTGAGCAAGGATTTATCAGTACTTGCCATGATCTGAGTAATAGTCAGCTATTGATACTGACCCGGATCATCCCGAAGGCACATACCATGGCTCGACACAGTTGTAAATTGCTACTAACCTTTGCAGTAACAATCACATTATTAGCATATCTCTTCTGCTTGACTTCAACATCAGGTTCATCAGAAGGGTATTTGTTTAAAACATAAACAGTACGCCATTCCTCTTCATATCGTCTTCTGCCTGGAAGAAACCCCTTTAACAAAGAAATCTTACTTCAATTACAGGACCATAAGCATAATACACTGGATCAAAATTTAAAAATCTATTATAAAAAGTCAGCAATAAAAATCTCCATCCTCTGTTTTGCTTATTTGTGTTAGTAATGTTATGTTAACCAAGCATGCAAACTCAGCCATACATAATGCTTTATTGATGGTTTTAGAAGTCATTTTGTAAGTATTGGACTCAGAGATTCTTGTCCTACCCCTTCATTCTTCTCTTTTATACTTGCGCTATAAGCAGTGTAAGTTATAAAGGACAGTAAACACAGTAGCCTCCATTTGGCACAAAAATTATGTTCAGCTATTTGTCCTTGTCTTCAGAGATCAGAGTTTTCCTTGACCTGTACTTTTAGAAACCTGTCTACTTCTCAGAACAGATGATGTCCATGGACAAATATGTGAACCGTATATTTTTGCACTAAATGAAGGCTATTGTTTTTATATTTCTTTACTGCTAACTTAACGTCAGGGTTCATGCAATAATCGTGAAAATTATGTACAATTCAACATACAAGAAATGAGGTTCTCACACACTGAAGGGTGGCTCGGCCCGAGTTAGGATGTCACATGTTCTGCTAGTCCCATGACTCAGTTTTTCTGTTTCTTGCCGTACAAGCAACAGCTTTCTTTTTAATTTTTGGGGTTTTCACTATTTTCTTCTGCAATATGCCTCCAAAATCCAGGGCTGCTAAGCGACTAATGCCTCACAATCAAAGTCAATATGCTTGCCAATAAATATGGCTGGGAGGCAGTGGATTGTTACATCCAGTAACCCCTTGCATGCGACTCTGATGACGAGAAACACATCAAATGTGCAGTAAAGGAAAGCAAAGCGCTTAAATTGGAATAAAAAAAAGCCTGCTAAACCTTGCTCACAGCTCTCAGCTCACCCTCAGCAGCCGTACAATTATCCAAAGAATTCCCCCATGTCTAGGAGCATGGTGATTCCTGTCTCCAGGCCAAAGGTCGAATTGGGGCTGACTGAGTCTTGTTTTTGTTGTGGGAGATCAGGCCACTTTGCCCGGAACTGCCGAGCACCCATCCCTGTGTCCTCAGCCAGGAAAACATTTTGATCGTGGACTGCAGCGAGAGGGTTCCGACGAGCTATATGATCAGAATTTTGATTATGATGATCCTTCTGTGAATGGAAACTTATTTGATTTGTATAGTAAATTAGGAATTACAGAACATGAAATGAGAAAGGATGTTTATGCTAATGTTGTGGATTCCACCATTGTTGGTAGCCCACCTGTTCCCAGTTGTCGTTTGCTAGTTAACAGTTGTACACAGGGGCATATCAATGTAAAAGGTTGTTTGAAAAACCATCTGGGTTTTTGGCAGAGAATTAAAGCTAACAGGTATAAGTGACGGTTATGCCCTCCCATTCCTTGAGTTACCACCTAGGCATGAAATGAAAAACCACAAGTTCCCTTTCGAAGAGGAAGCTTTTGCCTCAGAACAAATCATGGAATTGCTTTCTGCAGGTTGTGTGACAGAGACAAACTGGTCAGATGTTCATGTCATCAGTCCCCTGGGGGTAGTTAGGAATGGTAGCAAGGAAAGGCTGGTCCTGGATCTCTGATATGTTAACAAGTACTTGCGAATCCCCAAGTTCAAATATGATGACATTTGGACAGTGCGTGTCGTTTACTTGTTGGGTGATTGGTTTTTCAAGTTTGACTATCAATCAGGGTATCACCACATGGACATAATTCCATCCCACCAAAAGTTTCTTGGTTTCAGCTGGACAACACAGGGGCGAAAGAAGTGTTTTATTTTTTCAGTTCTCCCATTTGGTCCAGCGTCTGTCCCCTTTGTTTTCACAAAAATCCAAAAAAGCCCTCGTTAAGCACTGGCATGAACAAGGAATCAGAATTTTCACATACCTCGATGATGGGGCGGGTGCAGGAAAGAGCTATCCCACAGCCTCAGCAGCATCTAACATTTTCAAGGGGGACATAGCCGCTAGTGGATTCATAGCACATCTAGAGAAACGCTGCTGCGAACCTACTCAAGTGGGTGATTTGCTAGGGTTTGCCCTCAACCTGAAAGAGGGGAGCATCCACGTTCCCCCTGAAAGCATTGCCAGACTACGTGAACAGAATACCCTTGTGTCCAACGGTAACCCCACCACACGGCTGCCAGCAGGCTTGGTGGGGACGGTGGTGTCAATAGGGCTTGCCCTCAGTCCCATCAGTCATTTGTGGACCAGGGCCTTGTACCGGGATATTTTACCTGCTGAGTTCTGGTTGCAGCGCATCACTCTCTCCCCCGAGGCAGCTAGGGAAGTTGAGTTTTGGAAGGACAGCTTTCATAACTGCAATGGTCAACCAATTTGGGATGCAGATCTGAAAATAGATGTCACCTCATATTCAGATGCTAGCGACACAGGATGGGGGGGGGGGGGGTTACTGTGTGGACGTTGCAAGTATCAAAGTGTCAGGCAGCTGGTCAGAGATAGAAAGTAGGGAGAGCTCCACATGGAGGACACTCAGGGGTGTAAGGCTGCTACTCCTGTCAGTGACAGAGAAGCTTTCAGGGAAAACGGTACGCTACAGGACTGATAACATCAACATGGAGAACATCCTCAAGGTGGAAAGCCCACCCCCAAAACTGCATGCCGAGACTGTCGCCACCTACACTCTCTGCAGACAGCACAGTATTTGTCTTGAACCAGAGTGGATCCCCAAGGAATTGAACATTGAGGCTGATTCCCTGTCTAGACAGGTGGACTATGACGACTACATGCTTAACCCAGATATTTTTGCAGCCTTGGATATTTTGTGGGGGCCCCTCACTGTTGACAGGTTCTCTACCTTCAAGACACTCCAAGTTCCTCGTTTCTGCAATTGCTGGCTTAACCCCTGTGCTGAAGGCATTGATGCAATTACTCTCTCTTGGACAGGGGGAATAATTGGGTGTTTCCTCACCATATCTGATACCACAAGGGCTTAAACATATGGATCATGGCCAGGAGTACAGGACGCTTGTCATCCCACTGTGGACATCTGCTCCCTGGTGGCCGCTCATCACCAGAAACGTAAGGCACCCAGAGTCCTTTGTCCTCAACTGGATGGACATCCCCTAGTCTGAGAATATGTTTATCCCAGCAAAACCAGGTGCCTGCATTTTTAGTGGAAGGCCAAACTATCACGAACTGGCACTCAAAGTCTCTTTACCCATCCTCGCCTCCAAGAGGCTCGCAGAATCCCATTCTGGTGACTTTGAACTCAAAGGACTCGTCTGGATCTACTACAGCACATCGGATGTAGTTTGTGACCGTCCCCAGGATACAGACTCCCAACTGATCCGGCTAGGGAGTGACAAAGGGTAGATTCTATGGGCCAATGAGGGCCCTACATTGATAGTAGCCTGTGAGAGGCTTCATTCTTTATTTTTTATCTTGTGCTCTATACTTTGTCATTCTTGTGTGGCAAACAACTGGCATTCAGTA
This sequence comes from Catalaphyllia jardinei, assembly GCA_022496165.2. NCBI lineage: Eukaryota > Metazoa > Cnidaria > Anthozoa > Scleractinia > Caryophylliidae > Catalaphyllia > Catalaphyllia jardinei. The sequence goes on from CM042755.1 coordinate 9,117,876, forward strand.
TGTGAGAAATGGCTTTCTTGCCAGCTGAACTTGCGAAAGAGATAGGAAATGAGGTTCTCACACACTGAAGGGGGGCTGGGCCCGACTTAGGATGTCATGTGTTCTGCTAGTCCCATGACTCAGTTTTTCTGTTTCTTGTCATATGAGCAAAAGCTTTCCCTGCCCACCCACCCCTCTTGCCAGTCTGTATGTGCCTTGCACGCCCTGGTAGCCTTGATGCTCAGTCTTTATCTACAGGCTTAGGTTTTGTTTTTACTGGTAATGTCACATTTATTGTCATTGTGTAAGTCAATTTAGGTTTGTTAATAAAGTGCTGTTGCCTTGTGTGGCAGACGAATGGCATTCAGTGTGTGAGAAATGGCTTTCTCGCCTGCTGAGCTTGAAAAGGAGGCAGGAACAATATTTTACAGAAATTATACAATTTTGTTTTGATAAGATCACAAAGTGTACTGCTAATTAAGGTAAAATTGTTCCCAAAATAAGGTAATGTGGTGTTGCATAATGGAGTACAAACTAATCTCTCTTCTCTACACTTCACAAAGTCACTATGGGCCAATCTACACTAACTAAAAAGTTGTTCACTTAGACAAATTTTCTGTCATCACCCATGCGCTACAAGTGCAGAAGGTTTGTCACAACATGACAAATTTTGGCCCATGCGGACAAATCTTTCAGCACACCGCTACCAGAATTTGTTGAGGGTAAAAACCGGACAACATGGCTTAAATAAAAAATTCTGTTTATATGTCACAAATGCTTTTAACAGTATAAATTTAGCATCTCTGTTGTTTCTTGTGCATGTTGCAAAACTTGTGTTGACACAATTTGACAACTTTCACCACAGTCAATGTAGATGCCAGTGGCGAATCTAGGGGAGGGACCTGGAGGGTCTGGGGGACCCCTTTTTTGGGTAAAAAAAGAAGAAATAACAGAAGGAAGAAAAGCAAGCAGGGTAAGTAGATCAAAACTACAAGGGCCCCCCCCCCCCCCCCTCAAGGTCTGGATCCACCACTGGTTGCAAGTCAAAAATTGTCATGACAAAATTTGTCCTCAGATTTTGTCACAAACAATCTCAATTTTGTCTGTTAGTGAATTGATCAGTCCTATTATAGAAATCATTCATTTTTGGCCTTATTGCATTTCTACTAACTAAACCTTGCACAAAATGACACAAAAGGTATTCAGTTGTGTCCTTATTTATACCTGGAATTTCTATGGAAACCAACTAATACCTGTCAGTATCTAAATAATGTACATAAGATATGAGCATAAATTAGAATTTATTTTAAAATTTGTTTTTCAGGTTTGTTAAGCAGCATTGCTTGGGTACAACAAGTTATTAATATTTTGTCAAAACTTTTTCACAGCTGCATTTTTTATATGTACTCTTTGATTAGCAGTTCTGACACATTGTACATATTAAGTAAAACTGTATGCAAAAACTAAACCATTATTTTTAATCTTCATTAAGTTTATTTATTAATGCAAGGTGCACTGCAGGATGAGCACATAATTTGGTGTTTCTCTGTCATCCTTATTTCCAGCAGTTCTGAACGAGGAATAACTTCAAATTTTGTCAAAACATATGGAATTACCGTGGTTTTCACGAAGAAAGAAATCCGCATAAATTATTAATTAAATACTAAAACAAGTCCTCGCGTTGTGCAATAAAACCTAAACTGTAGCTAATTCACAGAGCAACATTTTTAACTGCTAAATAACTTGAGTCTGGTTTATATTTCGATAGAAATAATTAGCTTATAAAATGACTTTCAGTTTCAAGCACGCCAGAGATGCGACTGAATTCACGATCACATAAAATATTAATTGTGTTGACCCACTCGATCCGCCTGAGCAACCGCCAAAACCATTTTATAATGTCTTCCAACACTTGAAGAACAACAGCTAAACTGTTAAGGACTCTCACACAAGTAACGCGAAAAAGAAAACAAAGGCCTTAATTACTAAAACATTTAGAACACAAAGCACGAAAGCTGGATTCACCTGGCGAAACTTAAACCTTAGCTTTTGAAATTCTCTTGAACGTTATAAGCTCAAGCTTAGTGCAAAACATAAGCTTAATAGCCATAGGATTTTCACAAAAATTTGGAAAGTATGTAATCTCAAATACATTACAAAGTAATGCATTAAGTAAATTTAAAACCGCTGTTTGTCTCCATCACTATACGTACAGAACACAAACACTGCTCACAAAATGACTTTCCTCGCGCTAAAACAGCGACGTAAAACTCTCCATATTAGCGAGCAGTTTTCCGCACAAATCTGAAAATAAAGTTTTCTTCTCGAAAGTGAAACTTATATTCCGTTAACAAAGTTTCAGGCTAGCCAGGTACATGAAAATTGTCCTAAATTGTATTCAGGCAAGTTCCACTGCAGAAACTAAAGAACTGCAGAAACTAACCGTTTCTGCTTAATAATTTAGAACAACGCCACGTCTTTGATGCAAGAAAAACTCAGGTTTCTATGATGTCTTTTATCCTTACGCATACAACAGTTATGTTCACCCCGGCAAACACTTCGACAATCACGTGTAAAACGAAGCGCTAAAAAAGTAAGTTACGTAGTGTATTTAGTAACTTACCAGCAGACGATTCTTCAGTCTTCCAAAAGACATTAACGGTTGGCCTCCTGCCTTTCTTTGCACCTACAAAGCAAGTTACTGTACAATGAAGTATCCAGATCACAATTCTGAATTTCCTTTCCGCTCGCTGTTATCCACCTGTGCAGTCCCAAGATACGGTATCACGTCAATGCGGAAGACTGCAGGAGATATACTATTTGCTTGGAAACCTCCCCTTAGTGTCCCGAGGGTCACTCCCAAGGGCAGTATTTTGGGCGACAAGCAAACATGGCGTCCGTGCGGCAGGTAGATACTGCGTTGTGGCTTCATAACAAGTTATCCACAGATGATTCGTGGTCTGGTAGTAGCTTACGCTCTTTATTAACCCAGGATGTTCTCCGTAATATCCCAGAGTGTTTTCATAGACTTGAGACTCAAGTGAAAGTAAAACTATTGATGGCTTTTCTTCACCTACCTCGCCGAGTGATGGAGGAAACGAACAGTGAAATGAGCGAAATATTTGAGATTGGCGGCCAGGACGAAGACGAATGGGTTCGGGTTTTATCAGAGATATTGAAATATTACCCGAGTACAGGAATGCTGAATGTTCATCTGGAGCACGTTAGCCCCGTGTTTCGAGAGGTGGCAGAGGAAATCAAGAAGACTGGTAAACAAATTATCGATTGATTATGCTTAGTTACGTTAAGGCGTGAGTGTATGAACATGGACTTAATATTACGTTTTGGCCTAGCGTGTTGTTACAACCCGGTCTCCATGGGAAGTGCAATTTTGAGAAGAATAAAATTACACTTGATGAGTGAAGAATAACTTATCTACCACATAAATGAAGGAAACATGATAAATAAGGCCCATTCCACTTATCTGCTGATCCTAACTGATGTGTTATGTACCAGTCAAATAAAAGCTTTAACATCCCCCCGCCGGGCATACCCCAGGCATTTCACGCCTTTTCCTGCATAGGATGGAGGGCGTTTGATCACCACTCATAAGGCATGGGGGTTGGATTGCTAGCCTCGATTTCATGTTGCAAGTCGTGCTGATTCGCGTGGGTTGATAAGTCATGGCTGAGACGGCGGAGACAAACTTCAATGAATTCAAAGGAAACGATTGCACATTCATGGGGGGATTGGTTGAAACCAAAGGCCCACACAAGCTTTGTTCTGTATTTGAAGGTATTTAAGGACGATATTTATTTATATTTATCATTGAATATATACACCTGGTTTTTTGAAAACCGGGTTAGCAGAGATAATGACTCATTGTACTACTTGGCAGTAAAAAACAATAACATTCGTCCAAAGGCCGATTGAAAGCTTTTATCTGATGCCGGGCAGTAGGTTAATGATCCCTAGAAGCATTCCAACAAGTCAAAGTTTAAAATGACGCAAATTTTAGAACATTTATTCAGTAACCTGACTTCCGGTGAAGTTTCAAAGCGGTGTCATTTCAGCTTAGACATTTTTAAGTTGAGTGAACTGCAGCAAAAGAGTGCCTGGTTAAGGCTTACCTAGCAACTTAAATAGTCAGCAAAACACTACTTTTTTCGCAGTCTGATAAACAACAGGATTTCACATGGAATAGACAACAAACTGAATGAAACATAGTGCACACAAATTGTCACCTTATCTGCACAAAGACAACCTGTAAGTTTGCTCTCACTTAATTCATTTGACTCCTAAGAGCCTCTTCTTAGAAAAGCCAACAATATCGTATCTTTCTGTCTCAGCCCGAGTCAGGGTCATGGATCCGTTTAGCCAAATGAAATGAGAATATAATACGATATTGGATGATGCAGACTCTGTCAATCATAATAACTTTGTCCCATCTCAGAGCTTTAAATGATGCTCTCCGGGAAACTTTTCTCAAGGTGACCAATATCTAGATGTAAACTGCTAAACAGCACCGAAACCAGCTTTAGGCGTGCTCTAATTTCAAATAACTGTCACTTGTATTAAAGAGAGAATTGTGGGTAGGGACAAAAACAAAGGTCCGGGGTGGGGCAGGGCAGGTTGGGGAGAGGGGGTGGGGTGGCAATTATGTCTACATCCACTTAAATACAAATCTCTAACCAGAAAACAAGCAAAAAAGCTGACATCAGCCATGAACAACACAGCAAACAAGCTAATATTAGACATGAGAAGTTCTGAAACGTTACACAAAAAATTAAGGTTTGCTGACCCAGTTTTCATAACTTCAGGTATATATAAATGTACTAGTTGTAATCAAAGATTATGAGAGTGCATTCAACGCCGTATAAACTTTTATACAGATACCTTAAATGATTTTCCCTGGCTGACTTTCAACCTCTAAAAACCGACCTTTTTTCATCAACAACCGGGGTTTTACAGAAAGATTTTTCAGAGGCAAAGTCCATCCCGTTCTGATTGAAGAGGTCCTGGTACTGTGCAAACTACGTTGCATGACGACACCAGTTTCCATAGACTCATAAGTTTAATAGCAAAGATATTTGTTTACAAACATTGTTTTTGTTATTAATTTTAAATGTTGAAAACATTAAACAAAAGAACTCAGATTTCGTGCTAAATATTCTCACATTAACTTGTAATGTTTAAGCGCAAAAGCTAATTTGTAAAAGTATATTTTTACAAACATTATTCTAAGCAGGAAGCTCAAATATAACTAAACATTTGCAATAAAGTGCTCTTTCATCGTAAACAAACTCCATGCAACTCATTCGAGTACTTTCCCTGGCCTGACTAACAAAGTACACAGTATTTACATTTCTGTTCCCTGGTTCAGGTTCATTCTTATGGATCTTGCCCTCAGAGTAATCTTCCACTGATTCCAAATAACATTCGACCGGATACAACTGACCTTTTCTGTCGCAAATTGCAACGAAATCAACAAATGCAATCAAATACAGCCCGGAAATTACAGCTGTTTCTGCAGTAAACATCCCAAAGCCTAGGCGATTGTGTTCATGAACATATGAAATAAACAAGCTCCTCGTGAGCCCAGACAAACATTTAAATCAAGCATACTATTGAATATGATACTACTCAGCCTCAAAATTCCATGGCAAAAGTATCCAACGCTTCATCTGAGATCGAAAGCACATGGAAAGAAAGTCTACAGTTTACATGACCTGCTCATGTGCTCACATGTTCGTCACATGCATTGTTATGGTACCAGTTTACTGGCCGTGACCATAGTTAATAACTATGCTAGGACTGTTGTGTACAACATGTCAACAGTGTCGCAGCATGCAGATGTGTTGAGAGTTAAGCTGAGGTGAAATTGGGCATCTTAATTGTACATGGCACTCCACACGAATTTCCTGTTCACTTTTTGAATCACGTCCCGATAGCAGACAAGTTCCTTGTAACAACATGCTTCGACATCCATCACGAGCGCCTCATAAATGCTCCATACCTCGAGCCATGAGTCGAATGATTCAATGGTTATGTTGTGGGTAGCACTCACCTTCCGATCGCCGCCTCCAGAGACAACATCGCCAGACATGCCTTGCTTAGCTCTAGGATGGGGAAGTAGATCAAAATAGGCACCAGCTTTTACAGCTTCAAGTGCAGTACCTGAAATTGGATGGCCAGAGCCACTGTTTGGGCCAGATGGAGGTTGCTGTTCTTTCTGAAGGGAGTTGTTGTCATTGCTGTTGGCGTAAACGAACGGTTTGTGTGTTGAGGCACTGCCCCCAATATTAGTGTGGTTGTTTGTAGTCCATTTACAGTGTAGCGTAGGGTTTGTTGTTCGAGCTGCAGAGCTGTGACAAAGCTCATATGCGTTGGAGCAAGGTGTCCTGCATATTGCCAGGAAGAGGAGCGAGGGTTTTCCCCTTTTCGACGGGCGACATGTCATTCATGATGCCGTCGCTATCAGGATATGGTTCTTCGGGCCCTTCACAGTGTTTTCCCTCTCTCTCTGCAAAATCGTGTAGGTCTTTTGGTGTTCCTCAACGGGGGCATTCAGTCTTGCTTTTAGATTTGTTTTTTGAAGACATTGCGTAGAAACGAGTCAAAAACGGGAAAACAGCTAAACGATCAACTAAAACAGTGATAAGCGAGTGTACAATGTAATGTGATGCTAGCATGTGCCGGCTACATTAAACTATATTAACAATATTAACATCACAAGACAGTCCTAGGTAGGAAAATGCCCATGCTGATTGGTTAAAAATTGCGTTTCTATTAAACAATTAGATTATGAGCTCAAAATTTCTTTTGCGTGATAGTTGACGAGGGCAGAACGCATAAAAATCGAGAGCGAATAATCTAATTGTTTTAGTATAAATCTACTAGTCGTTCAAAACTTTATCTAATTGCTCTTCACAGATAGCAAGCGCACTCTGCTACCCTACTCACTGTCTATCACCAAATAGATAGTGAGTAGCATAGCCAATCAGAGAATGGCATTTGTGATAGAACGCTAGCAGATTTATACTAAAACTCAATAGAAACACAGTACATGTTCTCTATTTCTTAAATAATGCTTTTTTTATATAATGGCACTCGTGTTTGGTTCAAAAGTGAATGGCATAACCAGTCATTCCTGAAGCTTGAAGCAGTGACTATAAAAAAATAAATCATGGCCAAAAAGTCCCATATTTCAGAGGTCACCTTTATGCCTTTGATTTATGAGAAACAGAACTATATGAGCAAGTTGCCTTAGCACAAATTCAGTTTTTGTTGCAGTTTCTTTGTGATGATAGCCCAGCTCGTGAGATTTCTCATTTAACAGACCGACCTTAGTGGGCGAAAGCCTTTCTGAATATAAAGAATCTTGCAACTGAATTTGCTTTCCATAAATATTGCTATTACAGTGGAGAATTGTACATATGTACAGGTCTGTAGATTTTGTTCTTGACATTCTGATCAACAGTTTCAAATTTGGTCTCTGAAAAAGCAAAGGTGCATTTATATAAACAGTGTAGGTTCACATTGTTTTAAAGCAAAATGAATAAAACGACTCAAGCATATATATATCTTGTTTGTTGGCTGACTTTTGACCTTACACAGAACTGGAGAAGTGTGACAAGGATAAATGTTTCAGTGTACATGAACATTGAATGTCAATTCATGTTAATGCCAAGCTATTAATTAGCATTACAGATTTACAGGTGGCTGGCTATACTGATCATCTACCATATTTTATTGCTTGTATTCCTTATCTATGTTAGTTGCAAGCCTTCCTGATGGTGGATCTAGTCTTCTTCCTCTGGAATGTCTGTATTTAAACAGAACAGCACTTGTTGCAATGGTAGGACCCCAACCTCCCCTTCCAAAACACTTCACTCTTCGAAGAAAACCAAAGTCTGCTGCACTCAGAGCAGAGCTCACACAGAAAGGTACCTTCATCTTTGTATCATCTTGAAAGCTGGTTGTATATCTTCTTCTTATGTAGATGAGTATAATGCAATTGAATCTCAGCTATGGAACACAGGTTTTTAGCCAAGATGCATTGCATTACATTACCACTGGGCATACACTAAACTCAGAACAATGAAAACAAAAGATAACCACCAACCTGTTATCATTATTGAGAGCTAACTGTACACATGCTACCATGAGCATTATTCAGGCTAACTGGAGTGCTATTCAGGTTAACCAGAGTACATTTATTTAATTTTACAGACTGCGAGTCTTCAGATGTTCACTCCACTTACCCTAAAAATAAGTCAGATTAGCCTTAATAATGCTCCGGGGAGAGTGTTGAACATAGTTGCTTTAATTTTATTAACTCTCTCATATCCTCTGACAAATTTATAAAGCATAGCGTTAGTGGAAAACTGATAGTTGGCTCTACAGCAAAAGACAATTAAAGCCCCAAAAGAAATCTAAGCTGAGCTTTTATTACAACATACTACATGGTAACTATCTGTTTAAAGCCTTAAAATGTTACCTGTTGTTTTGTCCTAATAATCTACCAGCAATAGAGATAAATGTCTTGTAATAACTGCAGTAAGAGTGACATACATGCATGAACGCTCAAAATTATTGTAAAATTACTATGTATCTATCACTCAGACAGTCTGTGTAGGTCCTCATCAAAGTAAGTGAGCCATAAGCCATTTCTATTGCATTTTCAGCCAGTGAAGCTATATCAGCTCACAAGAAAGGACTTGGAACCCCTCTGAGCTCAGGACACAAACTTCAGTCTCCTTCCAAGAAGTATGAAGCTCCTGGTAAGACGAACTACTCTGCTCTATTGAAAAGTGTCCATTTACTATTGGTTAACTGCTATAAATATTATCTCAATAAGTGTTTCCTTGAAGACATTGTGTTGTGTAGAATTCATGCAATGGAATTTCAATTTTCTGTTAACCTAGATTTTTCAAATCTCCCAGTAACTTGAAAGAAAAGTTGTTTCCCTCCCCTCTGTGGAACACTATAATTTTACCCCCACCCCTCAATTTCTTAAAGCAGCCAATTTTTCAAACCATTGAAAAAATCAGGGTTTTGCTAAGTGGCCTTAGTGAGGCTTTCAATTGAGTGTCAAAATAAAATCAGAGTCACTGTAGTTTTACTTTACTGATCTCTAGGTCTGTGAATTATTTTAAAAGTTTTTTCCATTGACATGTACAATGTACATGCATTACAACTCCTGGAAATTTAGCATATTTTTTTTTCTCTGTACTCCTAGAAAACTCTGGGATTTCTTTCAACATATTCTAGGTGGAATACAGAGGATGCATTCTTTTGGGACGATCCAGATAAGGATCAATGATTCAATTGCTTGGATCATGGTGCATCAAAGAGACCAATTGGAACAAGAATTCATATTTTGCTTTGATGCACCATTCAAGTGAGCTTTGATCATTGAACCTGAAAGGAATGCAGCCAGAATGCACACAACATGAAATATTTGCCATGAATGTAAATATGCGATAGTTTGTGCATTCCTGAGTTTATTCATCTTTGTCTTGCCTTGATCATAGTAAGAGTAACACAAAGAATGTCCAGCTCCTCGAATTTCCGTCCAACACCCAGCAGAGCAACTCCATCAAGTGGTTCATCCAGAAGTATCATCTCTGCTGCCACACTCAAACACCATGGAAGAACAAAGGTAAGGATCTGCTAATAGTGTCCAGTGAGAAAGTGCTAAGCCTGCTATTAGCTTTGTGGATCTTTGTCATAAATCGCATAAAAAAAAGAATGCCTTATCAAAGGTTAGCATTACACACTGCAAGCCCTGACCAGAGTTAATGCTTGAAACGTCAACTTTCTAGTTTCTTTCTTTCTTCACTTGCCTCCTGTCATAAGCACAACAGTTTGTTTAGAAGCTAATTGCTCTGTAACATTTCAGTAGTTTTGATTTCAACTATGGCAATTTTCACCAGCTTTTAGACATAAATGAGCAGCCTATTGGAGGTGGCAGGGAACTCAAAAGGAGAAAGAAATTGACAGGTAAAAGTTGTCCAGTCTAAATCTTTAATAGTCTCACTCAAGCAAAACTCTTGAACTTTCATAGTCAAGCAGGAAGGAATTGTGACTGCAGGTTTCAGGTAAAGTCTGCATTCAAGCCTGATACCTTTTTAGACGGCCACTTACAGTTATATCATATAGTATGAAGGACATAGGAGTGTTTCTACTCCCCCATGGATGGGATGCTAGTTACTGACATCATTTAATCACTGGTACTACATCTGATTGGTACACCTGGGTAGAGGCATCTAGTGAGAGTTGAAGTGTCTTGCCCTATAACTCATGTTCCAGCTTGAACCAGAGTCTAGCACACTACAGTGTAGCTACTAGGCCAGTATACCACTAGCTACAGTGGGCCAGTTTTGCATCAAGGTACATGTAGAACTGACAGGATCTACAATGAAACTGGTCAATAACTTGGCATCTTTATGTCTGTCTTTACATCTCCAGTCGGTCTGATAAGTAATGTTTAACCGGAAATATAAACTGGTTTCTTCAAGACTAAAGTGCTTTTAAAGTGATCAGGTTAATTTGATATAGAATTCTGTTCTGTGGTATTTGAAGTGATTGTGATATTGTAGATTCAGAGCAAGGAGAAGATGCAAAACACAAAAAACTAGACAGCACCAAACCAGCAGAGCCAAGTACACCAGATTATGCTGCAGGTCTACCACCTGTGCCTCAACTAAACAAGGTAATCCTCTCAAAAAGTATTTTATTAACATTTTTTGTGAATATGACACATCATGATGACCAAAAAAAAACTAAGAGAATCAATCTTTATCTCAGCAGTACTACAGTGTAAATTTAACAAATTGATGTCAGTTTTTTTATGAGCCTGTCCTCTTGTTGATGATAAATTGCATCATGACATTGTCAAAGTGGCTGTGGAACCACAAACAAACGTTGACAATGTTATGGTGCAATTTATCATCAATAAGAGGACAGGCTCATAAAAAACTGTTTTTGTACAATAACAATACCCCATATGGTCAAATGTCAGGGATAAGTGAGGGGAGAAGATGGTGCAAACTTGTCACAAATAAGGATGAAGTGAATTTTATTCGAACTTTGTCAATAGCTTTTCTCGATTTCTGATTGGCTCTGCAGTACTTAAAAAGGTCAAAATCGCATGGGTTAAAATGTTGACAGTTTGACAGCTGAAAGTTGATTCCGCGTGAAGTAAAATTTTATGAATCTGTACTCTTATTGATGATAAAATGAGTCAAACGGCATGCAAGAGATTAGACAGTTATTGCAAAAAAACTTTTTCTGTCTGAAGGAAGAAATGATATCTTGTTAGTTTTGAACTAATCAATATGAGGTCTGTTAAAAATATGTACATTTGTGAGCAAATCTAGCTGCCTGTTGCCTTATTTTTGGGGGGCAATGAGAGGGAAACCTTTAACATATTCACATGTATTAGAAAGCCTTCAATATTTCCTATTCTTATTAACAACCTTAATTATTTTCATCTATAAGTGTGGCAAAGTAAACTAGACTTTTCTACTGTAAGTCAATAAGTTTAACCTCTAGCTTTGTTAAGTTTACAATTCACGTGATATTATGGTATTTTGAATTCTTTTTGAAGCCTCCCTCAAGCCCAGAGACACCAACATCAAGCATGGCACCTCCATCATCCACTCCATCTTATGCACCACAGAGTGTCTCCACCCAGTCCTCCACTGCAGATACACTCAATGAGAGTACTATTAACCTCAAGAGAGAGTTGGAGGTTAGTTCTTCTTTCTTTTGTTCTTTTTTTCTTCCTTTGTTACATCATTCAGTTTTAATCAAAGATCAATCAATGAATAAGTGTAGGAAAGAAACCATCTTGGAATTAGTGAAGAAGTTACCAACCAAGAATGTAGCCCATCAAATCACGTGTCTCCAAAGCAACTGTTTCCTTTACCCTCTGGCCGAGAGGGACATGTGGCTTTGGGGACGAGAATGCAGAGGGAAAGAAAGGACATTCAGTTTGAAGTCTTAGGTCACTGTCAAAAATAATGAGTTATTTCATGAGCTAGTTTTGTGATATCTGGAAATCAAGTACAAGGTATGAAAAAACTCTAACGTGCATTGCCCTGAGGCACAGAACACTATCTCCTACGATGTGTGCATCGTTACCAAATGTTGAGGCATCCTCCTTGAAAACTATGTCTTCCCGGCATGCATCCACTGATATCGCATGCCGATTTCGAGAATCACTGTTGGTTCTCAACCAGTTAGAAAATACATATTAATTATTATATTATATAATTTTGTTTTATTAGATGCATATGGAACAACAGCGTCAGTTAATGATGAGAGAGCGACAACAAAAGCAGGCTGCTGCTGCAGCGGCGGCAATGGCGGCAGGTTCTTCAAGTTCTTCAACCCCAGCTGTCAGTGATTCAACAAGAACTCCTGCCGCAGTTTCCCCTGGGTCTGCTAACACTCAGCAGCAACAGCAACAAGCTAACAAGCGCCAGCTCACCCTGACGGTAAGTATACTGCTACTCTACTGTCTCATCCGGGGGCTACTCTGCGAAGAATTGGGTGTGGTATGCGGCCTGCTTCCCGAATCCCTCTTACCCTATTTAAGACCAAAATCAGTGATTTTTCTTATGGTCCTAATTATGTCCTGACCCTTAAATCAATACCCTGTTTCAGACGTACCTTATAATTTTTTCCCAAAGAAAAGTCTACATAGGTGGCTCACTATTATTTTAAAAGCTAAATCAGGCCTATGTTTTTTTCCTGGCATGGTGGAGAGGTTCCTTCTTCCTACCGCCCCCCCCCCCCCCCCCCGCACTCACCCAAACCTCCGCCACGAAAAAGAGAACGCCTTATCACAGCGTTAGTCCGTCGCACAAGCCCTAACCCACAGCTGCATTCTTTGCAGCGGTTCTTTCTTTCTTCACTTTTCTCTCGTCGTAAGTACAACAGTTCCTTTAGAAGATGTTCACTCTATAGTGTTTCAGTAGTTAATTGAAGAAAGACAAATATAAATTAAGTCAGAATGAAAGAAGATTAGTTCTCTATTAGCAGTGTGTAATTATTGTTGGTTGCGAGAGTTGTAAACCAAGTATCCCCCATTTGTTTTTCAGCGGGAGCAAATGTTAGCTGCTCATGAAATGTTCAAGAATGCAAACCGTGTGAGTCGAGCAGAAAAGGCGCTCATTTTGGGATTTATGGCCGGTGCAAGAGGTAAAGAAACCATGGACCACTCATTCTTTCTACTGGACACAGATGCAAACAAGTCAGCTAGATTTAACTACTAATTGTATCTAAAATTCTGTTTTTTTCCTCACAGAGAAACCGTATTCTCATCAAGGCCCAATAATTACTATCAAGCTTAGTGAAAACACGGAGGTTGTGACAGCATCAGACGGAACAAAGCAGATGCAGCTGGTAGAAATGCTCTTTGAAATGAACTATGACTCAGGTCACTGGCGCAGACTCAAGCGAACCAGGGTAGTGTCCAAACATGGTGCGTCCTCGACTCCAGGACAGAAAACCGCCTGATTCACCACAAGACTGCAAAAATACATGGAATGTGGGTCAAATAAATTATGTGCTAGTTTTGAAAGCATCATTTCAAGTCTGTTTCTGAAGTTGACTAGACTCTGCAAGGCCTGCGAGGCAAGAAGAGTAGAGAGGACTGTTACCTTTTTATTCCTTTTTCTGTAAAGGCTTGTTTAGGATTCCCTAAAAGTGCAATTTGGTTCATTTTTTGTTATACAATCTCTACTGTACAAAAAAACAACTAAGGACAAATATCAGCAAAAGGAATACTTGAATCTGGCCTTTGCAGCCAAAGAAAAATTAATTTATAGATACACGGACCAGTGGAAGAACGTATAATTTAAGAATGGTCAAATTTAAATAAAGTTTACCATACGATATCAAGCCATACCACACTATACTATATTTTTGTTGCGATGAATATACTGGAGAAAATTTCTCAACCCAAAATCTAGAACTTTTTTCAGGCTGCAATTGAAGTGTTTGATTCAACTTAGCCTCAAGTTTTTCACCATTTGGCCACTTAACCCAAGTTAAATGACTTTTGACTCATCTAAAGTTGGACGTGTGACCGTGGCCTGAAGATTCTAGGTCTTGGATCTAACTAATTTTTGTGCTTTAATTATTAAGTACAAACTGAGCGTCACAATGTGCACTTCAATGAAATCCTCATGCGGTTGCATTTAATTGTCTTGTTTCAGTTTAGGTATTTGGTAAGCTTGAAAACACTCAGATAGGGTGGAACACTGTTTAACCCTAAGTTCAAAATGAAGAAATTTAATGACGTCCCATTTTCCATTTTCGTAAATAAGCCATTGTATTCCGATTTTTCACCTTAGAATGTGAGGTTGGAGAGGTAAATAACTTACCATTAAGTACTGTGTACATCAATCTTTGCTGCCATTTTTTGTTTTTTGGTACAGCCTCGTCGTCCACTGAAAGAATTTCCTCTTCGGAAACCGAAGTGAAATGGGAAGCCATTTTGTCTTTCTTCTGCTGCTCGGAGGACAATAGTACTCGGCTAATCACCTCTGAGCTAGCCAATCAGCGCGCGAAAAGTACTATTCACTTGTGTGGTATATAGTAGTATGATAGGTTCCAAATTATGCTGATTGCACCTCCTTTTTAATTTATTCAAAATGGCCACCAATAAAAGTTGACGTCACCGGCCAGCAGCCAGGTGGTGCAGGGAGATGAAATGGTGGTGGTACCAAAAAAACCCTCGAAAATCGCTCCTGACCCTAAGTCTAGCCCTCAAATCCCCCAATGGCCACTCGCCAGAGGGGGTATCCCCTTTTCGTGAAGTCAGCCCACAGAGAGGTTATCCCCGTTACCATTACGTCAGCCCTCACAGGGTTCGAAATTGCGACTCACTGGTCGCCATTGCGACCAAAAATTGAGCACTGGCGACTAAAGTTTCAGAACTGGTCGCCAGCTGGCGACTCTAGACTTGCCACAAATCGACCTTATTTCTCGAGTGACCAAGAATTATTGGAACGGACTTTTGGAAAGTATATTGCGACTCGTATTATGTCCGATAACTAAAGAAATTAAATCTTTTTATTAGGAAATCAATCGGATATGGTAACTAGTATACAACTCACCTTTCCGTTCCCAGTAAAACAATGTCTGAACATTTCAAGAGAATTGAAAAAATTGAATGTATTTCAACACGCGGATACTATGTTTACGATGCGCATTGCTTCAGTGGCTTCTTCTCCCGGTCGGAGACTGGTACGAGCAATGTGTTTGTATAGGGGCCCTGGGCCAAGCATAGCATTTCGGCAGCGAAAGGTGTTAAGAAAAGCGAGTCTAAAACAAAGAACGGCAGTTCGAAGAATTGAAGTACCAAAGAAAAACTACGCAAGCACCGGTGTTTGTCTCACAATGAAAACCACAGACTTATTACGTTTTAGGCTT
>CM042755.1:9143672-9168250 GCA_022496165.2 Catalaphyllia jardinei
GAATTCAAAGTTGTAGTCTGCATCAGTTGAAAGAGAATCTCCTACACAAAAATAACATTGACAGGAGTATTATCACACTTTCAAACCGTGGGATAAACTTTCGATTTCGACTGGCCATGAAGTCGTGTTTTTTTATATATTATGCACGCAGTCAGCACATTTCATTTCCCTTATTTTTTCAGTTTTATTCGCAATCTAAGTCACAAAACACTAGTTGGGTATATGTTTGTTTTCCTAATATAGAGGGGGGGGGGGGGGGCTTAATGTTCCCCGTCTGAATTTCAAACCTTTCCATGTCGCAATTTCGGAAGCTTCACATGTCACTGTCGGAATTTCGTCCAAATCCACTGATATCGATATCGCCGGAAATGTTAATTTAACTATAGAATGTTTAACGTAGATGCGTTCTCATAATTCTGTGTCCGAAACATTTTATTTTGGGATAATTATCAACCAAACTTAAAAGCCTTGCAAAGTGCGACATGGGAATACAGAGAGAAAGACCCAGAAAAGGGTAATCTGCAACTGGCCATGCTTCATTTTTTCACCGGACTTAGAATATTGGCTAGCCGGCGAGTAACTGTTAATCGCTTGTATCACGTTGAAACTTAATACAAAGAACTCTTAAATTATCGAAACATACGTTCTAAAATGGGAACATGCAGTTTGATCTATACACAGAGGTCTGATAGTTTGAGTCGTGGTCTCGATCCATTGTTTCAGTCCAGCGGGAGAAAAACAAACACTCACAAATTTAGAGGTCCAAGAGATTCGGCCTGAACACCATGCTGCCACCATGCTTTCTTCGTCCGACTCTTTCTCACTGGCTTCCTCACAGCCTTCGCTTTCAGGCAATAGGTCTTCAAAATCGTGAAGCTCACGAGGGGGGGGGGGGGGTGTTAGGGTCATTTTACAATGCTGAAATATGTTCCTGCATCAATGGCAAGCCAAAAATAATGATGCAGTTTCGTTAGCTAGGACTTCATCACTACACCGAAACCATTTATTGCTGCCTATCAATTAGCATGCAAGGATGGAAATGGATTGAAATTTGAAAAAAAAACTAGCCAGTTTTTTTCACATTCTAGAGTCATTGCTTGAAAATATTGCCAGAAATTCATTATGGTTTACCCTCTGAGCCACCATTCATTTGATATGTTTCTGTTAGTCCATTTGAGCATTTTGGGGACGAGTAAAGGTATTTCTTGTAACACCCGGTAACTTAACGGACCCGAAGTCATATTTTGAAATCAAAGTATCAAGAAAATTAGGGCGTGTTCTGACCTCTAATGAAGTCCATTTTCTTTCTTTAGCTGATAACTTTATTGTACAGTTTTCAAACCCTTTGAAACTCCTATCTGGAAAGGAAAACAAAACAGCTTAACGGGCCCTGTAATTACCGGGAGCTTCGAGAAGGCCCCTGGTAAAGATTTCAGCAACAAATGAAGCTTAAAACAGTAAAACTCCTGTGACAGTGCTCCTTTAACAATGTTTCATATGTTTCCTCTGACAACTTTATGAAGCAGTGTCCTGTTTGTATCTCTGTCGAGAGTACAAATCACGGTATCACGAGGCACATTGATTTTTCCTTGGTGGATGAAGTTCAAGCAGTCTTGAAAGCTGGGCACATACAATTGAAGGTCAAAATATGACACATGGTCGTCCTCAGTGACGTCAGTTTGAAGGCGTCCTATGAAAAAGGGATCATTTGCAGCCAACCCTGACTGACGTCGAATGTGATCACATTCACAATAAGAACAGAATTTGCTTGAAATAAAATAGTTCTACAAGCTGCACCACTAGGGGCAATACTTTCGGTTCTGGCTAGTCTTGGTGTCTGGTCGACCGTGGCAGAGAAATTCAAAGGTTGTCGAGGAGGGTCAGGTGTTGCGTAAGCAAAGATAGGAAGGGTGCCAACGTTGTCTTTGGTTCTTTGATTTTGTACAGTCAGCTGACGCACAGACTTTCCGAAGTTGTCTCTCCAGTCTCAAAATCGTTTTGTCTTTCTTTGCCATTTCTATTGAGGTTGGGAAGGGAATTGATGGAAGTTCCCTTAAGGAAAGTGTTATCATTTCTGGAAATTCACAATGTGACGATGACGAGGTATAGGTGTCTTTTAGCTGCTTCAAGGTTTCACGAATGGTAGGGGAAAACAAGTACGCAAACTCCAAGAAGGTTGGCATGTCATTTCTAACGCGCATTTTACTGAAAAAGTTCTCAACAACGAGGGTCAACATAGCTGCAAGTTTAATAACGCTGTGCTATTCTGGATTGAGTTCGGTGAGACAGCTTCCAAGCATTGATAGTTACTCTGTCACAATTTCCAGGCTACCTCGACTCTTTGTCGATATTGTTCTTTGTTAAAATAAGCATAAATTGTAATACTTGGATTCAACGGATCGCAGAATTCGCTAAAGGGTTTGATTTCCCTTACCTTTCTAGGGTCCTCAGGGCTTTTAGAAACTTAAGCGGGTACGTATACGTGTGAGAGGTTTTTAGAGGGTCATTACCAAAATGCGGTGACCTCCTACGGTCAATTGTTTAATAAAGAATCTATAAATGTTGACCGCGTGCCCATAAAGGCATAATGCGTGACGTGATATAAAAGATGAGAAGAGAAGATGACAGAAGAGAGTCAGAAGACACAGTAAACTGTCAATAATCGCGAAAAGTTTAACTTTATCAGTGTAAAATACAATTTCTTCTACCGGAATGCGCTGCAAGTTGCTGTCTAATTTTTAAAACACGAATGTCGCTGTCGATTTCACTTTTTTCTTTGTCGCTGTCGTAATTTCGCGTGAGCGGCTTGTCGTTCGTTGTCATTTCAGCTCCTTCATGTCGCCGTTTCAGAGCCGTGTCGCCTGTCGGAATTTACCCTAACAGGGCCTCTCATTTTGGGTCAAATTCTCAACTGTACGGAGCTTAACGCGAGTCAAATGCCCGGGGATTGCCTGAGGTGGGGGGGATGGGCGGTTTTGGAATTGACTGGTACATAATAGGAATATCGACTTAAGACATTTTCGACTAATATTAAAAATGTAGCCATATGCGTTCATGTGTGCATTACCCTATTTTCATTTGGTGGTCAAACAAGCGATTTATCAGGTGCGGGCCTATGAAGGGTTTAACGTGAGTTATTGCCTGCGTAGCTGGCGGTATTGTTGGCGCTTGGAATAAAGTTATGACGGCGGCGCTGCTAAGTGAGCGGCGAAGCTGCAAGAAATACCGGCGGTATTTCAAAGTCCTTCTATCCATTCTCCTCGCGGCTTCGCCGCAAGCTTTTAATGGCCCCATTTACATCTATATAATTTATTTGCAAAACCCTATGAGGACAAAGAGCAAATTCCAGTGCAAGGTGCAAAGATAAAAATAGGCAGTCTATGACTACATGTGCCCAGTGATATAAAAACTAGTATCATCTGCAATGACTACATGATACAACAACAACAAGAAACTTTAATTCATAATTGAGATCTTCGGTTGCTCGCAAGTGTTGACAGATGGGTGACAAAAAAATTGTAATCAATGCTGGTTTTGTTTGATTTGGCTGATATTTTAACACGATGAAGCTGGAATGTTAAGGAATAGAGTTTACTCTTGCCGATGTTTGGTGATATTAAAGGAGAAGTTATATATCGCTGCAAAGTCAGTGTTTGATATTACATTCTTTGAATAGGGTGCTTTTAAGCGTGATTGTGCAATCGGATATTTTTCTTTCAGAAGAAAAAAACTACTTGAAAAAGGTCATTTCAACGACCTTTCAAACAATACAAATTTACATATTTGCTGAGATGAGTTTGTAGTGAAAAACGGTTTTTTTTGACGAGGGCTGTGGTTTGAATTTTTTTCCCGCGAAAATGCCCCGATGCAGTTGAGTTAAATCTTAACCATACAAAACTTACCAACGTCGTTGAACAAACGAGCAACGTGAGCACATGGAGCGATCGTAGCAAAAGTTGCCATCTACGTCATGTCGCGTCTTCTCGGGATACGAAAATCAAACTAACATTGCTCGAAAGTGGTCTCGGGTTCTTGGCGAAAGAATACGAGAAAAACCCGAGTTACGGACACACATGTATGCACGATAATATGACTAGATAATATGGTGCCCTGAGCTCTACGAGCACAAGGCACAAAAAGTGAAGGGGGACACTGTAGTACCGCGGTTAGGTTAAAACACACTTTATTCACGACCGTTACACTCCGAGCTCAGAACGCTAACTGACTCGAATAAATTACAACACACGCTATCTATAGTACATGCAAATTACATAATTCCCGTGTGTACTACATCACATTCATTCTCTCGCTTCTACGCGCTTGCATTAGCATCGTATACACTACATTCCCTTCTTTGATCAAATTTAGCAGGAAGGCAGTTTTAAAGGCTGCAAAAAAAAACCTAAATGTTCAGCAAAACAAAGTCTCTGAATTAAGCTAGACAAAAGAAGAAGAAGAAGAAGTCCTAAACATCCAGGACAAAGTCTTTATAGCGCGCAGGCTGTCTTATAGTTCGGGTCGACCTCCGCACAGGCCTTTCCGCTGCGTTATCTTCCTTTTCGGTAGAACGCCCAGCTTGTACTTGGGAATTTTCAGATACTCCTGTAGCCCCTGGAATTCCGCTTGGCCCTGATACCTCTGTCGTCTCCGGAACTCTGCTTGGCCCTGGCTCATCTGTCTGTCCTGTAGAACTTGCCTCAACCACTTGTTCTCCGTTGCCATTGGATACACCATCGTTGTACTTCTTTACGAACGCAGTGTTCCTTTTCACTTGCACACCAGCTTCGCTCCTAAGCGTTACCTCTGTTCCTGTCCTCTGAACCACCTTAAAAGGAGCAGGGTTGAAGTTGGTAGACAGCTTGTTCGTTTTCTCGGCTTTCAAAAGTACTGTGTCACCAACACGTATGCTCTTGGGCGTGGCACCTCTCTTGAGATCTGCATAAGCTTTGCCCTTTAATTTACTTGACCAATCCCGCTCTCGCACCTCTTCGCCTGGCACTGCGACCGTCTCTCTCCTTAACTCTGGCAATTTGGACCTAACCTCGTGGCCAAACATCATGTAACAGGGGGTAGTCCCCGTCGTCGTCTGCGGAGTGGATCTGTACGCCATCAACCATACAAGCAATTCAGTTCTCCAGTTCTTTCCTTCTAAATGTGCAATCTGTAGACATTTAAGTAACGAGCGATTTTGGCGTTCCACCTCTCCATTAGCTTGAGGCCACAACGGCGTCGTTTTCCTGTGCTCAATACCATTTGCGCGTAAATATGCTTCAAATTCTTCGGATACGAACTGGGGCCCATTATCTGTCCTTAAAGAGAACGGAAAACCGAATCTGGCAAACATGGGTGCAAGTGCTTCGATGACCTTGGCACTTGTAGTAGACTTCAGAATAGCAACTTCTAAGAAACGACTGTAGTAATCGATCACCACCAAAATACTCTCTCCTGTGGGTAGGGGTCCCAGCAGGTCTGCTCCACAATCCTGCCAAGGAGCACTTGGAGGAAGAACGCGGGACATCGGCTCAGGAGGGTTAAATCCAGAAGTGACCTGGCAGCCATGACAAACTTTACAAAATTTCTCAACTTCCTTGTCCATTCCCGGCCACCAAACTTTACTACGGAGCCGATACTTCGTCTTCACTATACCCTGGTGCCCTTCGTGTGCCAGCCGCACCACCCTGTCGCGCAGGAGCTTGGGAACCACAATCCTTGTGCCGCGAAGCAATAGCTCACCATAGACGCATAATTCGTCCTTGACTTGTGCATACGAGGGAAGTGTACACCGGTCCCAGTCCCCTGATCTCACGCAACTCTTTATTATCGTCAATTCTTCGTCAAAATAGGAAGCTTCTTCAATTTCTGTAGGTGATAGAGCAACGGGTATACAGCTTACAGCAATGGCTCTGACAAAGTCGTAGTCTTCTCCATGGTCCACCTGATCCAAGGAGTTCAAACGGGACAACGCGTCGGCTATATTTGTCTTCCCTGGGCGGTACACCACTTTAAAATCGTACCCTTGTAGTCTCAAGACCCATCTCTCTATTCGGGCGCAAGGCTTTGAAGTGCGCGAGTAGACACGCTCTAAAGGCTTGTGATCTGTTTCCAACTCGAAGCTCTGTCCGGAAACGTACATGTTGAACCGTTCACACGCCCAGACCAAGGCAAGTGCCTCCTTCTCTGTTTGGCTGTAGCGTCGTTCCACGTCAGTTAGACTCCTCGACGCGTAGGAGACAACTCTCCACATTTCCCCCTGCTGCTGGGTGAGAACCGCTCCTAATCCAACTGGAGACGCATCGGCAATGATTCGCGTTCTGCAGCCAACCTTAAAATAAGCCAGTGTCTCTGCCTGGGTGATTAGACGCTTCAGTTCCTCAAAGGCTGTTTGCTGCTCTTTACCCCAGTGAAACACGATGCCCTTCCTGGTTAACTCTTGAATAGGCTTGGCCACGGACGCCACGTCAGGCATGAACTTAGCGGAATATTGGACAAGACCCATAAACGATCGCACTTCACTTGCGTCCTTGGGAGATCTAGCATCTCTTATAGCAGCAATCTTCTCTTCGGATGGGTTTACGCCGTCACTAGTCAGCTCGTGACCAAAGAACGTAAGCCTTGACAACCTAAACTCGCACTTGTCTCCGTTCACCGTCAACCCCACTTCACTCAGCCTATCTAACACCACTAAAAGACGCTTGTCATGTTCCTCCACGTCACACCCATGAACAATGAGATCGTCCGCAATGTTCGCAACCCCAGCACAACCCCTTAACACATCTCTAATGATCTGCTGATATTTCTCCGGCGCCGACGTTACGCCAAACATCAACCGCTTGTAACGATAAAGCCCTCGATGCGTGACAAAGGTAGTGATGTGGCGACTTTCCTCACTGAGTAAAATCTGGTGAAAACCCCACTTGAGATCTATCTTGCTGAACACCGTACTGCCATTCAAGTCGTGTAACAGCTCCTCAACGGTTGGAATTGGGTGACGCTCTCGGACGATTGCTTCATTTGCACGACGCATATCAACACAGACTCTTACGTCGCCACCGCTTTTGGGAACCACCACCAACGGCGAAATCCATCCTGACGGCCCCTCCGGCACTTCCTCTATAATGTCAAGCTCCAAAAGTTCATCCAGCTTTGCATCCACCTTCTCGCGTAACCCGAACGGTATCCTGCGTACCTGCTGCGCTACAGGCTTCACCGACTCATCAATGTGTAGCTTGAGCTCGTAGCCCTTCAAAAGACCAACACCACTAAACAAGTGCTTGTATTTCTCTCTGACATCCCCGTCCGATCGCCCACCGTCAACACTGTTTGTCTGAAAAGGACCAATACGCAACAGGTTTAGCGCCTCGGCAGTCTCTCGGCCCAACAGCGTGCGACCATCGCCTTCAATCACCACAAAATCAGCATTACTTCCGTTTTCAAACCCAGCCAGCGTGACATCTGCCGTGAACGTTCCTAGGGTCGGTAAAGGTTCTGTACCACCATAAGCAAAAAGTTCCTTTGCAGATTTGCGAGATTCACAGTTAATCCCCTTTTGCTTTAACAACTCCCAGGTCTGCTGGCCCATAACATTACATGAAGCTCCCGAATCAATGAGAACATCGGGTACGTCTACACCACCAATGACCAGTGTTACTAAAGTGCTCCTTTGTTCCTTGTGATCATTCACCTGTTCCACTGAAAAGGCATAATCGGGTCTTTGCGAATGACCTGGTGTAGCGAAATCTCCTTTGTCTTCTTCTCCAGGGCTAGGTCTTCCAGTCACGAGGTTCGTCTCTCGCCCTCCGCGTCCACCTCGACCCAGTCCACCAGCACTCCTGCCTCCTCTGCCGCGTCCGCCTCTGCTACTCTCAGGTCCTCTAGATCCCGAATGGGTCCTGCT
Source organism: Catalaphyllia jardinei (assembly GCA_022496165.2). Taxonomy (NCBI): domain Eukaryota; kingdom Metazoa; phylum Cnidaria; class Anthozoa; order Scleractinia; family Caryophylliidae; genus Catalaphyllia; species Catalaphyllia jardinei. Next base: position 9,151,567 of record CM042755.1, read on the forward strand.
TAGCTGATGGAGTCGAGGGCATTTAACTTTGAAGTGGCCTGTTTCGCCGCACTTCCTGCAAGTTTGACCACGCGCCGGGCACTTTTTGTCTTGACTGGTGTCCTTCTTGTCCGCAGCTAAAGCACGTCTTCGCTTTCCTGGGATTTTTGTTTCCATACAGCCTGCCACCCACTGCATTGACCTGGTTATCTGCTTGGTCGGTACTATATTGCTTCAGTTGTCGATCAACCGCTTCTTGGGATCTTGCAACACGCAACAATTCATCTAACGTAACAGTTCCTTCCTTTTCCAGAAATTTCCGGCGTAAATGGCTCGAATAACACTTGTCTATGAGCTGATCGCGAATGTAGTCATCCTCGCCGGCGCCAAAATCACAAGTCGCTGCTCGCTGACGCAATCTACAAACGAACTGATCAACTGTCTCTCCGATCCCTTGCGAAATTTGTCGAAACAAATGTCTCTCAAAGGGAATGTTCGCCTTTGGCACGAAATGGTCGTCCAACACCTTTAACGTTGCTTCAAAACTTGCATCTCCACCCTCACCAGCTAGTGTGAAATAAATTTCTTGCACATCCATACCAGCGACATGCAACAGCAAAGCACGTTTTTGAGCGTCGTTCGATACACCTTTCCCGGTCACATACAAACTGAACGCTCGCTTCCACTTCTTCCATCGCTGACTTAAATTGTGCGCCTCTCCTTTTGGATTAAATGGTTCCAATCCACTGACATCTAAAGTAACAGAAGTCATCCCAGAACCGCCAACAGCACCGCTCGTCGCGTTAGTTTCGCCCGATCCACCGCCTCCCGGCATCGCTGAAATAAATCCTTGACGAAATCCTCGACGAAATCCACAGCGAAATTTTCAACGAAACTCTTGAAACCCTCGGCGAAATCCTCGAAATATCCTCGTCGCCAATGTAGTACCGCGGTTAGGTTAAAACACACTTTATTCACGACCGTTACACTCCGAGCTCAGAACGCTAACTGACTCGAATAAATTACAACACACGCTATCTATAGTACATGCAAATTACATAATTCCCGTGTGTACTACATCACATTCATTCTCTCGCTTCTACGCGCTTGCATTAGCATCGTATACACTACAGACACTTCATGACATATTACACGTCCCCCCAAAAAACGTTAAGGGGAGGACACTTCATGACATGTTATACAAACGTCAAGTGTTACGGACACGCACGCACGATAACTTAGTGCCTTGAGCTCTACGAGCACTAGGCACAAAAATGAATATGTATGTGCAGCTAAAGTAATAAATAATTTCGGTACAATGATTATGAAATAAATAGAAATGGGTAGAACTAAAACTTAAGCAGAGAGAGAATTATTCACAGCCACTTTAAAGTTACTTGGAGAGGTCATATTTATGATATTTGGTGGTAGACTGTTCCAGTCGTTAACTGTTCCACGCCAGAAACTGTATTTATACTCATCACTGATGTTTGTATCGGAATAAACTTCATTGGGTCAAAGTTTCCGGTTTTCGTTTCAGATTTATGTTTCACATAAGGTGGTATATTGATTGCTGCTTGGCCATGTAGTTGTACATTAAAGTTAGTCTGTTCACTTTCCTTTTGTGCTCTAGCCTGCGAACAGGCTCCCGTTACCTCCCTCCTCACCAGACCGCTCTCGGCACGTCTCGCTCGCCCTAGACCCAACCGGGAGCCTGTTCGCAGGCTATCTGTGCTCCAATGTTGGCCAATTAGGATGGTTTAATGCTTGGGTAACACATCCCTCCTGTCTTGAATATGTTTTAAGTTTTTCTCAAAGGCATTTGACACTGTTGCGCACAAGCGTCTGCTCCTGAAACTTGAATATTATGGCATCTGTAACCACCACCTAAACTGGATGCAATCATGGCTGTTAAACAGAACTCAGCAAGTGGTACTTGAAGGTGAATATAGTGAGAAATCAAATGTAAAATCAGGAGTCCCACAAGGAACAGTCTTAGGGCCCCTTTGCTTTCTACTCTACATCAATGTCATGGGCAATGACTTCTCATCCAACTTGAAACTTTTTGCTCATGATACCCTCCTGTACGGCCTTGTCCACAATGCAAGTGATGTCCTTCTTAACTGCCGCCATAACTTTATTCCGGGCGCCTACAATACCGCCAGCTACGCAGGCTACGTGAATTAGCATTCACAGTTTTCAGTATTCGTGTTCTATGGTGTGGTATACATGATGGTGTTATCCTATGAATACACTACGAGTAGTCCCTCTTTCACTTAGTCCACTCAGCAAAACCGTAAATGAACGGCGAGGAAAAAATGGCCACGGGAAATCTTCTCTCTCCCAGAAGTTCGCCCGGCATTTTTTTCTCGCGCTTTTCTTTCGCGTCACGTACAACGGACTAAGCGGAAAAGGGACTACTCGTGGCCTACTGAATCTTGAAATCTGCTGTCCAAGTTCAATGTTATGAGTTGACTTTTATTTAGGCTCTAAGAGTCCTCATTTCACTGGAAGAGTGCTAAGTATGTAAGCTCAGAGTTAAGAGAGGATGGTAAGATGACATTTCTTTATGGCCTCCGTTTTTAGGTCTCTGGCTTGAACCCTCCTCAAATGGCTGCCCCACAACAACTCCACTCCATAAATCATGAATGCTTCCCAGCGTCCATGTAAGGGGAATAAAAAAAATTGAATTCAGTTTTCCATGTTTGGTATACTTTACTCGGTTTATGTAAATATAACTTTTACAAATACCAAGTACTTTTCTAACCTCATTCCTGGGGCTTTTCCCTTAGAGATTGAGAAAAAAGAAAAGCCCTGGGAATGAGATTGAGGTCGGGGTATCTTTGCTTTTCCGGCGCATGTCCAACGGCGTGGTTTAACCCTGATTGAATATAGGTGCCCCTGAAATCCAGACCCAGACCTTCAGAATGCATTAAATAAAGCTATCTTTACACAGGTTTTACCTAATTGTTTGATTTATCGATAAGCTAAGAATCGCCTATCCGTATGTTAAGTTGTTACTCATTAGACAATGCAGTTTTAAGCCAAATCTGACTGCTCAGTGTCTGGAATTTTCTCGTTTACTTCTATTCGTGATTCGTTTTGCGAAGGAACTTCTTCACTCAGCACCAGGTCTCCTGGTTCTTTTTCTTGGTTAGCAGTTTCAGTCTCAGCATCATGACGAGGATTGTCTCCTTCCTGTATGGTTTCTTGTGGCATGATTGGCTCCAACAGTAACTGCAAGCCACTAACATCAAGGGAACCGCTATAATTCAAACCAATGAAGGCTGAGTTCGGAAACAATGCCTCTAAACATCGGTTCATGTATGGTACGAGCTGTTTTCCTAACACTTGACAAAAATGTGCCAAGGTGGCTCTTTCTGTTTCGCTGAGGGCTGCTGCTTCTGTTCTGTTAAAGAAAGCGAGACACGAAAGGTTTGGCGACCTCTTGAAACATCATAACACAGTTTGCAACAAGAAAATCAGATTTTTTTACAACATGAAGCTAACAATGCTCAATTTCTCCAATGAGACGCGCCTTCAAGGAACTTTCAATACTGAGCAGCAGTTTTTCTTCAACAGGTATTCATTTACGTCTGACTTTGTTGAATACAAATGCTCTTTTTTTCCTGCATACACGTCTCATAAAGATGGTATACCTTGGCCCACTTAAATTAGAATTAGTTATTGTATTATGAGCAGTGTCTCTTGATGACGAAGTTATCAAGGTATTGGTTGCCAACAGATTTCAGTCCAGCCTCGTACTTTTTAACAATGTCCGAGAGAAGGAAGGTTCAATAGCTTACCTATGAAAGGTACATGTAGTTTGTATGACAGTTTGGAGTGCAGACTGGACACTATCAGTAGCCGCTGCCGCCATAGACAGTGGGACACAGTGCCTCAGTCCGTTGAATGCTGTGAGCACGTCGTTAGTGAATGTTGCCAATGGAGGATGCTGCAGCAATTCAATTGGTGGATGAAGCTCCTCTGGCTGTATATAAAACATGACATTACATGTATATGACCCATTTACATCAATCTCAAAGTACCGGACGTGGCATGGCAAACGACCGGACGAGGCCTCAAATGAAAACCCTGACAACATCTAACATTTTAAATCAACTTTTAATCTCTGTCCTTCGCAGAGGCACAAAGGGTTTTTTCGTTTTTTTTTTTTACAACACCTGCCGCGCCCAAAGCTCTGGGGAGATGACTCTCAACTGACCAATCCTCCCTTAATCAGATCGAAGTGAAAATTACACAAGTAATTAGAATTAGGTTTAACTTTGGTATAACGTATTAATCACAATAACCCTGCAAGTGATAATCAGGACCGGGTTGTCCAAAGCCCGATTAAGCTAACCCAGGGTTAGTGAGAATTTTGATTTCAGTTTTGTAACTTCTTGGTGAAGTGTTTTTTGCCTATATTGTTCGCCCTTCAGTTTTAAGCTGTAGTAATCTCAAACTACACCAAACGTTAGAGGTGAAAAATATTTTCAAATAAGAAATAATAATGCTTCAGATAACATCTAACCCTGGGTTAACCTTAACCGGCTTTCGAACAACCCAGCCCAGAAAAACACGAGATCGCTAAAATGCGAATTTTGTGGGAACCAAATTTACTATCCAAGAATAAAACAGTTCTGCACATTTAATTTTAAATATATTGCAAAACATTTTAAGCCACAGGTTTTGGAACGAATGTAAGGATTGACAGGTGAAGCAAAGAATACCCAAAATGTGTCTTAAAGTCCTGTTTTTACACCATGAAGAATTTGTTGATTTCTTGCGATCCAAAGAACAATGATTTTTTGCTTAAGATTACTCCCACAGCAATTTTCGGGTAATTTTCAATTTTTTTTTTTGGGGGGGGGGGGGTTACAAGCATACTGAATCAACTCCATACATTTTAAAACATTGTAGATAAACGTCACAAGAAAAACCATTTTGTTTTGATAGTGCCTAACTAATGGTACAACATCAGTCGTACATAAATAAGCAGTGTTAGCAGGTATATCCTTAAAAAAACTGTTAAAGTCATTAGTAGTAATAAATTATAATACAAAAACAAATCACAAGACAGCAACAGAATTCAGCTACCTTTGCTGTCGCTGTGGAAAGCATTGTGGATGTGACAGTCGAAGAAACTGGCTGCAGTGAGTATGACTTCATGGCATCATTAAACCTTTATTCCACAGAATGAAAACACATTTGGGGCTTGCATGTAGAAACAAATATTCAGCTAGGGATGTACAAGTTACAAGTTTCATTCATTTAGTTCACTCTGATACTCTGACAAAACCACTACCACCTCAATTTGCAATATATTTCTGAAAGTATTAATAACTCTCTAAAAGTGGAAATAATAATTATTAACAGTGGTTGTTAACCTTATTCACACCAGAGGAGAGGGAAAATGCTTGTGATAACTCGAACCACATGCACTATGTTGTTGTTGTTGTTTTTACCATTTACAACTTTTTAACTATTTCAGTAACACCTACAAATTTTGAAAATCTGAAATTTCTCTGAGAACAATTTGGTTTGACATGTCATTGCACTCGGAACTTAATGTTTTCATAGCAATCATATTTAATTTTAATAATTTTGCCAGCAATGTTTTTCTAAATTGGAATTTTCTTGATTCATAATGTTATGTTTAATTTTTTCAGACTATGTAGAATCTACTAATGGCGTTTCAAAACAAATTATGAGATCCAAATGCGTGGCAGCTCTTTGGATTTCACAGCATGACAACCACCTCACATGTTATCATCTCATGTTCCTCACCTCAAAGGAATTTTTTTCAATGAACTATGTACCCTGAGAGTTTCGTTGCTTAAACATTCAGTGGGGTTCCAACCCCACTTGGAAATCCAACTCTGAGTGGGTGTAATACTTGGTGAAGATAACAACTCTGTGATAACAACCACCACAACATAATTTAAGGGCTGTAGCCAAAAAAAATATTTCTGAGGCAATGTGCATAATAAAATTCTTCCTAGGTATTTTAGGGTGTTTATGATGACCAGAAGGAACAAAACAAAAAAACATGACAGAGGCAAGTGCTCAGGTTTTCCTAGCTTTGTGGTTACCAGCAACAGCCCTAAGTGAAATGTTGGGACAAGTTGTATAGGGTTGAAAAGTAACCTTCACAAACCATAGTGAGGTGCTGCCACCAATTAATAATTTGGTTCCTGCAATCTCTAGGATTGAATTGGTCAATATGTTCACATTTGCATCATTTATTTTAAAGTGGTTCCAAGAGGCTCCACAAGAAAGAACACAAACCTGGCTGTGGCATCATGTAATGCTGTATTGAATGACTGAAGGACAGCAGTGTGGAAAAGAGGAGGAAGGAGTCCCCTGAAGTCAGCTCCTACTCGACTGAATGACAGTCCAAAGTACATGCACTGACCCAGCAGTGAGTCAAGACGAGACCCAACTCCACGCTCTAAGTCAGTTTCTAAAGTCTTCAAAAACTGCTGAACCTATGGGTATAAATAATAAGTAATAAAAATTATTGATTCATGTTAAGAACCTAAGTGTAACTGTTCAATTTCAACAGCAGCTTAACACAGGTACACCTAGCACATTAATTTAATTAATTTCCTGAGGCCAGGAATGTGTTGGAATAACAAGATAACGACAAATTTCATCTTCTATTCATTGTATTTTATGCACTAAATGTTTTGAAAATAAAAAGTAAATATATACAAAGTTTAGAAAAGCTGTAAGGAGAAAGACTGTTACATTGACTCAAAGAGTGGGGGAAGGATGAACCACAACAAGAGTTGTTTATTTTTAATATGGCGGATGACTGACCAGACTCAAAGAGCAAAATATATATTTTGAACTACCTCATTTTATAGCTTTTGTACAGTTTGAATACAATTACTATTTATTTTTGAATATGAACAGGAAATATGATGTCTTCATCTTACTCTCCTCACCTAGCACATTACATAAGGCCATTTTCACACTACACCGTCTAAGTAGTCATATAGTTTCGTTTTATTATATAGTCATGCAAAAAAGCACTTGTTGGTCTTGTTTAATTTGTTGGTCTCATGGCTTATGGCAAGAAATCAAGAGTTTTTTTATGAAACAATCAGTCAAAAACTGTTGTTCTCTTAGTATAAAAAATTGTAAATATTTCTCAATCATGTTTGGGGCACAATTAATTCAGTCCATACCTTCTGCACAATCCAACAGTGGAAAAGGTTACTATAAATTGGATTATCTTCATTTTCCATTGACAATATTGGATCATCATCAGAGAATATTGCTCGATATTGTGTAACAATGTCAAACAGATGCACACGGCTGGTTTCAATTGTCTTAGTAATGTGATAATAAGGGTCTTCTGAAGGGATTGAAGCCAAAACACTTTGTAGCCATGCATCACGGGCCTGAAGGAACTGTCAGCAAAAAAAAAGTCATGCAATAATCACAATACATGTTCATGGGTTATTAAACTACAGTGAGATCAAGATCTCTGAAGGTTGGTCAGTGACTAATGGCAAGTTTATGAGTTGAGATGCAGTCAAGGCCAATAGACATACAATAAAGAACAAGACCAATACCCAGTAATCTTGGCAAAGGATTTATCATATGACATAAGGAACACAACAGTTACTATAAAGGGCTAGGGTTAAGGTTAGAGGGGTTAATAAGGGATCGTGGCAGGGTATGCTAGGGTTAGGAACTGAGGGGGTGAATGTTGTTTTTTTAATAAATGCCAAAATGTGAAAAAAATGGCTTGAGAGTTTTAAAATAGGCTGAAACAAGGTTGAAATCAATCTGACCTAAAAAACAAATGACCTACAACATATTATTAATATCCTCAGTTAAAGGAGAAATGTGACCTTTGTCACATACCTTAATCCTTAGCTCAGACTCAGAAAACAGATCAAGTCTCCTGAGGTATCCTATAACACGTAAACAAGCAGGAAGCTGGATCGCTGAACGCAGCTGCTGCAACAGCTGAGAAAGCATCAGCTTAGTTGATGACTGCACAACTTCTACAATGTTTTGAATAATGGGAATATTAGAGAGCTTCTTTTCTAATCTGTGAACGTACGAGGAAAGTTCCAAAGCTTCTTCATAGTAACCATTCCGCACACATGAATCCATAAGCTGTGAAAACATTTAACAAGAACCTCATCACTAAAACTCCACTGAAATGAGTTAAATTTGAATATCAAACTATTGAAAACTACAGTTATTTTAACTATTGATTGTAGTCAGTTAAAAGATTAATACAAGATTAGGACAAATTTCTAAGTTAACCTATTGTACATTTTAGTGTTGTCACACTGAAAAGAGTGAAATTTGATTTGTCAGTTTGTCTTGGTTTTCTATGGGTTTACTGTTAGTAACTGGGTAGCAAAGCAGTCAGAATACCCATATTAAGCTGTAAAATTAGATGAGTGCACTTTGGTATAAATATACAGTGTTCAATGCTAAAATGGTAAAGCTAAGAGCCACAATAATCATCAGATTTACCTGTGAGATTTCCAGTATTTCCAGTAACTGAGTGTGACGTGCTAACGTTAGAGAATTTAAATGACGACTGCAGGTGAAACAAAACAAAACAGCACTATTATCAACTACATCAAGAACACAGTTAGGTCTACCTGCACACATCCAAATTGCTCAAAGGATGTATTAATAATACTATACACTGGATAAATCTCTATCCGGTGGATAGCGTGGTTAGTTTCACCAAGTGACAACACTTATCCATGCTATGCGCAACTGGCTCCAAGGTTTTACCTGGTGTTTATATCTTGAGCTGTCTTCATAAAATTGCTACATGTTTCTGAAAATGTTGGTAACTTGTCCAGCAAGGATTCAACATGCTTCTCCACTGACATAAACTACAAGAAAAGATCACTGTTAGGTGCATCTATGCATGTATTTCATCTGGTACACTTTTTTATTACAGTAACTGTATCTTGGAATTCTAACACATAGAAAAATACATTTGGTTCACCACTTTCTAAAATCATGACTGTGTTTGCTACCTGCTGAGGACAACATTGTTGGGAAATTTGATTCCTAATAGTCTCAAATTCTTTGCTAATAACACCCAGTAAGCAGAACATAGCATCACTCATTGATGCTATTATTGCATGCTATTGATACAATCATCGTACAGTCAAAGCTCTCCTTGCAACCACTCTCATAAGCAACCAGCTCTAGTTATGAACACCTTTGTAAAACCTTGTTTGAACTGTGATTTAAATTTTGAAATGGAAAGCTCTCGTAAGCAACAGCTCCCATACATGACCACGACCACTGTTGGGATTATCCAACTAGACAGTATATACAGTCAAAGCTCCCCTAAGTGACCACCTTGGGAATTCAACAAAGTGGTCTTAACTAGAGCTGGTTGCTTACAAGAATGAGCTCTAGCAAGCAACCACAGGATAATTCATGCAAAACAAAAGAAATAAATGTTTAACGAGTGTCTTAATACCTGATACAGACATGGCTAAACTTATATGAAGAGCAGTGTACATCTTAATTAGTGTTGATTTAATGTAAAAGACTCTGAGTGGTGGCTTGCAAGAGCTCAAAAACAAAGCAAGAGAAATAAGCACTAAAAGATTATCTATAATATTCTCCAAGAACTGACTAAATCCGAAGTTGTTTGGTTTTTTAACTTACATCGTGGAAAATCTCCTTGGAACATTCTGCTGTTTTGATAAACGTCTTATAGTTATGAAAAGCCAAGTGTTCAGTTTGCCCCAAAATCTGAACCTTTTCTTCAGCCAGTCGTTCTGGTTCTCGACCTAAAATGCAAATAGTACTTTATTCACTACATCCACATAAAAATTTGTGCAAGAGTTCTCCAACTCCAGCCTGAATAAATCTACCGGTAATCGGCAGATCAGTATTCCATAGAAGACACGTTTGATTGACAAAACCCTATATTAAATTACAAATAGTCACAGAGAAAGCAAACACAATAGTAAAAACTTCATCTGAAAAAGCTTCAGTTGATATTTTCATGACTGTACGTGCTACAAACAGATACATGTACACGTAATATTGCTACATGCATTTAAACATTGGTGTAATTCTATTATTTTCTCAAGGCACTGTTTAGTGAAATCAAACAGGAAATGGCCAAGTTAATCATGTAGCTTTCTTATGATCAATGTACACTGTGTCCCTCATGACTATCATTAGATCTTGACATAGAAACACGACATTCTAAAGATACAGCCCTGGTTGTTCAAAGTGGAGAAAACCATCACCTGGATGATTCACTATCCACTGGATAGCTTATAGTTTGTTTTGTCAACACTTAGTCCCTGGATAGCAATTTATCCAAAGATAGTATTGTTGTTATTTTAAAAAACAGGGACCTACATGTAAATGATGTTCCTAAAGGTGTTTATATCTATATTTAGTATAATTACTCAGGTGATTATAGAAATCCTTGTGCTCTCATTGGCCGAGAATGGCATCATATTCCGCTATAATCACCTCCGCAGAGGTGATTATAGCGGGAGGACAAATTCTCAAAATAGTTGCCTCGCGCTTTGTCAACGTGACTGAAGAGGAAATTAATTTAATAAAAGAAAATGCAATTCTGAGGAATACAAAACACGCCACAAAGTTCGGAATGACAAACTTCAAAGGTAAAATGTGAAAATTGTGCTAAACGTAACTAAGAAACCATTCAAATTCCCGTGAAAATTTTGCTGATATCGACATGCATGAATACATCAATGGTTTCACAACAAACCTTGACTGCTGTGATGACCTGTATCGTAGTCGATAAGAATACAGTCCACGTAAACCACATTCGAATTGTTTTTTACTACAACATTAAAGATAACTAAAGAAATCTTTGTTAAGATTTGTTGACAATTGAAAACATCGACTCCGAGTTGAAAGTGCACGCGCTGTATTATGCAAATGAGCTACTTGTACGCGTCAGATTTTCCTTTCAAAAACTTTTGCAAACTCGCTCAACATGCCGAATAATAAGAAAGCATTGTTGGGGAAAAGAGTAATGAAGCGTAGCCATTGTGGATAAGAGTAAAGACCATGATAAACCACATTTTGATTTGTTTTTACCCGGTATGAACGTCAAAGAAAATGTTTTTTTTTCTTCAGAGCGTGAGTTCAAAAAGGCATTGCGTGACACGTTGATGCGAGCAGCGTGGTATACTCTTATCAACAATGGCAAATTGTGGTAATTGTTTTATAGGTATTTCTATAATCACCTGATTAATTATACTAAAACAATTATTCGCCTCAGGCTCGTGAATATTGGTGAATATTAACTTCGCCTTCGGCGAATAATTGTTAAATATCAAAAACAGCAATCACACAGAAATACCATGCCCCATCAATGAGCTTTGTATAGTAAAAATCCATGTCTTAAGTCAGGAGACTTAAATGTAGTCCTAAGAGTTGTTTCTTGTTATCATCTTTTAATTTTTATACCACTTTTGATGGTTTCTTCCTGTACATTCCTAGGAATTACAAGATCTCAGCTATAAGCTACATGTTGTCTCCCTTTTGGAAGGTAAAGTGCCTGCTTTTCAACTTCCAACTCATTCAGATGACTCGGAAACATTCAACATCAATTTAACCTACTTAATTTTTCCACACTAGAAGCACTCAGCTCTGCCAGATATAAAGTGAAGTCTGGGCTATCCTTCCATGTTTCTGCAATCACAACAAATGAATGCCAAATTAAGGAAGTTACACTAATCTTGCTTGTGGTATGTTTCACAACATTTGGGTGATCACAGAACACATTTGGAGCATTCTTGCCGAGCTATAACGGGTAATATCCAATTAAACATGCGTAGAAATTATTTCTACACATGAAACTCGATGGCCACCTACATGTACATGGATATTCAAATAAGCTTACAATACGTGTATACAGTTAATGAGCTATCGACTGCAGGTGTACTGACCCGAGCTAAACTCTATGACTATTCTTTATGAGGGAAATTTCCTTCGCAAACACTAACTACATATACCTTGAAAAGAATCTTTGAAAATAGTTTTAAAAAGACTGTCATCTTGTTCTGCAGACTCCATTGCTGCCACTTTGGCAAAAACTATATGCTGTATTACATGATGCATTACCTATAGCCAACAAAAACCGCTGACCAAACTGTTACGAGGACTACAAAGAAAACGAAGAAAACAACATGGCGGAAAATCAGATGTGAGATCAAGGAAAAACAGCAACAAGTTTAGAGATATGGCGCTTGACGGAGAAGAAAGTACCCCAGTACCAAACCTGGCACTAGAAGCTATTGTGAAACCAGCTATTCGTGAGGTAATGTCCTAACAAAAAGATCTTGTAACCTCTTTTTTTGGGCTTAATTGAGCTTTATACACGAAAGTAATCTTATATGGTTGCTAGCTTCTAGCGTCATGCTCTAGCTTTTATAATAACTGCCAGTCAATCGACCCTTTCCTGAAAAATATGGATGTGTCCACCTTTGGAAAATATAAGATATATAATCGTTAATGAATTGGCACGGTTAGCAAATTTACTTAAGAATATTGTGACTTCGGCTAAACTTCAGAATTAGCATCTCATTGAATAAGAATAGCAACTATTGTTATATTGTTATATTCCTCGTTCTTCAAAGCACACCGACACATTGTAATATCTGAAATCAGCTTTGAGAATGTAATGGTTGCCAAAGATTTTGAACCTCTCACTTTTAAGTGGAACAACATGTGGCTCTTTCTCGGTATATCAACCACTGAAATTAACTGATTCATCAACCGTTGGAGCTTGGGATCTCTAGAGCTTTTGGACTACTGGAACACTGGATCTCTACTGAGGACTTCTAGGCCACTAACTTTTTGGGGCTCAGGGTCTTTGGACCACTGGACAAGTAGGTCTTTAGGGTTTTTTGGTTCATGGATCTTAGGGTCTTGGGGCCTCTGGGTAAGTGGGTCGCTGGGTTTCTGGGTCTTTGGGTCTTGGGGCCTCTGGGTATGTGGGTCGTTGGGTTTCTGGGTCTTTGGGTCTCTGAGCCTCAGTGAGGCGTTGGGTCTTCGGGCCCCTGGGTGAGTGGGTCGTTGGGTTTCTGGGCCTTTGGGTCTCTAGGCCTAAGTGGGTCGAGTTTCTGGGTCTTTGGGCCTCAACGCCTAAGTTGGTTGTTGGGTTTCTGGTTCTTTGAATCTCTGAACCCAAGTGGGTCGTGGGGTTTCTGGGCCTCTGAGTTAGTGGGCTTTCGGGTTTCTAGGTCTATGGGTCTCTGGGTCTCTTGGCGTAAGTGTGTCTTTGGGTCTCTGGATTTTAGGGTGTTTGGGTACCTGGGCCTCTGGGTCGCTCGATTTTGGCCTTGTTGTCTTGCCTATATGGGATTTACAGTATTTTGGGACGCTGAAAGGGATGACTACGGCTTCGAACTGTTCATTCACTTATTGATCACATTGCAACTGAATACAACAATGAAACAATTGCAATCGAAAGCCAGTAGATATTTAGACCCTTAAACCAGCAGCATTATTATTTCCCATTAGTATTTTAATTCACACACTAACTTACATTCTTAGTTATATTGTTCCAACTAAGTATATCAGGGAACATAACATAACAGCATAACATATCCTTTATTTAGGCACTATAAGAAACGGTAATTCAAACTCACTATAAAAGCGAAAGAATGCAATAAAAACATTTTGATTATTTCCTACATTATATGAATAATATGAACCATAAAACATGAACAATCATTTTGGATGTTTTTAGTTCAATATGATATGGATAATTTGATCGTTTTGCAATGAATGAAAGGCCCAGAAGCCGAACGACCCACTTACCCCGGGGCCCGAAGACCCAACGCCTCACTGGGGCCCAGAGACCCAAAGACCCAGAAACCCAACGACCGACTTACCCAGAGGGCCCAAGACCCAAAGACCCAGAACCCAACGACCCACTTACCCAGGGGCCCGAATACCCAACGCCCTTCTTGGGCCCAGAGACCCAAAGACCCAGAAATCCAGCAACCACTAACCCAGTAGCCTCTTCCAGGTGTTCAGTTAGTCAGGGCGCAGCGCAGAAAACAGCGCGCAAAAAAATAAAAAAGCGCGGCAACAGGAAGTGAGGGAACACCTGTGGGAAAACTTAACAAAAGGTTGTTCCGGAATACCAGGATCTGGTATACCCTCTGATTGGTCAGTTTTGACAGATTTTGTCAACACTCGAGCATTACTGATGCAGATGAGATATACGATATGGCGGCGGTCAGAGACCTTTCAATGAGTAACGCGGTGTCAAATCTGTTATAAACAACAAGCTCACAGATTTCCCCAAGTAAAGTGCCTCCTCGAAGAACAGAAGGATTGCATAAAAATATGGTCAATGAACGATTCCTTTGCAATCATTTCCACCGGTTTTTGAGAGAGTTTATTTTTTCAACTCTTTTCACGAGTAATTTCTCTGATGAATGGAGAAGCCGACGCCATCTTCACGATCATGGTGGCTTGTCTAGCTTACGAGGCCATAATGAAACACCAAGTTGAACACTTAAACACAATCGGAGTTGCAGCAACGACAGTGGGTATGGACTAAGAAGCCAAGAAGAACCGGAAAGTGCGAGACTGTGTGTAAAGATCTGTAAAATTATATGGTTCGTGACATCCGTACATTTGCCATTTTGTTTTCTTTATATTGACCTTTTGCTTTGCAGAGTTTGACACAGCTCTGTGATTTGCCATGCGGTGTTTATGCTTTGTTTAAGCTCATTTCTATTGAAAAATATGTTTTTAAGTCTCTAAGTGTTGGCTTTCAGTTTGAGGGACAAAGTATGAAATATTCCGTGAGCATTTTTCAAAGAAAGGTTGACAACTGAAAACCACAAGCGGGCGGTCATGTTACGGGGCTCTGTGGGCGGTCTATAAGTGGGTGGAAGGACCTTTTGTTAAGTTTTTTCACAGGCGTTCCCTCACTTCCTGTCAAGGCGCTTTTTTTATTTTTTCGTACGCTGTTTTCTGCGCTGCGCCCTGACTAACTGAACGCCTGCAAGAGGCTACTTACCCAGAGGGCCCAAGACCCTAAGTCCCATAAACCCAAAAACCCTAAAGACCTACTCGTCCAGTGGACCTACTCGTCCAGTGGTCCACTCGTCTAGTTCGAGCAAAAACCTGAGTGGCTATTACACGTGGGTGGGGGTCGCGCAGGCCTGTCACCTTACTGTTATCACTGTTGATTTTTATCAGGCAGGCCCAGTCCCATCACGTGCGAGTACAACCTTTATCCACTCACAGCATGTTAGTCCAATGTGCACATTAGCTACACTAAAAACAAAGGATAAACATGCGAAATGCGTTCTGAATATTCTACACAATCCTCCAAAACTTGGAGATATGTCGTGAAATAACAACGCATAACTATCTTACGCTTTATCCTTAAATTCAAAGTACACATGCTGGAGAAAATAAGCGTTATAGCCATCATAAAAAAGACAGTTTCAAGCTGTGTACGATGGGATCGAAGACTTTAGAGCTCGCCATTTGCTGGTGGCAAAATAACCAATCACAGTCAAGATCTCACGATCTGCCGAATGAGTATACGATCTCCAAAAAGTATGCCAGTTGCGGAGTGTTACCGGGCATTGGTCTCAGTCATTCCAGGCTATCGGCAACTGACAAGATCCAGAAGGATTGAAACCGCGGTCTTGCCTGAACGACAAGGCTACAAGCTTCCAACAAAAGAGAGACCATTAGCGGTCTCCACAAGAAAGCCTGAAAACATCGCAAAAAAGCAATGGTGACGACAATGTAGAGCTGGATGAACAATAAGCGGAAGAACTAAATTCAGAGCTTTTGCCTGAATGAAACCATGCAATATCATAAACAACACGCAAAACAGTTCCCAGACTTGCGCGTGCACATTTACATTGTCAGTGCCAGAAATAAGAAACTGGAAGGACAAATATATGCAAGAAAGAAAAGAACGTCTCTCTAAGACAGATTTATAGCTTTCCACAAGGAAAGTTACAGCTCTCTGTGGCGAAGCTGGACAAAGATAAATACGACACCCGTTATAAGAAACAGCATAACTTGCAACAGTTATCAAACTCAGCCGGACCCGGCATAATAATACAAAATGCAAGTACCCAACATGATCACAGAAATAATTCAAACTTCGTCCCTCCAGGGCTTACATTCGAGAGAGCCTAAAACATATCTTGCAATATAAATGAGCCTAGAGAGAAAAATAACTGGCAAGAAACAGAAGCTGTCAAACTGCAAATTAGACGCAGATAACAGCGGAAACCACACAGACATATATGACCTCCAATGGCTCTACTCTTAAGAAATGTCGTACTGAAAACACAGGATTATTGCTTAGCGAAATATTCAAAGATCCCCTGATTGTAACATACAAAAGGTACAGATCATTAAAGATATACTAGTTTGAGCAAAAACTTCCTGAGTGGCTATTACACATGGATGGGAGTTGCGCAGGCCTGTCACCTTACCTTTATCACCCAGAAACCCCACGACCCACTTGGGTTCAGAGATTCAAAGACCCAGAAACCCAACAACCAACTTAGGCATTGAGACCCAAGGACCCAAGGACCCAGAAACCCGACGACCCACTTAGGCCCAGAGACCCAAAAGCCCAGAAACCCAACGACCCACTTACCCAGGGGCCCGAAGACCCAACGCCTCACTGGGGCCCAGAGACCCAAAG
>CM042755.1:9168260-9175760 GCA_022496165.2 Catalaphyllia jardinei
CAGGGGCCCGAAGACCCAACGCCTCACTGGGGCCCAGAGACCCAAAGACCCAGAAACCCAACGACCCACTTACCCAGGGGCCCGAATACCCAACGCCCCTCTTGGGCCCAGAGACCCAAAGACCCAGAAACCCAGCGACCCACTTACCCTGAGGCACCAAGACCCTAAGTCCCATGAACCCAAAAACCCTGAAGACCTACTCATCCAGTGGTACAAAGACCCTGAGCCCCAAAAAACTAGTGGCCTAGAAGTCCTAGAGATCCAGTGTTCCAGTAGGCTAAACACTCTTGAGATCCCGAGCTCCAGCGGTTAATGAATCAGTTAATTTCAGTGGTTGATATACCGAGAAAGGGCCCAACATGTCCAAACACCGCTTCCATAATTTTACAAAACCTCGTAAACAAAATCAAAACATTATAATGTAACCTTGTACTCCATTTGTTACCTTCATTTCCTCTTTATTTGCTTCAGATGGAGCCTTTTTACGATGAACAAGCTGTTGAAAATCTGAGAGCTGCTTTTGTCAAGGTGAAATTGGCTTTTTATTTTTTTTTCTTATTACTGCAATGATTCAGTAGGAGAGAATATTTAACAAATTATTCCATGAGCATGCATTGGACATGAGTTGGCTATAAACACTGTATATCCAACAAGCGTGAGTGGAATAATTTTTCTTAAAATAGCCCAAAAAAATAAGAATAAAAACACCAGCAAACAATCCTATGTATGCTTCTACTCTCACCCGGATGGGATGCTAGTCCATGGTACCTATTGATACACCTGGGTGGAGAGAGACACCTTGAGATCAAGTCAAGTGCCTTGTCCAAGAACACAACACAATGTCCCAGGCCAGTCAAGCGCACTAACCATGAGGCCACCGCACCTCCCCATATTTGTAGAGCATATGTTTAAATTGTGACTCATAATCCATGATGACTAAGGCATTGAAAACTCCTGAATTGCAGTATCCAAGGATCCATAACAGAAACAATATACTACCTACATGTATATTCTTGTTTTGCCCTCATGGCCTGGCTAGTCTCAGGTTTCCACTTCATGTGGTTTTCATATTCATCTAAAATGTGGTAAAGGAAAAAAGAGATCCATTTCCTTTTTGATGTCCCCATCAAAGGTCATGTAGATTTAAGAAAGCAGCTTAAAAAATTCACATACCCTTCAAGTCTATCTAGTTGGTCTTTTAGGGGAAGATGGCTGAAGTTTCAGTTTCAGTAACACATAAACACACTTGAAAGGTGATTGGGTTGTTCCAGAAAAAATCCGCACCCTCCCCCCCCCCCTGATGGATAAGATTCTGGAAATTCCCGTGGGAGGGGGGGTCAAATACTCTGGAAATCCAGGCGGGAGGGGGGATTGAACGTGAAAAAGTCTTCTGCAGGGGTCATTTTGACCAATAATTCACGCGATTCGAACGTTTAGTTCAGTGACAGTTCATCGCTCTCAGACCCTGAAAATAGTACAAATATTTTGTTCAGATATTTCTCACCTGACAAAAATGATAATCTAAGTTCCTTCGCTGTGTTGGAAACTAGGACGTTGAATGCGTGACAAAATAGATGACATTTAAATTTAATGTATAATCAGCGATAATTAGTGAGAACGATATGTGTCAAGAGCCGGATGTGTACTTTTTAGCCGTCTGCATGCAATCTATAGCATAAAAATAAAACACTCAGTGATTAGTTTTCTGTCGAGATGTTTGAGCCATATGTGAGTGAAATCTGTGATCATCATTGAGTTTGTACCGAGGAGCCTGTAGTGCCAATAAACCAGTGGACCTTTTGTCGATTTCGTGGGAATAACCGCTTTGGAGGTGAGCGTTTTCCCACAGCAGGTCCTTTTATGGCAGAAAACGTAAACATCAAGATACTAAAGAATGAGCAATGTTGTTATGTTGCAACGAAGAGTTTGAACACCTGACCCATTTCTACTCGTACCCAGACCCAGCACGCCACTGTTGTGTAATTTCATGTTTATAGCCCTGTGGAAATCTTGTTTGTTTGGTGTAAATTATGATAAGTATAATAAAGAAAAGAAAAAAAACTCTGTAGATTAGGAGTACAGGCTCTTAAAGGTAGGATATGTGAATCAAGTTGTCCAGTCTTTCAGTTGTAAAAGAATTTGAACGATAAATGTGTATAAACTTTCGTTCTTCGAAAGGTTTTCATTTAGAAGTTCTCGATCTTTAGGAAGAGACTGATCTTATGTCTCGAAAAGGAATGACTGTTGAACTTTTTTATCATATTCTGTACTAGGACCATATCAACGCAAAGAAAGAAAAAGGGCAATTGATTTTTAGTGGCTAAGAAAGTAAACACTTGTTCATTTTTTTGCATTTTTTGCTCCTTTCTTTTCTCAGTTCCACGCAATAGAATTTTTGATATAATTTAGCTGAAGCTTTAGAAATTAAAAAAGAACATTTTCTAGACATGATTGTAACTATTTTCTATTAAAAGTAAATTAAATTTAAGCCTCATATTTTTTCTCGGAAATCCAGGCGGGAGGGGGGTTGTTCTGTCTTGGAAATCCAGACAGGAGGGGGGGTCTTGTGCTTCAGGAAATCCAGGTGACAGGGGGGGGGGGGTAAAAAAGGGGCCCATCCGTCAGGGGGGTGTGAATTTTTTCTGGAATAACCCATTAACCAAAAAGTAAGATTCACCTTGTCTTTGTTCCAGCAGGAATGGCTGGTGTCCTAGCTTTTAAACAGTCATTTACACTTTGACTGTTTGGGATCTTTATACACCTAAGGGTGGGGCCAGATCAATGAGTAGTTTTCTTCCTAATTTAAACAACTTATTTATTGACAATGTGTGCTGAGAGTCAAGCTTCACTGATGTTGGGATTGCATTTGTGGGTAATTTAAAATATGTGAGGTTAATTTAAGTCATTTCTTTTGTCAGGCTGAAAAAGAGATCCCAGGACTCACGCAACAAATTGTTGGAGAAATTTTGAAGTCAGGTACATGAGTGTTTTACTGCAAAATATGCTACATTCAGAACCCAAACATTTGAAACTCCACCCGGGAAACTCTATAAATGATCACAATTAGGCTATTTATTATCGATACCTTTATTTCCCACTTTTTCATAGTTGTTTATCCAACCAGTTTGTCTATATACACTGTACATGTAATAATAAGAAAATTACCCATTTGCTTGAAGGTAATTTATTGCTGTTACTTTCTCGTGTCCAAAACAAATGATTATTGTACCCTCTTAATGTGCTCATTCATGTATATTCTTTTTTACAATAACTGTCAAAATTTGTGCATGCTCATTGCCTAATTTTAATTGTATATCAGCAGACAGACACATGAATTTATAATTTATGCAATGCATCAATGAGTGAGAGTGGACAATTTGACAATTTGTTATTATAAAAACAAATTGACATCAGTTTTTAATTCCTCTGTTCATTATTGAAAATGAGTTTTGTCATAACATTGTCAAAGTACATGTAGTCTGTGGATCCACGAGGCAAAAGCAGGGTAGATCCGCAACCACTTTGGTATTGTTATGATAAAATTTGTGGTCAATAACAGGACAGACATATGAAATTCTGACATCAATTTGTTAAGTTCGTACAACTGAAAAATGTAATAGATATCTTCAGGCTGTCTGGTAATATCTTCTGTACATACATGTATATGGCCACAACACTACATGGATGCTTTCAAATTTCTGCTCTTTATTGCTTATTATTCAACAAATCGCAACGAGACCCATACACCTGTATGTAGTAAGGACATCCTTACCATCAACCCTACCTACTAAATAAATACACTGCAATATAACATGTTTTTCCATGTATTCAGGAACTTTTAAAAGACTTGCAAACATCTTTCTGTACAATTACCCTTACCCTAGCTGCCAATAATTTGTTGGCTGTTATTCTGCTCTAGTATGAGACATTACCTTACTTTAATCCACACAAGCAACAGACCCATCAGCTTACATGCAATACCAGGTAATATTCTGCATGATTAAGCTAGGTAATTGTTAAATATACCTTGTATAGTGCAAGTTTAAGATTCAGATTTTGTTTAGTTGTGCAGTATAGGTGTGATTTTAGCTCATCTTGTTATTACGTAGCATCATTATCAGTGAACATGAATGAAGTCCTCCTCCTCTGTGCTGCACAGAACAGTGAAGGTGAGTTTACAAGCTGCTACTCCCCCCCCCCTCCTTACCAAACAAAAGTAGACAGCTATCCTAATGAAACACGAAGGCTTGCTCACTTAGAGTCTTTGTTTGAGGTTGGCTCTTTTGAAATATTATTTATATTATTTTAAATGCTTTTCTTAAGTCTAATTGACCTTTTGCTTCATCAGCCAGTCATATTTCCCATCATCTATAAGGGAAAAATATTTTAAGTGGAACTGCTTTAAATCAACAAGACAAGGATGTCATAGTTATATTTACCATTACCCAAATTTACAATTGGCCAATCAAAAGCCATGTGTGCTGTACTGATAAGCTATGACATTAAGTCACTGACCTGATATGGCTATGACATCATCATCTCTTGGCAGAATTTGAGTGCAGTAAATACCTAATCCTACCTCTCTGGTATGTTTCATATCAGGCTAATATGGTCTTGCCATCCACATTTTAGCAAGATTATGTCTCAACGAAATAGAAACCATGGCTTGAGCAAACTTGCCTGATATGCTGCCGAAGCCTACCAGAAAGGTATGATTAGGTAAAAATACAATGTGTATTGTTTAAACAAGCCATCACTATAAGCCCAAGAGTATAGAGCCTTGACTCTATTGGATAAGAACTAGTTTTTTTTTCTAATTTATTCGGTGTTTTACTAGCAACTATAGGGATCTCAAATAAACTTGTCATTTCGTTATAATTTTTATTACCCCTGAAGAAGGCTTATGTTAGTAGCCAAAACTTTGGGAGTTTATGATTTTGTATAGCTTTTAACCAGTGTGACATTTTATATTTATCAAGCCACCACTATGTTGTGCCTTATTCTTATATAGATTATGAGTTCAATGTTCAAGAAGTAGAGTTCACTGCACTGTTAAAAAAAGCTAAAGGTAAATTATCAATTACTATGGTAACATAACTAGTTGTTAGTTATATCAGTATACTTGGTTCTGTTAACTGGTGTTTTGATAAAAAAATAGAACAGCTTGCTTAAGTCTAAATAGGATTGATACAGACTAATTGTACAGTTTTATTGGTGTTCTACTCAAATCAAAGGAATGAAGTTTTTTCCTGAATTATTTGAAAAGCTTCCATTTGGTTATGGTATCTGCTGGTATTTTTAAAACAGTGAGCCAGGTTATTACAATTGAAGTGATCCATGAATATGTCAAATGACAATCATTTCACTTGTTTCCAATGGCTGTAATCAACTGGTATAATAACTGTTCCCAGTAATGTATTTTGAATCTTTTTTTGTAGACCTGAAGTCCATATTAGCAAAAATTCCAGCTGAAATCGCAAATAGACAAAAGTTTCTACAAACTATAAAGTAAGTGGGAAATGGGACATGAAATGAGGTGTTATAGATCATTTATATCTAAATACCGTAGCCAGGCATATTTTTGTCTTTGGTGTGACAGACATAAGGTTTGTACTTCATCATCTAACATGACCCAGAATCACACCACTTGATAAAATCTGTGATCATTGAATGCTGTTTTACACATGTTAGGGATATTGCAACAGCTATAAGGGACCTGCTAGATGCTGTAAATGAGGTCTTTAAGAAATGTCAAAATGTGGGAAAGATGTCACAGTATAAAGAGGTAAGTTGTGACCATTCACGGGAAAACATACTTTAACGCTTATCCGTCAGATAAAAATTTAAACGTGAGTGGCGTTCACCTAACCGTTAGCAGTAAAATTCAAAACGTTAGAGGGGAGAGTGAAAGCGTTAGTCTGGGATGTACGACTAAGGACTTCCACCGAAAATGACAAAATACTTGTAGAACTTTTGAGTCATCGATCACATTCAGTATGAAATTTGCATTAAGTTGTTTATTGGTGTTTAATAACAGTGTAATTCAAAAGACTATTGTACCTCAAAACTTTTTAATTCCAGCGGGATGTTTACAGTGTAGTTCATTCCAAGTAACAGTTGCGGTGGGATGTTTTTATAACTATTTTGATACGTCTAGCATTGCAACGCATTGTGCTACAAAGTGATTATGGAATACATGCCGATACAAAACTTAGTCATGATTGGGCTATTCCGCTTGGCAACAGCTTACTAACATCGGACTTTATTCCTTGGACTTGTGTCTTGAGTAGTGTATCCATGTCACGGCTATGAATGTTATTAAAATTAAATCTTCGTGGGGATATTGACCTTTTTCTGTAGCAATTTATAAAACTGTTCTTAGGCGGTACAGTCTGCATGGCGCCCATTGCTAACACTCAAGCAGATCAGATGCAAGCGTTAAGGCACTTTTACGGTTATCCGTTAGATTTTTTTTTCAACCACTAAACGATTGCCGATCATTTTCATGAGCTGATAAGCAGGATTACTAAGCCGTTAGACCATTAGGGCAAAGCATTAGAATGTTGTAAGAGCCGTTTGGCAAAACTTGCTAGCCGTTAGAACGTTACCACAAAGCGTTAGAACGCTCTGAAGGCCGTTAACTATCTGTTAGTTTTTAGCCATTTAACGGATAAGCATTTTAGTATGTTTTCCTGAGAACAGTCACAGTTAATACTCCTTATCAGGCTAAAACTCTGTCCTGACCATGCAGAATGGAAGAGACAAAACAAAAGCCGGTACATAGGGAAATTCCCCTTTGTCCCCCATCCCCCTGCACTCTCCCACTCCCCTTTCCCTGTCCTCCTCCCCTAATGAGGCTCTGAGGAGGAGAGAAGGGCTATAAGCTCATTTGTTTCAGTGCCGCTTGCATTCTTTCAAGCTCTTAAAGTAATTTTTAAAGCAACTAGGACTTTGAGTTAGTAGCTACACGTACGTAAGGCCGAAACAACTTTTGGTGGAAACATTTGTAAAATATCAAAATCACTCTTTCCAAGAAATACATTCTATATCCTTATTACTGTTTAATGTTACAATTTTGTCCCTGCAGAGTCTGGAGCGAAACAAAAAGGAATTTGTCAAGTACTCCAAAAATTTCAGTGATACTTTAAAGCAATATTTTAAGGATCAAAGGTTAGTTTTGAAACATGACTAATTGTTTGCTAAAACCGAGAAACATCAAGGTGCCAGGAAGGATTGAATAAGGACTGAATATACATTTGAGAAGAATGTGTTTTTTTATTAATTTGTTACATGTTGGAGCAATCTATTTAGAGCCTGGTAACGTTGTGGGCTGTAAAAATTGCTTCTCCAGTAGACTGCGACACCCACAAATTTGTTTGCCGTCTTCAGAATAACGTTTTTGATGCCGCGAGTTTGTTTCAAACCAATCACGTAGTACATTGAAATGCATCACGTGAGGACATTTTTTGCGTGTGGCATCATGAGTGATACGGTTCATTC
>CM042755.1:9185760-9215013 GCA_022496165.2 Catalaphyllia jardinei
AAAAAAAATTTCTGAAAAAATTAAAATAAATGCAATGATAAAATATAGCATGATAGTAAAGATAGAAAGGAAATAAATGCAAACAGTTGTCACAGGTTTTGTTATTAAACTTTGCACCTTAAGTTCAATATCTGGATGGCCAGGTAAAGCAAACGAAAGTCCAAGATCCTCAATAGGTGTTCCATCCAGTGTCAGACTCTCCACAGCAAGCTGTCTGCTGTCTGTCGTGTGAGAGGAGTCCTGCTCCAGCTGCCTCTTCCTCTGTACCACCTGCTGCAGCTGAGTCAGCGACTGTGCCAGCACTGGGTCCACAGCAGCAAGGTCGCCCAAGTCTAAGGTTCCTTCTTGATTCAGTAGCCATTTGTACAGTATCTGACAGAAAGGGATGTCCAGGATTCTAAAGTCCATTATGGCGCGGGCCAGAAATTTGCCAAGGAATTGAAACTTGGAGCACAGCTTGGTCACGCTCGCCACTTTAGCTGTGCGTGACATTGGGGCTGAGAGAATAATTGAAAAACAATAAGTACAAGGAAGAGAAATAGAGGAAAACGAAGCAAATGCTATTCCACCTCAGAACTGTAGCGGCTCTCGTAAACTGCTTTTGTTTAATAACTGTAGCAGCTGTTATCGTTTTAGGTTTTAGACCTAGGAGCATTGTTTCTGTTGTTTGTTTTATTGTTCTCTTAAAGGGTACCAAAGCATTCATGTGAGACCTCACAAGACCTCCTTCCCGACCCTTTCCCTTTTCCACTCCTCAAACCAGGGCTCAAACGCATTAGAAGATTCATGTGTCACGTTCCAGCTGGCGGCAGAATAAATATCTAGCTTTATTCTGCAAAACCACAATTCCATACTCGTGTATCATTTATTTTGTGTTAGGAATGTGTCAGTTTACCTGGATAAAGGCCAGATGTCGAGTAAACATAAGAAACGTCATCTCCAAACCCTGCAAAAACAAAATAGACATTTTATCAAAAAGAAGTTTTGAAATGAAGATTCCCCTTCATTGCTCCAGCCATTTTCTAGTGTTTTTACCTCTCGTATAAAGGTTAAGCACCAGAAGAAGTGATCCTGGCGGTTACTCGTTGACTGTTCTAAAACCATCGCTTAAACTGACTCCTCGACCAACTGAACAGTTTGGAAAGAAATGTTACCTGTTCTTCCAGGAGGCAGCATACGTTCTCCTCTCCACATCTCCAGGTCTGCACGTTGAAACTCTTGTGAAATCAGAGCATAAAATTCCAGAGTAGGACCAAGACCAGTCCCAACCTATAAACCACAATTAAAGCTCAGTGAAATCGCAAAGAGATGCCCCCTGATCTAGATTCACTTAACTCTTAATTAACCTTTAGACATTCAAGGTTATGTGATACGTAATTCAACAATAGGGACATTAGATGGTTCCAGCTTCAAATGACAGTGCACTTGTTGCAAACTTCATGTGGAACTGACTCTATAACCGTTAACCATGCCGTAAAAGTTAGGCATGTGGAACAAACATTATCTCTAATTAATAACAAATGCAGTTCATGGAGGCGAAAATTTTCGTTTACCTCGCCCTCGTATTGTATTTCCAGTACAGACTGGGAGCTGCCAAGATCACCTATGAGCTTCTCTGCCTGATCTAACAACCCCACACGAGAAACAGTATGCTGCAAGAGTACAACAAAGCAACCTGCTGTTATTCACTACAGAATCACATTCATCATCAGGCAAATATGCACGCGGTAAATATAACCAGCAGTTTAAAATGAATTTAATTCAAACTGATTTCAAATTAGTTTGACTTATGTTTTCTTTGTCTTGGAATTAATACAATAAATCTTGTAAAGAGACAAACAATCAAAATAGTTTGGCAGCATTTGACAACAAACTCATTTTCTACAACTCACGCAAAAAGTAGTTTAAAGGTTCCAATTTTACGTTTCAGTTCCTGTTCAATCTTTCTGTGGTACATCCTGTTTAATTGATTACCTTTGACCGCTGACTTCACAAAAACTTAAATCCACATTGTTCGTTGTTTTATCAGAACTAATTCTCTTTGGCTTTTAAAATTCACCTTTTTTCTATCAAATCTCGGTGCTACACGATCCGATGCGTCGGTGTTCATCAGCTCTGGTAATGTCTCCTATGGAAGAAAAAAAATCGCCATTGTAAATACAAGCTGCCTGTATAAGCAGCACAACAGTAGATATACACACACCTGTAGTTTGCTTAAGGCTCTGTCTCTATCCATTGCAGTGCAGTAAAACAGCTGCTGTCGGCATTCAAACGGAAACAGGAACGGACTGTAATGTAACAACACAGATCACGTTAATACAATATATCAAATAAGAAAGCAGGTTTGGGTGAGAGAGTTGAGTCTGGAGTCTCTCTAATACGAGTAACAAAGATAATAACGCAACAACAATAATAAGAAGAACAACAAAATATTTAGCGGTACAAAACAATAAAGATACAATAAAATGTTGCCTCGTTAGAAAAAGCCAAGGCTATTGGAGCGGAAACACGAAGGTTGAGGCGTAAAAACAAAGCGAACTAGTTTGCAGATTACAAAAGTTTACCATTTTCGAGGAAGCTCTTCCACCCAGGCAGGGAAGTTGCCAGTTATCACTGTAATGGGATCTGATCGAAATCGAAAAGAGGAAATGTCAAAAACTTCACATAACGTACGAATCTCATCCAGACCGCAAACAACAGAACATTACCTTGCAATTGTCGGGTAATTTTTGCCGCGAGTTTATTGTTGATAAATTCATTAGAAGATAAGAACGCTCTGCGGCTTTGCCCCTGAAAAAGAAAGTAAACTAAAATTCAAAATTACGCAAGTTTTTCACCGTTTGGCCACTCAACCCAAGTCAATTAAAGTTAAGTGACGTCCATTCGTTCTAAGAGCAACCTATCAGCCAATGAAATGCAGCCTTGAAATGGTTTTGTTTTTGCGTCTTATGTGTGCTTGCGAGGAAACTTGCCAGTCGAGATCAAATCTGAACGCATGTCGCAAATCCAAATGACCAGATGCCTCAATCACCAGATGCCCGATTCTTCTTTAAACCTGTTACTTCACATGGATAATAAATTACATGGCCTTTACTCTTGTCCTACACAACTTCTTAAATGCTCTTGTGATATAATATCTCCTGTCCTGTCCATCAGTCAGGGTGCATACCCTTTTAAACTGAAAATGTCCCAAATTATATCAATCTACAAAGCTGACGATGAAACTGATGCTTGCAATTATAGACCAATTTCATTATTGTCAAACTTGAACACAATTTTTGAACAAAACATTGTACAATAGAATGAAGGCATTCATAGAAAAACATCAACTATTATATTCATCCCAATACGGTTTTCGTCACGCACACTCTACTGAACATGTCATACTTTATATGGTAAAAACCATCTGTACCAAAATGGACAAAAGACTTTTTTTCTTGTGGGGTGTTTATCGATCTTAAAGAGCTTTTGATACAGTGGACCATAAAATATAACTTGATAAACTTAATTATTACGGCTTGGTTTTCCTCGTATTTAACGAATCGTACTCAAACTCCAAGGGTCCGTTTTAGGGTCGCTCCTCTTTTTAATATATGTTAATGATATTCAACACTGCTCCATTTTTGCAGATGATGCTAATGTTCTCTAGTCTCACGAAAATCTCACGTCATTAGAATTTATTGTAAATGTTGAAGTGAACTACTTGTTTAATTGGCTAAATTCAAATAAACGTATACTATCTTTATTATTTTTCGCCCATACCAAAAAAAACTTAATTACCAGATTTAATCTCTTTGAAAATGAAAAAATAAGAATGTTGCTCTTGAACATAAGAGCTGCATCAAACTTCTTGGGTTGTCAATTGATGAAAATCTAAGTTTGAAAAACCATATTCATACCCTCACAACAAAAATAAGCAAAACTGACGGTTTATTAGCGAGGTTAACACATCTTGTTTCAAATCAAACCCTTCTTGATATTTATAAGTATCTTATTGCTCCTTATATAACGTATGGATTAACTTCTTGGGGAAATGCATCCAAGACTTTGTTAAATAAAGTTCTTGTCCTTCAAAAACGTGCTCTCCGTCGTATTCACTTTGCTCAAGCAAGGGAGCATGAAATACCCCTTTTCTTCAAAGGAAATCTTCTACCGCACGAATTTCTATGTTACGAAATAATTGTTGATTTGATGTATGATATCAACACTAATTCTGCACCGATTAACATTTTGAATTTATCTTCTAAAATTACCAGCGGTCATTCTTACAGCACACGCTCATCAACATCTGAACATTATTTTACCAAACAATCCGTACTTAACGTTCAAAGGCCATTTCGAGTGTTGGCGTTAAAATCTGGAATGAGATACCAACTAGTTTCAAAAACTTATCCAAAAACTCTTTTAAAAAATTCATTGGAACAAAACCAATTGAAATTCTAGAAACTGAAAACTCCTAAGCCGAGATAGATACCATAATAAATGAGATGCAAGATTAAAATTCCAACTGAAGTTAAGTTAGGTCTAGTTTTCCTCTTGACACATTCTTATAATTGCTACTGTTGTATGCAATGTTCATTTATTGTTTTCAATCCCTAAATTATTCTGTGTACAGTCTAGCTTGCCACAATTAGCTCTTCGTTATTTGCAAGCCAGACTAAAAAAAACGTGTCTGTTGTAAATAAATAAATAAATAAATAATTAAAACTGCTTAAAACAACTTAAAAACTTAACTTGCCAGTCCGTTTGCTATTCTCTAGACAAGTTCAATTTGCAGCTATTTGCGACTACTTGCGTGTCCGTTTGCCGGCACTTTAAGGAGCTTGATTTCATTGATTACAGCAAGAATACTCAATTGTTTCTTTTTCCCACCGACTGCGAGACCCAAACTTAAAAGGCGTGCTGGTTGTATAACACAGTAAAACTTTCCATTCATTTGGCATCATCAATTAACCCACACACATGTTAGGTGGGAAGACGGAATACTCCTAGTCGTTTCATGCTGCAGAAACCGGGATAAGCTTCGATCTGGTGGGCCACTTGGCTTGTATGTAGGCTTTATCCCTTTCTACACTTTAGGAGCTTAATTTAAAGTTAGTCACACTGACCTCATAAAGTGTTGTCCAATGAAGGTTGAGAACATGTAAAGCTTTCATGAGACTAATCACTTCGATACTTGGATCACAAGTGGCTAAAACGAGACAAAAAAAAAGAAAACATGAACGTTAAAACAATAAAACTGTATACGCAAATATTACAATTCCAGTGAAGGTTGCTCCAACAAGGCGTTTCTATTACCCCAGCAAGTTAAGTTGATGACAATTTAATTTACCGTCTGTAGATTGCATTTAAAAGTTGCTTCAAGGTTTTGTTTCAACTTACTAAAGTTTTGAGGTTCACAATCCGAAAGGAGCTGACTTAAGGACACTTCTGAATCTGGAAGAGACAAAGATGAGTAACTTACATCTTTACATTTTCTTTTTATCAGGCACCACGAGTCCTAACAAGGGGTGGGTGGGGAGAGGAATATGCATGTTCTTCAAGGTTAGCCGTCATAATTGTTCAGTAAAAGGTAGTGAATTCCAACTGTTTTTCCTTTAGAGCTAGTTTGCATCTTTACCAAACAGGGCTTCTTAAGTGTATACATGTACAGCTGTTTCAAGAGAAGTTGTCCTACCAAGGCATAAAAGCGCACACAACAAGGTCGAAAGGTATTATGAGTAATGGTGGTTTACGGTTCCTTGATTCAAGCACCTCAAGTTGTTTAAGCGTGCTTGAACAAACATTATAAGCAAGTGTATTCATGCATTTTCCTTCCTCTTGCACAAACAGTGTGAACCTCACTTACTACCCATAATATCAATCGGCGATGTCGCCGACGTTTTTACGATTTTGTATGTATGTATGTATGTGACCTTTATTTAAACACGATTAAAATTAAACCTACAAGCTTGTGGGGTCGTGTATAAATAAAAAAAACAAAAATATATTAAAATGGTAGAATCATACTTAATAATAATATTAATAGTATTTACAACAGTATCAGCTAATAGGTTATTAATTGTATATGAAACCGGCATTTCTACACCGCGTAGTCGAGGCGGAGGTAGTGTCGAATTTAAAATCCTTAAAATAATCTTTTAGATTTCGGTCTTTCTTGCTCAGGTGCGCAATTCCGTTCTCATTGAGGCAAATCGTATTCCACAGAACGGTGCCTCTGTAAGGCAACGAATCCTTCATGAATCTAGTTTCGAATCTTGGTACTGATAAGCATTCTCCATCCCGTAATGAATATCCATTACACCTTTCTATATAAATATTGTTACACAACAATTCAGGCAGACCGTCATTTTGTGCTTTAAAAAAGATCTTAAAAATATCCATTTTATGATATAAGAAAATAGTAGGCCACCGATCGTAGGCCAACAACCTTTGTCGAAAAAGCTGTATACAGCGTTACTTTTGTTAAGTATCATCCACAGACCAAGAGATCTTTCAAACAGGAAATAAATTTAGTCCATAACAATCGCCAAATATTACCAGGAACAATTTAAAAAGGACTAAGATCCCGTTTCATCGGGGACAAATGGACATTATTTAGTTGCTCCCTGAGGGTGCAACCGATGACATGGCAACTCGAGAATAGTGTTTTCATTTAAGATAAAGGAATACGTGCTACAATTCTTTCAGTTATTTACAGTACTCCGTGATTGTCAAGAAATAGCCCTTATTCTCTGACAGTGTGCACCATCAAATACTTACCATCTTCCTTCCATGTTTTCCTGGACAGTCGTGAGCCAGCACTAGTGGCACCAGACTTGGGTTTACTGCTGTTAACAGTTTGTTGTTCCCTTTGGTTTTGACTCAGAGGCCGAAACCTAAAATGACACAGTGGTATAGCTAGAGATTGTTATCATGGTAATAAAAACAACGGTAAAAACACAAGCAACATAACATAACAAAATGGTTAATTTTATGAATTTCAACTGGCACGGGGCGGACCTTAGGGCATGCGATTTTACAAATTTCAGTTATTGATCAGAACCTGACCTAACTGTCCCAGTGGCCAAACAACTCTGCCACGCTGTGTAACCAACAGCAACGACCACTACTAAATTCAAAAATGTCGATAAACAGCTTTGAACCAACGAGCTTGGTAACTTTATGATTGCACTAGTCACCCCAAAACCATGGAAAGCACTTGCTCAAAACAGAGGTACTAAGAGTTCCAACGTGAGTTTGTGATCCCAATTAGTGGCACCCCCTCCTTACCATATTGTGTGTGTTGTGACCCAGATACTAGGTCTACCTAGGATACCACCATGATCATCGTCAAAGTCCTTGTCTTCATCGCCCTACCAGACAAAACATGCGCACATACAAATTTAAAAAAATATAATTCCATGAGGTTCGAAGGGAAAACGGAGTTTAACCCTGTTTTTCAATTACAACGGACATGATAAATATGCTTCTGCCATTTTCAGTTTCTTTTTGCTTCGCAAGGATGATGAGTCCCGAACAAATCTGAGAGGAAATGGAATCTTACTGTGTAGTTACTATATCACGGGTTATAACAAGAAATATCCTGGGAGCAGAGGTCTCTTCGATCTTCCTCGATCAGTCTAGGAAGATCGCAGAGACCTCTGCTCACAGGGTAAACAAGAAAACACTTGAACTAGAAACTCTTGAAGCAGTTCTTTATAATCACGTACCTGAGCAAACTGCTTGATAGCTTGATAGACTGTCATGTTGTAAGGAAGAAGACGATCTCCTAATAAAATCTCCAGTTGATGTCTACAGCAAAACAATCACCAATGGTTACATAAAGCCGGGACAGTCGACTCAGTTTGTGTTGCTACGATAAAGTGAGCTACAACATTACGGCTTGAAAACATCACTAACCCAAAAATCGGCAGTCGGTATTTGACTCATTATAGTATACAATAAAAATAGAAAAATCTCAGCAAACCTTGAGTTGTTTTGTCCTTGTAGTTCAGTCGCCTGTGGGAACAAAACACAATCTTTTATACTTCGAGCTACTACATGTAACATGTTAATTAGATGGAAAGATGAACTCAAAGATAAATAAGCACAGTTCATTCTTACCAAAGATTCATCGATATCGTCATCTGACCTGAAAATGTCAGTTAAAAAAACATGGTCAGTACCTCCATTAGTCCAGCAGGGTCAAAATAAAAGAAACGTGGATTACAGGCTGCTAAAATACACAACATTGACGCACCAAAAGATCATTTAAAAGCAAAAGAATTTTCGTTGCTTACTGATGAAATAGATTGAGTTTACTTTTACTAAGGAAATCCACAAGTTAGAGAAAAAAACGACCACTAACTGTAAAAGAGCAAATCCCAACCCTTTTGGATAAATAAAAATCATAGAAACGACAGGTGTCTCTGACTAATTTACAACACTTCTGTTCTTGCCATCCCTGAGTTAAAAGTTACGAAATACACACGTCATTTTCAGTTTAGTTGAATGACAAGTTTAAATCCGCCGTTACACTTCAGGCCCCAGTTGTTCAAAGGCCGGATAACGCTATCCACCGGATAAATCGCTGTCCAGTGGATAAGTGGTAGCAAAACAAACCACGCTATCCGCTGGATAGTGATTCATCCGGTGGGTAGCGTTATCCACCTTTCGAACAACCCGGGCCTGGAAGAAAAAAATACACTTCAGACTTAAAATGACTATAATATCATAAAGTCACAAAAAAATAAATCAGTATGATCTATTTAGCTACTCTAAACGTTGTTTTCCTACCCATCATCTTCGCTACCATCATCATCTGGATTCTGTCGAAACAAATATAGTATGCTAACTGTAGGTTTGAATTAAACTAAACATTTCTGTCCAAGACTTGTTGTAGCCTTGTCATAGAGAACAAAGATCAACCCTATGAGAGCATGTGTGCAGCTTCTTATCGGGACCTGATCAGTAACATACATACAACATTTCGCCGAACTTCGCATTGGAGTGAGTCTACAAGAAAATTTTCTGATCATGCAATAATCAGTTTACCAAAACGTTTTATTACTCTGCACCAAGGTTAACAGTCACCTACCTTTCTCTTTTTTTTTAAACAGGAGACTTTTTTTAACATAACACAATTTGATGTAATGAACAATTCAACTATAGGTAAATTGAATTACATTTCTCATTTGTATACAAGAAATCTGTGGACATTACAATGTAGTTAGGTACAACCTTCGATGCAAAGAGACACACTGTCACTAACCTCTCGCTTCTTTCCATAGCCTCGAACAACTAGATACCTCTCAATAGCCTAAGAGTAAGAATAAGTGATTCAAAATAATATTACAACCTTGTCCAATTAGTATGTCAGAAGCAAAATTAGAGCAAGTATCATACTGAAGCTGACTTTTACCTGAACAAGAGCTAGAGGATCAATTTTCACTGGGCCACGTTTCCACTGCCGCAAGTCCTCGCAATCAGGGTGTCTTTGTAGAAGGCACTAATGAGCAAGTACAGTGCATAAGTTAAATTTAAGTTGGAAAGTTCAAAACGCAAGGATTTGTATGGAAAAAGTTGCTGGAAAGTAAGTCCAGCCGTTCAGCAATTACAATATATATTGCTGTGGCGTTAGAACAGTACAAAACAGTTGACTACATAGAGTGCATTTTGTAGCCATGTTATGGCAATATAGAGGAGTGGTAGTACGTTATGGTTCCCTCTAGTCTCAATATTTCCTCACACTTTACCCTAGGGAAAATCATAAACACGAAAAGAAACATGAAAATGTTTTGTCTTTGTAGATATTGTCAAAACGTAGTGATGATTTAAAAAAAGAAATATCTTTGAAGTCATAACCCAAGCAGTAAGGACAATATTTTGAGTTTATGAATAAACAAACCTTGATTTGATGGGAACTGAAGAATCTCAGAGCTTGCGATCCCCTAAAAAGCAAACATCACAAAACGTTGAGTGGAGCTGATCTTACTTGGTACATATCTCAACAGGATATTACACTGATAAGTACCTTGCTCCCACAGCTCCTCCTGGTGTGTCGTGAACTTTGACTGGAAGCTAAAAAGACAGGTAAATACTATGAGGGTTACTGAACTAATTGGTATGTATTCCCAGGCTTTCAGTTTAGATAAACATTAATTTCTACAAGAAAGTTCTAACTACCTTACTTACAACCAAAATTTTTCAAGTAATCCCTTAAAAGCCTACAAATGCAGACTGACTTACTCCTTTTGTTTCATGGTGAAAAAAATAACTATCTGTGAAAACTAGTCAAGTGAGTTATGTCTTTGTAATCAAAGTAGTTAAACCAACTTACGGAAAAAAGGACAAAGCCATATGCAAGCTACAACCAAATTGAAGAACAAAAATTCTAATCACCTACAGCACTACTATGAGAGGTAATATATCAAACACGATAGACCGTGTTTTACCACATTTCCAAACACTGAAAAGAGAATTGAAAATACAACGCTCAGAGGAATATTTTTGTCGAACTGTGAGGTTTCTGGAAATGTGATCACTTTCAATGGACCAGACTTACAACATCATTGACTGACAAACACTATTCATTTGACTCTGAAGATTACTCCGCTCAGGGTTGTTGAAACGTCAGTCACCAAAAACAGTTCTCGTGAGAACTACCCTCACCCGGACAAACACACTATAAGAACTACTGTCTTAAATGTTTGATATATCCTTTCAATTGAAACTAAAACTAAAGAGAAAACGGAGAAATAAAATCACAAACATCTTTAAGATCAGATATCCAAACACTGTCACGGTCATGACTTGCTTTGTTCAAACTTAATGAATTATTAATGAGTTTGAGAAGATGTTACCACAATGTTTCACTCGTTTACCTGTTCTAACTGGTTAATGCACAAATGAAGTTTCTGTATCAGTGCAGTCATGGAGGCTGTTTCAGGTTCACTCTGCCAAATAAAAACCAAATCACCTGTGATTTAAGGCTCCGAATTTCCTATCAACTATTTCGCACAGTAATAATAATAACGTTTAGTAAATTCTCAGCTCCGACTATTGCACTTCGAGCTTTTTGATTGGCTAAAAAACTCCGACTATGTGCCAATAGTCGGAGTTTTACGTCATATGGAAAATAGTGCGCCAAGTTTAAAATTTTTCGCTTTGCAAAATTATGGAAATAAAAATCGGCGGCAAAACCCGGTTTGAGAATTTACTAGAACAATTATTCCATTCGCCCTTGTTGGATATGAAGTAATTATAACCAACTCGCGCTACGCGCTCGTTGGTTATTTTATCACTTCACATCCAACGCGGGCTATTGGAATAATTGTTATTTAGACTGAAAAGCTTCTCTCCTAAACATATAAATGTTTCCCAGCGAGGTCAGGAACACTCAAAACATTCATCACCTACAGTTCACCTCTTAGAAATTATGCAGCTCAGTTTAATGATCGAGTCTGATGTTTAGGCCGTATTGTGTTTTACCAGATTGGGTTATGTGATAGTTCCATCATTCTCAGCACCTGAGTTGGGCAATCAATCAATCAATCAATTCAGTGCTAAACGTCAACTGGGCGAGACATACATGTCAGAGTTGAACATGTTATATAACGTGCCTAAGCCAGAAACATTTTTTTTTAATTCAAACCCTTGGAATATTCTAAGATTTTATAACAGAAGAACTATACATACCACAATTTTCAGGTCCTCAGTTGAGTTTGTTTCCTACAGCAGAGAAAATAGCGATGATGTTTATGAGCTTTCATTTTTACTCTAGCAATGATTTTATGCTGGGATGAGAAAGGTCAATACACCAACAGTGTAAACCCTCCTTAACTTACTTACTACATGAAG
Organism: Catalaphyllia jardinei; assembly: GCA_022496165.2. Lineage (NCBI taxonomy): Eukaryota > Metazoa > Cnidaria > Anthozoa > Scleractinia > Caryophylliidae > Catalaphyllia > Catalaphyllia jardinei. The sequence goes on from CM042755.1 coordinate 9,197,602, forward strand.
AAATAAAAGACACTGGCTGGTAACATAACACTTACCGGTAATCCCATAAAAACATGGAAAAATATTCTGAGTCTCATTTCCTGAGGAAGGGCGTCACTTTCTTCTGTAGATGTTAGATATCTGAAAAAACCAGGAACGAAAAAAAATAATGGTTAATTTTTGTACAATTACAACAAAACCAGACCTGCATTAAAAACTCAATTTGCAGATCTGTTGGGAACCAAAGCAAATCAAACCGTATTAAAACAGCATACCTAAGAAGATTTGGTACCAGTCCACTGTGAAGGATCTCAAATGCACAGGCACTGTTGTCTTCATTAGTTAACACATTGGAGACTTCCTGTTCACACAAACAAACAATATATTTTAAGGTGATTTAATTTAAACACAGTTGATCCTTCTGCTAAGCAAGAAAAACGTTTTCTTGGGCACTTTTAAGTGGAGTGTTTAACTGTAAAACAACCAAAAACAAAATAAATATTACTTACCTTGAGTGCTGACGCAAATTTTTGTTTCTGTGATAAAAATGAAACAATCATTAAAGGCATATTAATCACTATTGCTTGGAATATTCTAAGCAATGGACTCTTTCAGGGTAGCCTGCTTAGTCCTCAGTTCACACAAAGAAAGAAGCTAATTATGCATTACACGTTATGACTTTTCAGATTTGATCCTAACAGGACGTCATTATTTGCCAATTGGAGTCCACTTAAACTGGAAAACTACTTTTCTTCAACCAGATTTTACCTGATATATTTCCATTTGTATTATTTTCTTCCCTTTTTCGTTTGAGTGTCTTATTACTTAAGATAAATTACTACATATACCCACTAAAGTTTATTAAGTTGCAGTTGCGTGTATCATCGTTAGTGTTAAATTTCTAGCCCTTCAATGAACCCAAGCACATTATTTTACTACCATCATGACTTTTTCCCTCAGCTTTACAGTACGACTACTTCAAATCGTGTAGGTTAACAATAGAATTCAAAAACATTATCCATGCAATCAAGCTGCTCATTACAAAGGTAACAGATTTGTAGTCATTATGGATATTTTGTTGGAAAACTATTTCTTCCTAACCTCCGAGATTTTTATTCATTAAATTTGCAGAAAATTTTGTCAGATGGCCTTGGCTGAAGCAGCTGCCCTGTAACCAGTGCACTTGTATTAAAATATATTCAAAAATGTTTTGTAGTGCCCGCACTGAACACAGTACTTCCTTGAAATGCCTAACTAATCATTAGGGGACTTCAGATTTCAGTACGAGTACGAGATCGAGTACGAGTACGACTTTTCAATTCTAGTTTGCAGGCTCCACATTATCACAACAAAGACCCATCTCATCCCATGAGCATCCCCTCTACCTGAACACCAACATGTAGAGTGACGACTCTGGAAACGTTACTGGTTTGAAATTCGAAACTCGCAGTCGTACTCAATCTCGTACTCGTAGTCCAATCTGAAGGTCCCTATTATCTACCTAGCGGGGGCTCAGTCATAAAAACAAAATAACCATGTCAAAAACTTACATCTAAAGTCAACTCTTGTGAAGCACTCTTTAACTGACGTAACACACTGAGTGCTGGGTGAGAATCTCCCTTCTGTTGATCAAAATACTCAGCACAAAACTTTGACGCTGCAACAAAGAGTATTATGTCTGTATTATTACACAAAATGCAATTTCATTAGGATCTTTAGATTCATCTAAATATCAGTTACAAAATAATGTATGTTTTTTATTTAGTTTTACCTTGGTCTTTTATCCAATTCAAAATTTTTTCTCGGTTTTCTGACACAGTGCTCCCGACAGATGCCTCCATCTTCAAGAGATAATAAATTTAATATAATTGACATATGCATTTCTGTTACTTTGTGTGCTAAATGATCACAGAGAGATAAAGATATCTATGTCCTAATATTAGAGCTAATGACTTTGGAATAATGCTTGTTAAAGCAGTTGATGCAAGGTCAATTGACGTTTCAATGTATTGTTCATAATATTGAGGTCATTAACGTCAATGTCAAAGTTGTTATGTAGGAGATAAGTTTGAAACGCGTGAGGTAGGCAGATGTACTACTAATCATCAGTGAATAACTTGGCACGGATCGAGTCAGACTGCACATTGAGTCGTGGTTTTAGTTGTTTTATGAATAGCATTTTGAGTTTATTATCATGGCACTTTTTGGAATAGAGAAATGCTCCGTAAAAGATGGTTTTTCGACTATGTGTTGTAGTTGTAATTTCGTGTGCTTTCCAATCAAAGATCTTGAGCTGGCATGTTCGTTACTGCATTGGTAAAGGTGTTGACATGTAACACCAACATAGTAAAAAGAAATGCTTAAAAACTACAACAGATGCTGCACCTTAGCTGGTCTTTCTGAGAGTGGTGTAGATCTTGAATTCAACCTTGCCGATGATTGAGCAGCCAGAAAAGCCGCTCTGCTTTCATGAAGCATCGTCTTCGAAGAAGGTCCACCAATCTGCTGTCGGTTAACCTCTACTTGTACTTCGGATGTGCTGGGAAAGCTTGATGCCTTGCCCCTACCAGGTCTTTTGGAATAGCGTTTTCTTCGCAGCACATCACCTAATCTCCTGTAATGCAGATTGAAGTGAGAGATTGTCGTCAAAAAATAAAGAGCTCTTAAAGAAACACTCAAGTAAAGGACCTAAATCAAATATTCAAGGGATACATAACATACATTTTGACTTTATTTTCTGGACCATACTTACTGTAAATCAACTTTTAACCAGTCTTCCCTTGATGGTATCAAAGTGAAACTCAAACCAGTTATAAGAAATAGGTCGAAGTTTAGTACCAGTATTTCATATCAATATTTTAGTATCAATATTTTTGTAGAAATCGTAAAGATTGAACTTGAAATTGGTAAAACTTGAATTTTGTGAGAGCCATATTGTGCATAAAAATTGTGCTTTAAGAGCTACACGCCCACTACAACTTTTATGGAATTTTCAACTTTGCACAGTTTTCAAAAATCTTGGGTGCCTTCCATTTAATCAAAAATCTTGAAACTCTCCAAATGAGGGCAAAAAGTATGGAATTTTCCTTGCGAAAGTTTCCAGAAAATCTGAGAGTTATCGAATGTCAGTTACCAACATGTGAACAGAATGGTAATGGAGAAACTCACAGAAGTCAAAATGCAAAGGTGGTATCTTGAATAAACCACCAGCCCCAAAATCTTGCACTAAAGTGTAGAACTAAGCTTGCTTTAGGGGGCCCAACGTCACAATAGAATGCTACTGAAACAGGTAATCTAATTTGTCACTATTAGTAAAATGTACACACAAAATGTACACACAAAATGTACGAACAAATGAAGAGATCTCAGACCTGGTGACTGGTAATGATGAGGCATTTTCAGTAGCTCTCTGTCCTGGGCTTTCATTTTCACTGCTGTTTGCCAGACACTCTGATGAACAGTTCTTATCTGACACACTTGGTTTATTTGCTAGCAGGCCATTGGCTAAGTCTCTAACTCTATGCATCACTCCCTCCCTTCTGAATGACACATGGAAAACATCAGGCAATTTCTGCATGACGATTTCGGCCATTTGAAGAGCATTAGTAATGACTCTCAAGTCTGTTGATTGAAGCATCCCCCCTATCAAACTGGAGATTGGATGTCTTTTGAGCACCACACCTAAAAGATCAGGAGGGGCATGATACAACACCCTCAGAATAGCGTTCACACATTTGTGTCGGACAGCAGGTCCAACTGAAGAGCTGAATATCTTGTACAAAGCAGAAAACATTCCACAAGTGTAAGATGAAGCTAATTCAGCTTCCTCGCATAAAACTACTAAACGCTCATCACTCCTTGGCGCTTTTGCTTCATCTGCTTTGGACTGAGCTGTACATGTCTCACTTCCGCCCAGACATCGCTGTATTTGTCTTGATGTCCCAGTATCTTCATTTGTCTACAGAGAAAAGTTCCCAACATTTAGCTTATGTGCAGCAGGTTTGCTCAAAAGCATAGGAGAAAAAGAACAGGTGAAACCTTATTGTAGCTACAGGCTATAAAATACACTGTTTCAATACATTTGCAATTCGTAGTGCTCCTTCTTGTTATCAATATTACTTAGAAAGTAACTTGTCCATAAAGATAACTTTCCCTATTGTTTTAATCTATTAGATTAGTATCATCTTGGTAATTCCAAAGAAAACGTATGTGTCAGGGCATCAAAGGGAACTTGACAACCCCATGTGTGAAGTTTCTTTTATGCTGCATTGCATGTTGTATTCAAAAAGAAACAAACAAAACAAATAAAGATATGACATGGCGTGTTGTGCAGCCTGACATTGTTTGCCTGTTCCATTCACAAAGAGTTATCTGTCTCATATATTTTAGTCCATATCACCATCTCCATAGTAGACAGATCCAGCTAACATGGCTCCTAATTCAGACCATGTAATGATTCACTTCACAGGTTAAATTATGCAATTTACCACATGCAAGTGATTGCATGAAAGTATGCAGTTCCAAACAGAACAATTGTAATCTCCCAAATTAATCACCACTTGATCTGAATTGAGTGGCAGCACCAATCAGAGCGCTGTAAACACATTAGCAGACTCCGTCTATGCCCTCCTTCATGTGTTACCTGCTGCATACTGTTGAAGTCCACAGTGTATGTTCTACCCAGAGTGGTGAGAGTAAGCTCATCCTCCCCACTCTGATATGCAGCTTCAATAATTTTGCTGTCAATCCAAGAATATGTGTGCCACAGTCCTCTGTCATCTCTCCACTGCCACAATCCCTGCTCTGACTTCTGCTGTGGCTTACACAGTAGGGCATCCACTGAGAATATACCTAAAACACAGGGACAACATTCCCAGTGTAACTATCCACACCTCTGGTGCATTCTTTGATGTTACAATGTATTTCATGGCAGCTTAATGCTTGTAATATTGAAAAATTAATAATTTTCATTACACAGGTGAACTCATAACATGACCAGCTCCCAATTGGCTTAATAGCTCAGTTGGTAGAGTTGGCAGAGGTCATGGGTGTTAATCCTATTCACGCTTGGAGTTTTTTTGCAGGGATAACTTTCACAACTGCTTTAAATCTTTGTATTCTGCAATGATCGTTCATGTCTACTTAATTCCAGCATAAGTGGTACTCCTCCTTCTTCTACAGCTCACTAATACAAAACAAACTTACCATTTGATGGCAATTTTGGTAGAAGTTCACTAATAGAAACAAGATATGGAATAATTAATCAATTGGATTTATTAGCTGAGGGTTACATATGTATCAGAGATGGCAAAATAAAACTTCTCCACCAATCACTAACTCAATAGCTCTTTAGGTACAAAAAAGTACATTTAAATTACTTTGAGTTTGGAGAACTCCAGAAACCTTGGCCATTGACTAATAAAGATTTTCAGCTTACAAACCCTTTCTGAAATTGCTCATAACTACAATATACTGAAAACAGAATGGAGTGGTTGACAATAAATTGTAATGAGAGTAAAAAACATTAGCATGTACAAATATTTCCTCTTTACTACATATTTACATTCTACTTTAAAGGAGTAACAAACCTGATAAAACAAGTTATTTCAAAAAATTCTTGGGGACTTCTTGACAACAGCTACATCAAGACAAAAATTCAATAATTAATATTGGCTTCCTCAAAATTTAAAGTAACCTAGCTTCTTGGTGATTAGTTGAATTTTTCTGGAGCTGCACATTAATTTGTGATATTTGGACAAAACCTCCCTCAACAGCAAATCTGTTAGTGCATTGATGTCAGTAAAGCTGGGAGAGTGTGATGTGATGTATTGTTATTTTTAAAACATGAAGGTAAAGAGGAATTTCCAAAGAATTGGGAGGCTTCAAGCCCAAAACCCTGCCATCAATGTGGTATGGATATTATCCAGAACAACAAAGTGTTCATCTTACAAACATTAAGACATTACACAGTTAGGTAACGTACAGAAATAGGCAATTAAAGAGGTTATAAAGGTTTAATAAAATATCATCACAAAAGGTTTACCTCAGCATTCTCTATCTCTTCAGGCTCTGTGGCACCCAGTAATAAATACAGAATTGTATCTGACACGTCTGAAACACATCATTACCGTCCATAAGTAAAAAATGGCAGTTTCTACAGGTTGACATAACTAGTGGTGTATGAGAGCAGATATTTTACTAGAAGAGTTTCAGTAAGGGACCAATAAAAATATGGTACATGTATATCTAGTATTTTTGGCCTGCTACAACTGCAATGAATGACTGCTTTGAAACTACCCTTCCTTGTGTCTGCTCAAAATAAGCTGCATTTGAGGTGTTAAAGCAATGGAATAAAGACAGTTACACACAGGACTTACTTTGTCTCAACAGCTGCACAGCAATTGCTGGACTGTTGGAGCACAGCACTGCCAGCATGCGAACCACCATCACAAAGGTGCTGGTACTAATAACTGGTGGAGCCATCATTAACTATGTACGTAAATCAAGCAATCAGTCACTTTATTTACTTGTCATTATACAATGTAGCACTGCTGAGCTTTTAAGAGATGTGAGAATAATGAGACGAAAAGAAATTTGATTCAAATTACTAGGTATCCATTTCTTACATAGTCTAAAAATTTGTTTGCAAAAAATGGGTGAAGAGTCGAACATCTTCCTCAGCTCTGAACCGTAAACAAATGCTAACCTTGAGATAATTTACTGGTTTACTAGAGCTCCATATGATACAAATGTGCAGAAAAAATGAATTAAAGTTCAGCCAGATGAATGTAAATTGAAGCAAAAATAATGGTAACAAGACTTTACCAGCTGCTGTAGATTATTGAGGAGCCCATGAGCAGCAAGCTCTTCCAGGTGTTTCTGAAATTATTTAAAACGAAAAAAGTACATCTTGTTAATAATAAATAATAATAACAAAACAATCTTTAAGGAGGAAGCACCGTCACGTAAAAGCGTGGTTTTCAGGAAGGTCCTTCATAAAAAATAAAAAATAAAATTATTAATTCTAAAATAAGAAATACAATGTCACAAATCTAAAACTACTGAAACTACCTACTGTCCTAAAAACTATTTACAGAGAATTATCTATCACCAATATGGCGTTATCTAAGACATTTATCCATTATCTAAAAATGTTCATCCATTAAAAACCTTGTACGGTTTTTCTTAAAAATTTCACATGGCATTGGCTTTTTTAGAAATACTGGGAGGGACATCCAGTCATTTGTAAAACGGAAGTAGGACACTCTTTCCGTATTCCGTTTTAGGTTTAGGCAATCTAGGTAAGTAGCCATTTCTAGTGCTGTAACCATGTGAACTTCTTAATGTTCATTTAAATCTTTCAAAATGTTGCCGAATGTTTCCTTTGATTGCATTTTCTATGGCAATACATTGGTGAGAAAGATTTCTTCCAGCCAAAGGGAGCCAATTCAAACACTTCAGGGCTTCTGAGGAAGACATCTTACCTAATTTAATTTTCTTCGCAAATTTGTTCTTGTTAGTAATGGTGTTTTTTATTGTAAATTTTACCGTACAAGCAAAGTTATGCTAACTACAAAAAAATACCAAATGTAAATATGAATCAAGGACAAGTTAACAAATTTCAATTCAATACTGTGTTAAATGTAAACTTTAAATAATAAGTATAAACATATTGAATACAAACTTCATGTCAACTAGTTTTATTGATTACAGAAACTACTTCATTTTGTTCAGCAAAATTGTAATGAGATCAAAAGATTACATGTAGCACTCTTTGAATCCCTTTCTTGCCCCATTTCTCTTAGTTGTTCCTCACTGTTCAGATCACTGTTACTACTCAAGAGCTCATAATAAAACCCCTGAATTTCACAAAATATTCAAAGGCCTTTGTGTAACCTATATGGAGACTGGCTGAAAGAGTCAAATTCTCCTTCGTTTACAGTCCAACCTCTATTTATGAACACATCCATAACATGAGCAGGCAGTTCACTTGGTCCCAAAGAAACTACAATTCATATGATCCATACCTCATTAGTATGAAAGCTATCCACTAGTCTTGCAAATGCTACACAACAACTTTCTACAGACTTTTTATCCTGCAAAGATTGAAAACAAGCCAAATTAAACCAGCTTATTTACAGCAAGTGGAATCAATACAGCAGACAAAGCTAATAAGGTTATGTGGTGGAATCCCAATTTCTTTCACCTCTAAAGGAAATGAACAATGCACCACTTTGCATTATAAAATGTAGCTTTAAATTACGCTTGAGGACAGTGCCTACTTTTTGTTAGCGTACACATGTTCTGTGCATCACACAAGGCATGGTTTACCTGGCATATGCGTGCTTGGGTTGGCAGTAACATAATCAACTACGCTACCAAGTACATGACTAAAATGAAAGCAACACTTTCCGACTATGACCGAATCAAGCTTAATGTACCTGTACTTAAACAAGGAATACCAGAATAGCAGCATATTGCTAACCACTGACTGTTTTAAAAATTACGCTAAGATCTGTGAAGGAATACTCTCAGGAAAATGCTGATGTCAGCATTTCTGTTGAGATTCAAAGCTAAATATCTTGAAAAAAAAACACTGTTTTTCTTTGTGGATTCCAGTAGCCCTTGCAAAGATCTACTTTTTCCGTATGGTCCTAATCTGACCCGAAAACCTTTGTATTTAGTAGGTACCTTATCATGACCAAGTGGGCACATTTTCATAAAACTTTATGTTAACAATATTATTGTGGATACAACTTGCCTAGAATTGCTAATTCTTGAGTTTACTTATTATCATTCAAGTTATTGAGGTTCAGTTCAGGATTAATTATTTAAAGAGAAAAAAATATTGAATTTAGACTTTTGAATCCATGGTACCATAATAACTTTGCAAAAATCTATGGCTTGTGTGTTACTTTTTTGTTTTACCATATTTTGACATCATCTGTGATTGATTACTGAACAGACTGAGAGCAAGATGGAATTTGTTTGGTACACTAACACACACATGAATGTGTTACAAACAATAACAATGCACTCTATGAACCTGTTATCAATTTAACAATTAAACATAGATTCCATGTTGCCATGCGTCTGTTCAGTAATAGATCACAGATGACGCCAAAATGTGGTAAGAACAAAAAAGTGGCACACAAGACGTAGCCGAGTGTGTCACTGATGTTCTTACCACATTTTGACGTCTTCTGTGATCTATTACTGAATCAGACGCACAGTAACATGGAATCTATTTGTTTTATATAATAACGAAAAGCCTTTTTTGTTTCAAAACATTTCAACATAACACGAAAGCCGGCCTTTTGCCCCTTCTTTGCCCCGCCTTTGCACGAAAAAAAGCCATTTGACGTGATCTATACATTCAAAATGAAGCAGTTTCATTGGTTGCTATGCATAGCAAAGAATTGTGATTGGTCGAGAAAAATCACGCCACTTGTCAAACCTGACTCGAGCGTCGCTTCTCGTGGAATGAAAACTTACAGCGAAAGCAGAATTGAACTGCAAAATCCACAAATCTTGAAGAAAATGCTGGAATTATTAAGTCAGTTTTTGTCATTGGAGCAGCCCTGTGAGCCGAAAAGCTTGGACGTTGCCTTGAAAATTACAGGAGTTGAAAAAATACCCTCGGAAAACTTGTGGTTGTGGTCAGCCTAGAGGCCATTTGATTCGAGTTTTGAATGAAAGGAGCGGCGTAAATGACGGTGGAGATTTTGGTCTTCTGTGGTTGGTGATTCTCAAATCAACTTGATATAGTGTCGGAGACACATTTTAGCTGCGATACTCTTGACCGTGAGCTGTGGGTAGCTATACTTAGCCCGCTGCTGTGGCCTGAAACGGACAGGAACATTCGCATCGGAGACCAAGGTTATGTATTTTATTTTACCAATTTTAAGAAGTGATATTTTGACGTTTCATTCCTGACATCAATCAGTGAGTCAACAGTTGTTTTGACACTGGGAAAAGTTAACTTTTTAAATAAATTAATCTCAGAAACATTTTGTTTATTGGGTTAAATTAATTCGAGATAAAGCAATGGTTCTCGGCTTACCAAGACCAAGTTTGTGCGTGGTTTACTCGCGCTCAACTGCCGACTGCGGCTACTAGAAAATTATTTCTGTATCATTTTTTTTAAAGAAACGGCTTTATCTTTCGTTTTCTGGCTTCTCAAACCTATTCAATTCCTCGGCAAGACTTTTTTGTACCTTATCTTTTGCCCAGTCGTGTAAAATATCATCCTAATTCTCAAAACTTTCCGCCATGTTAAAACGGCAGAGGGAAAAATTTTGGAATGATGACGTCAACCGTGCATCTGTCCTCTAATAGATCATAGGCGAGAACCAATCAAAATGCAAGAATAACTTGGGTTATTATATAATACTGAATCAGACGCACGGTAACATGGAATCTATTTGTTTTATATAATAACGAAAAGCCTTTTTTGTTTCAAAACATTTCAACATAACACGAAAGCCGGCCTTTTGCCCCTTCTTTGCCCCGCCTTTGCACGAAAAAAAGCCATTTGACGTGATCTATACATTCAAAATGAAGCAGTTTCATTAGTTGCTATGCGTAGCAAAGAATTGTGATTGGTAGAGAAAAATCACGCCACTGTCAAACCTGACTCGAGCGTCGCTTCTCGTGGAATGAAAACTTGCAGCGAAACCAGAATTGAACTGCAAAATCTACAAATCTTGAAGAAAATGCTGGAATAATCAAGTCAGTTTTTGTCATTGGAGCAGCTCTGTGAGCCGAAAAGCTTGGAAGTTTCCCTTGAAAACTGCAGGAGTCGAAAAAACAGTCTCGGAAAACTTGTGGTTGCAGTCAACCTAGAGGCCATTTGATTCGAATTTCGAATGAAAGAGAGCGTAAATGACGGTGGAGATTTTTGTCTTCTGTGGTTGGTGATTCTCAAATCAGCTGGATATAGTGTCGGAGACACATTTCAGCTGCGATACTCTTGACCATGAGCTGTGGTTAGCTATACTTAGCCTGCTGCTGTGGCCTGAAACGGACAGGAACATTCACATCGGAAAGCAAGGTTATGTATTTTATTTTACCAGTTTTAAGAAGTGATATTTTGATATTTCATTCCTGACATCAATCAGTGAGTCAACAGTTGTTTTGACACTGGGAAAAGTTAATTTTTTTAAATAAATTAATCTCAGAAACATTTTGTTTATTGGGTTTGTTAAATTCGAGATAACGGAGTGGTTCTCGGCTTACCAAGACCAAGTTTGTGCCTGATTTAGTCGCGCTCAACTGCCGACTGAGGCTGCTAGAAAATTATTTCTGTATCATTTTTTTTAAAAGAAACGGCTTTATCTTTCGTTTTCTGGCTTCTCAAACCTGTTCAATTCCTCGGCAAGACTTTTTTGTACCTTATCTTTTGCCCATTCACGTAAAATATCATCCTAATTCTCAAAACTTTCCGCCATTTTAAAACGGCAGAGGGAGAAACTTTGTAATGATGATGTTAATCATGCATCTGTCCTCTAATAGATCATACGCGAGAACCAATCAAAATGCGATAATAACTTGGGTTATTATATAACATGTCATAGTCATATTTTTCATATGATGCATTCACTTAATATCAGAGAACCTCTACCTGATGTTGTAATCTCCCACTTAAGATTGGAATAGAGTCTGCAACAAGGTGAAAGTCACCCACGCCAATGCTGTGGCAACAGTTTGCAGCCACCGAGAGTGCCGACCTCTGGAATTAGGTACACATATATCAATAACAATTATAGTCAGAAATGGTTAAAACCCATATCATGTTATTCAGTAACAAAACACTTGAAAACAAAGAATCTCCCTGAAATAAAGTTCCTAAGAACAACAACAACAACACATGCTATAGTTGTTCATCACTATCCAGTAATGAATGATCTCAGAATCACTAAAAATTGTCAAGCACTTTAATCCCTACTTAAAATAATTTTATTAACATCCATTCCTGCCTTTTCAGGGTTACCACTATGTGAGCAAGGAGTAATAGAAGTAGCCACTGGTGGCATTAACATTTCTTTGTTCTCTCTACACTGTACATGTATAGTGTTGAAACTTATAATGGCTGGGTAAAGTCTCCAACCCCAGAACCCCAGGATCATTCTGATTAACATTTTTTGTTTCCTATATATAATACATTTTCAATTGACTGAAAAATTAGAAAAAAGGGAGTGTTGAGTAATACAGTACCTGTGCAGATATTGAAAAGAAATCCAAGTACAGCAAACAAGCTGACATTCCTCCCTTAAACAAGAAAACAGTCATCAGATGTTACAGATAAACTATGCTGTTAATGCAAAAGCGATTTCACAAAAAATAATCAATGTGACGATAATATTGTTATTGTTCTTTATCTTCACAAATCTTCAGAAATTGACTTAAAATCTTGGAAAGTGCAGAATGCCTCATTTAGCAAAGTCCAAATAATTTGAAAAAATTCAGATAGCTTGCAGAAGTGTTTTCAGATTAGAGATTTTGATTTTAATTTGCGTAGTTGTTATTGGCCAAATGTGAAAACAGGAGTATCATTATTGAGTACTTTTTTCCCTTGTTCATGAGCAACAAAATGAACTTGAGGTCCATTTCATCAGTATACATGACCCTAAAATGAAGCAATTTACAACATTTAACTTTTCCTTAGTTCTAAAGTGGCTTGCAAGAAAGCTGATGCCCAAAGATTTTGGTCTTTTCTTCAACAAATTAGGAAGTGTTGTAATGTATGACAGCAATATGAAGTCAAAATGACTATACATCTCAAATATTTGTCATCAAAACCACTAAATCTTTTTTTCAGCAAACCATTAAATCTTAACTAGATGTAATGATTACAGTGCTAATAAAATGTCTTACAGCTTGCAGGATAGCTTTTCCATGTCTTCTGGACAACATTGCCAAAGCTGTCAGTGCTTGTTCTGCAACATCCATACACTGTATAACTTGTAACTACACAGTTTAAAAACGTTATCAGTCTCAACAACAAATCAACTGCATTGCTACACAAGCTCAATTGCCTACAAACTGTAGGTCCAAATAATGTCAATGACCTCAAGCAAATAGACAAGTACATTTAAGCATCAAGCTAACAAAACTAGAATTAACCAATCTGTTTCTTACACTAACACATATTACTAATAATATTAGGAATACCTACCAGTAGAGCGCCAACAAGTAAACACTGGCACAGTTGTGTGCCAAGAGAAAATTAAGAAGTAACCAGAGTACAGACCATTTTTTAAGCTGAATCATTGTTTAAAAAGCAGTGCAAAACTCGCACGTTTTTGTTTGTTCTTTTAAAATGTTATTTTAAGATCCACACGAAAAATCGAAATTAGTCACACCACTATGGCCCTTGCAATACTTTACGAGTACCAACATACACAATAGAAGAAACTTCGGTCCAGTGCACGCACTTCAGCAAGTGGACTCTGAGCACTTCTAATCGGACAATTTTCAAACGAAGCTATAGTTGCAAGCTCCCTGAAATTTTGGAGTAAGAAGACTATCCAAATTGATTTGCTAAGTTCCCTGAAGCTTCACAGATAGTGGCTTCCTGGCAAGCAGAGCTTAGACTGTTGTTGACTTTTGTGAAAACTAATGTAATTTTGGGCGCGCTAGCTTGATAAAAAAAGAGGCTTTATATGCCCTCTGACTGAGTTTATAGTGATTACGTTCAGGTGGTTTTGTTTGCACGCTGGCCGATCTTGTCAAGGGAATTGACTGTTTTGGCAAGCTAGAAGTGACTGTGGCACCTCTACCACTCACCATTTTTAAACTGATCTCACCAATAACTGCCTCACTGGGCGATTTTATCCTTGCTGGGCGATTTTTCAGCCTGCTAGTCACTAGATTTGTTGCACTCTGGCTCACAAAAATACTAAATTAAAGTAAATGCAAAAAGACAATGCTCACGAGTGAATAATATCTATATTTCCACTCACATTTTCCTGTCTAGTAGCCTACACAAGTACTGCGATGTCACTGTATATCTTGAAAACTATCACCGATGACATCACTCTTACATTACCTTATGCTAAATTTTTCATTCAAGATTTCAACCCCCTGTACCAAAATCAACTCAATCAACTCATACACACAGCTTTATAATGCTGCCACCTCGCCAGCCTCGTGTTTTCGCTCCGCTGGCTCGTGGCAATTATTTGATTTGTATTTTAAACATGAATCTGAATGATATAAATGATTCAATCATAACTTTGAAAGAGAAAATTAAAAAAAAAAGCTATATAATAAACATTATGTCCATTAACACAACATAAGAACTGTTCAAGGCAACTTCAGACATATTCTAAAATAGTGAAACAGCACTCCTTAAAGTTCAGTTAAACAAACTTGGTTTCCCTTACTTCTAGTCCTCTATTGGAAATTCATGTACTAGGTGATAAGATTTTATTATTTCAAAAGTTGTTTTTCTATTCTAGCCAATTGTTGTTACCTTCTCGATAAAGACAGGTACTGCTTCCACTACAACTGCTGTTGATCTTGGAAGAGCTTCCATCAAATATGTCAGGGCACGACAGCCATGATTCATCTGTAGGAAATTAAACATAACAGTAATTTAGCCAATTTACCTTCAAGACTTATGGCAATAAGGCATTTGGTTTTGCAATGAAATTGACTGAATGATGTTGAATGATGTTGGTAAGTTAGAAAAGCTGGTAGGAGTTAGTCTGCTGGGCTATTAATATTTGTATTCTCAAGAAAATGATGGCAAAATCAGTTACCATCAATTGATATTTCAACACTATACATGTATCTTTGCTTGTAACTGACATAGAATTCAAATTGATATAAACTAACTCAAAGTATTACTACCAAAAAAAGTTATGCACAGTGGAAGGAATACTGAACTCACCATATCAAAGTTATGTTCCATCGACAGCAAGTTTACCTTAAAAAAAAAAATTAAATACACATTCAGCACAATGTCTTTAAGTTCGGATCAGGTTCATCTTTAACACATTTTATTCAGAAAACTGTTTCACTTGTCAGTAGGGTAAAAAAAAGGTAAAGCCTGCATTTGAGCAGAGTGGCCCATCAGGCCAGAGCTTACCCCAGTCAACCTTGTTCCCAGGGTCTCTCATCTTACTGCCTAGGGCGAGCGAGGAGAGACCCTGGTCTGGTCTGGTCACATGCTACTGTGACAATTGAAAACATCAGGGAGGGGTCCTCTGTAATTAGGTAGTTCGTCGCGTTGAGCTTTGTTGCGCTGTCATGTCACCGCCATCACACGCGATGTTTAAAAGTAGTCCTCGGGCTGAAATTTCGAACAGTGTCTATTCCGACGCTTGCTTATCTGAAGGTTAGGCAAGTCTTTCTTGAGACAATAAACCATGGTCACGATGCTGTTGTCGTCGTACCCGTTGGATTTACGGACAGTTATGAACTGTGGACGTCGAGCAGATCCTGTGCAGAGCAATTTTATAATTTCCAAAGTGATAGTCATTAATCATTGTTTCTCCTTTAAATGCACGCAATCAGGTTGATCCAAAAAAAAAAAACATAGGATTGTCTCTTGACAAACGTACAGCTTTCTCGAAGTAAAGCTACGGCAGTCTGACTAGAAAAGCTGGTCAAAGGTAAATATGATATTTGTGATTAACACGCAACACACTGTGCTTGCGAACAGTTCTAATTCTAGTGTGAATAGCCGGGTCCAGTGTCACAATATACAATGCAAATAAGCAATATTTATGCACGGAGTGTATTAATCTGTCCCTGGAGAGCCAATAATAAATTATTAGAACCTTAAATCATATCTTACAACAGAAATGAGCAAAAACAAAGTATAAGCAGATGGTAAATTACAGAGGTGTCAAACTCTGTGAAGCGACGTGCAGTTAACCGAAACCATGCAGACCTATCTATGACCTCTAAAAATGTTATAATGCGGTCAAAAGGCTCCACTCTACTTATGATTTCCATTTTTCCTAATAACATGGAATAATTAAGTACCCCTTGGAAACACACGTGAAGCAAGGAAAGGTCGACAAATCAAAAATTGAAATAGAACAGCAAATGCACAGTTAGAGACAGTTGTCTAGATGCATTGGAGTCTTTTAGGCCCATCATGTACATTGATTTATTATACATGACACAATAAAAACTGCATTTTTCTTTTTCTAGCCTCCCTTCGGCTGAAAATAAATAATAATAACATTTATTTCTATAGCACGAATTCAACTGTACAGTTTTCAAATCCAGTTTATCAGCAATGAGGGTGAAAAGCAGACCGCGACTAGTTGGCGTTCTATCATCCTTGATTAAGCTTCGTGTTCTGCAAAGTTCAGCATGCCAACAGCGCAGTGACACTTCAGTAAATCTTTCCACTGTCTCGCTCCTTTCAAAGTGACTTTGAAGTGAATATTCTAAAATTATTTAATCACCGCTCATAAGACCTCCATTTAGACGTGGTTTTGATTCATCCGCAGTAAAGATGACTCAAAGATCTTCCAAACGCAGCCTTGGCGGTGGCGTTCAATATATTCTTTTGCCTTCTTGAGAGATTTTCACAATATATAACATTCCCGGCTGAACCAGACCACACAACCAACAGCAACTTCGATTTCCATTATCAAGTGATGGATAAGATCTCCTCAGCGTTGGCAAAATGTCACCGCCGTTCCTGGTTTATTTTGGCGACAACATATTCTGAACTCCTGTAGGCTAAGTATAGACAAAATTCCTGCTAGAGCGCCCCTCCCTTCAACAATTTAATTGTAACCTCCCAGATTCTGGGATACGCGTGACCAGACCAGACCAGGGTCTCTTCTCGCTCACCCTAGGCGGTAAGATGAGAGACCCTGGGAACGAGGTTGTATCCCAGTTTCTGTAGCATGAAGCAACTGGAAGTATTTTTACTCCCCCCTGGATGGATGCTAGTCCATCTCAGGTTTACCCCCAGCATTACACTCTGTGAGAGTGAAGTGTCTTGTCCAAGAACACAACACAATGTCCGCGGCCTTTTGGCCACCGCACCTCCCTAATTCACTTGTTGGTGGTTGCAAGTAACTTTTGTCTGCAATTGAAGGCCTTCGTGCAAAAAGGGCGTATATCGGTTTTTGGCTGATTTCCATTTTTTGCAGGATTGAGCTAATTTTTCAGACTGACTTGTTTTGACATGTAAAGCATCATTCCGTAATTGTTATGGTTGACTTGCGCTTCGTTCCCTAGAAATAACGTATGCAAAAAACTCAGTTTTGCGTGAAGCGGCATCTTTATGAGCAAATCTTTCGAAGGCAGGTTTCGATGCGACCCAAACTTAAACGATTACTTTTAGCAGCTTCGACAGCACGTATATTTTTAAATCGATGTTTTGGTTTGTAAAATAAGTAGGGAAACAGACCCAAAAAAAAAAGACTGACCTTGTATCGAACCGGTGTCACGACAAAA
>CM042755.1:9231008-9246497 GCA_022496165.2 Catalaphyllia jardinei
ACCCTTCTCCCTCAAGGGCCACGGGTCTTATTGTTAAATATGCATTCCCAGGCTTAAACACAATCAGGGTGGCAAAGTTCACAGAGTCTAAGGCCCTATCTACACCTATCTGGATATTTTTGAATCCGCAACATTTTCTTTCCAGATACGCCTTCCATCCACATGCATCCAGTAAATCCAGATATTTTTTAATCTGCTCTCCAGAGTGGAAAATAATAAATCCGCAACAAATCCAATAATGTGTGAATGGGAAAATTTTTGAGTCCAAAAAGAAAATGTTGCAGATTCATGTTCCATTTGACTTTTCTGACTTTTACCGTAAAAGGTGTCCAGGGACAAACATTTTAAATACAAGAGAGTATCTGTAAGACAGATTATCACCAAAGTATAGAGGGTCAAAATAAGCTGAATTTTAGCATACATTAAATTTTCAAATTTTGGCTCTTTTATTGTAATCTGATGGTGCATTGTTTGAAACTGATAGTAAATTATTTGGATACTTAGATGTGTGTAAATGTGAAATCAAAAAACATTTTATATCTAGGTTCTGCAAAATGGTATTTTAGAACTGTTAGCACTAAAATATGAGGTCTTTTGGAAACATTAAGCATCATATCACTAGAAATATCTCTCTGAGTGGATTTAAAACCTATATCCTTGGTATTTAATGTTTTGGTTATGTGCATAAGAAAAAATCTACAGCACTTCAAAGTTGAGACTTCAAAATCCTATAACGTCAGTACCCCCACTTGACTAAATGTAAAATAAGTCTGCTATATGTTATTTGTTGTGGTTGGGTAATGTACAAATATGTTTACCGTATTTTTTGGGATTTCTAGTTTTTAACTGTTGTAATAAATGGACACATTAACTAAAGTGTAGCGTCTGTACCCCTGTGCCTTTAAGTGCGATTTAAGACACAAACAGGCATTTTTTATTCTAAAAGGGATTAAAGTAGCTTACTGTGAAATTTACATTAAGATTCTGTAATTTCAGTTTTTGGTTACTTTACTGGTATATAATAACCACAGGTACCCATCAGCCTCCATTTTTATACCTGGTTACCAAGTTCTGAGCTTCTCACCTTTTAAGCAAAGTCCAAGTCATCTTTATTTAGGCCGGGTGGCCCTATCAGCACTAGGCTGGTAACAATAGGAGCCCTGCATAATTAATGACTACTACATGATAATAATAAAAACTACTACAAAATAAAAGATAACAATCGTGTAGAATAAAAAGCCAATAAAATATACAATATCTCATCTAGAAAAATATTGTTTAAGAAGATTCTTAAAGTTGGAGAGTGATGTAGCTCCTTTCAATATTCTAGGTAATTTATTAAAAAGGATCGAGCCTGAATACCTCAAAGAGTGTTTCTGGTGTTATGACTGAATAGAATTATTTCTTATGAAATAATCACAAAAATAGGGGGGAGCTAGATTATTCAAACATTTATAAACTAAGATACGCTTGTGTATGATTTTCTGTGTTTCTAGGTTTATCCACCCTAACTTCTGAAACACTTCATTGGTCGTGGACCTCCCTTGTACTATGTGTGCTTCTCTGTTCTGTAGACGCTGTAGGTTTTTACCGCAGCTTATTGACAGCCCACCCCATACCGTGTCAGTGTAGTTAAAAATTGGTTGTATAAGACAGTTGTATACACATTTAGCAGCTTTTTGAGTAAGGTAGGGTCGTATGCGGGACAGTAGTCCAAGACATTTGCTTACTTTGTGGCAAATTATTTCAACGTGCTCGTTCCATGAGAGGTGCTCATCCAGCGTAACCCCTAAGTAACAAAAGCTAGATACTCTTTCAATGTTTTGCCCATGAGATTGTATTTCAATGTCTGAGGAGTGTTCTATTTTTTTTTTGTCTAGTTCCGAATAGCATCCACTTTGTCTTACTCTGATTAAGTCAAGGCAAAACTTTATTTTAAAGGAACACAATCACGTGATTGCGCATGAAGAAATTTTGATTTTTGGACATGCTGTCACGAATTCAAAGATGTGAGAATAAATACAGAGCTTTCACAAATTCATTTGCGGTCTCCTTAATCAACTTTGGCTTTGCCCTAAAACCTCACAGAATCAAAGATTAGTGATATACAGTTCTGGTAAAGTGCCAATTTGTGTGTAATTGAGACCTTTCGGTGTTAATTTCAATGCTGTTTGATGGAGCTTCGAGTGGAGAAAAGTGTTATGGCGCTGGACAAAGACGCCTTTCTCCCAGCAGCTTTCAGAAAGGTTCAGAAAATCAGGAAAGGACTGGAACCAGCAACAAAGCAGGATTTTTGTAAAGATATCAATTCACAAGACTTGGAAAAGGCTGGGAGGATTGCACTTGTATGAGCATTTCTTTGTTTACATTTTACACCCTTGAGCAGACCTTTACTCACTGGTTTTCTTTCTTGATCTTCAGACATTATCAGGGTCTCTTCACTCAGGTACACTCTGTGGGGATCACTCCATCATATCTTTGTTATTTAGCTATCAGGATAGTTTTGCAAATAGGATACCGACTTGTGTATGAAATCAGTACAATTTCCACCATAACATTGCACATCAGATTATTTTACTGATGAGCATATTCACGCACTGACTTACCATGGCCTTATTCTTGCAATACCCATGCGGCTTTTGGTGTGTTCCACCACAATATTGGTCAAATTTTTTATTTGCAGTTTACGAAAAAACAAGTAGCTTTCCCTGACTAGTTGAGCACATCGACTTGCAACGACATGACCTTTCTTCCTGTAAAAATGCGACTGGCAAAATCATGCAGCCAAAGACAAATTGAAGATGTTTTCCTAACATCTTCAATGCACTCATCTTGTTGAGATTACCTTTAAAACTATTTTCTTGCAAGAATGCGAGTGATGGATCAGAACCAAATAGCGCGTATCGCATGGAAAACTGGTCAGCATGAACCGACAAAGTGACAGACCAAATAGCGCGTATCGCATGGAAAACTTGTCGGCATGAACCGACAAAGTGACAGACCAAATAGCGCGTATCGCATGGAAAACTTGTCGGCATGAACCAACAAAGTGACAGATATACTGTTTTCCGATGAATGAAGACAGATTAAGTTAGCGCGTGCACTACAACATAATAGTGTACATTTAAGCAAGTTTTTTCACAAGAAATGGAGTCCACATGGCAAAGACATGCATTTCGTAAAAAAAGATTATATTGTTTGCTCATTCCTTTTTTAGATTTTTAGTGTCCATACCCTAAGAAATTGACTGGGCATATCTTCGAACCGAAATGTGAGTGCCCCAAGATACTTCAGTGAAGTAATGAAGAGATGTTGTACTTGCAAGCCATTCATGAAAAACAGGCTTACAAGGTATTATAAGTCTGAACTGTGGCCCCTACTTTGCCACCCTGATTGTGTTTTAGCTGAAATTTTTACACAAAACTTCTAACTTGACAGAAATACAGAACTAGCTCAAGCTGTTGAGTTATTGATAGCATATACAAAAATAATTTACATTTTGATTTATATAGAATTAAATGACAGATTTTCCTTCCTTCTTCTCACACTGTTTACCTTCTAAAAAAAATAGAGAAAAAATTCTTTCTCTTTCTGTCAAGTTACATATATGCTCATGTTTAGCTCTAGAAACAGAGCCTGTATTCCCACTGCATTTCTCGCTCTACTAAACTTCCAACCTTCCTTATGTAGCTTGATATACAGACACAGGGAAAATGTAAATTTTATATTTCTTACACAAAGTACTCAAGGAAGTGATGTGAGTACTCAAGAGGTAAGTAGAAACACTTCGAAGTGGCTCATGTTTCACCCTACATTTCTTTTGTACTCTTGTCACTATCTCACATGCTTTATAACCAGAACAAAGCACAGTCAAGCTGTTTTTCTTTGCTAAATAAAGCATTACTTTGCTCTGTTCAGTTTAAGATATTTGTTTTAAATGTCTTGTTATCTTTGTTATTTGCAGTCAGATCATGAAACCTACAGTAAAGCTACATATATACTGTGAGGATCTTTACTTATTTGTTACACTAGGAAATGTCCTAGTTATTGTTCTAAAAGAATTACTGCAACATCAGCTCATTTTAGACACAGATTGTGTTTGATACAAAATACTTCATAGGAAACATCTTTTCCTTAATATATCACTTAAAACATCACAAAACCGATTCACATCAGAGCTATAAAATCACAAGTACGCACATCAAAGTATAATTATTTCATGTTCCGGTGAATGTAAGCTCACATTGTTCAGACGACGAAGGTAAACATGCCTGTATGCAGCGCTTAGTTGACGTCTGATGAAACGAAACTAGAGCCTGTAAAACATATGTTTCAATGTAATAACTGGGTAGCAAGTTGACTTCAGTACTTCCAAACTTTTCCATGAGCAATGTGGCATTATCCAGCGTGCCATCTATTGTCTCAGGGCAGTCTTCTTTAAAGTGAAATTTTGCTCAAACGTAGAGCCATTGCGGGCTCAAAGCCATGTAAGAAATACATCTGTTTTCTCCGCTATGACTTGGGTTCACACACGAAATAATTACAACACTTTGAAAATAAACTCTATTACTTCTCTACTACTATCGAAAAGAGATAAAGCGAACCTTTTTGTACGGGTTACCCCTTGTCCTTCTTGTTCAGAGCAATCATCCATCCATGTAAGAACCCTACCAGACGTGATGAAAAGATTAGAAAGCGAAGGAGACGCAAAGTATGAAACCGAAAGAAAAAACTGATATCGTAACTGACATTGAATAAATAAATACCTGTTTGTTTGTGTTCCTTCGTAATGAATAGTTTTCCGTTGCCCGAGATGTATTCAATCGCGAAAGAAGCTCAGTTCTCACCTTTCTTGATGAAACTCAAGACTGACTATCAACAGCGAGAGCTCTTCTGATCAGCGGTACTCTTGCAACCAAAGAACTACTTTGTTTACGATGCCATAACATGTCATTATCCTCACACATGACTAAAGACGTGCAACTTCAACCACAAAAATCAGTGAGTCGACGTCAAAGAGGGGTATGGAATGGTCTTTGCGAGCATGCGAGCTGTGCGGGTTTTTTTTTGCGAGCACTAGCAGTGATTAATTTTCTCATGTGAGCAGCGAGCACTTTAGAAATTAGGGAGTTTACGAAACCACGACGGCAACGGCAACGGGAACGTAGCTAAACAAAAGGTTTAATGAGCAGAACAATAGCTGTGCACGTGCGTTTTAATTCTTGGTACATTTCTTTGTCGTCTTCTGTAGAACGACAACGTGAAATGGCCAAATCTTGCGATGTCTGGAGAACGTGAGTCACGGCGGCTAATTTTTTAAATTCTTATTTCAAAGTTATCGCTGTGTTCCGAATTTAATCTTGCGGTAAAGAAAATAACGCAAACAGCGGTGATAAACATTGTATTCCAACGAATTTTTATATAGAACGTAACGTTTCGTATGCTAGTCAACATACATTTTCAAAAGTGACGGTTACAATTTTTTGAAAACTATATATATATCGTAAACATAAGAGGTCTGGAACCTAGACTGAGAAATATGATCTGCAGCAGTACATGTAAAAACATAATGAGGAGTAACAGCTAAAACAGCAACAACTTCTCATTACTAATATTGACATTAAGGGAAGGCTTTAGCTCTTGAATGAACAAAGTCTCTTTAATTTTGCAGTGGAAGTCAGTTTTTCCGGACGCTAAAATGTCAAAATGATCCCACTTAATGTATTGACCAGTGGTTTTCACATGATCAGCAATGGCTGATGAATGGTCACTTTAAGTAGGGTAACACGATTAAGATATCTTTTTTGGGAACTGTATCTTGAACAGGGGATTTGTTTTTATTTTTGTTCAATACATCGTTAATGTTGAACGTGATAAGACCTTGGGGTAACCATTTTGCAGCAGGAGCTTTCTCATATCTTTAATAGCGGCCTGTAATAAAGATGGCGAGGAGCAAATTCGGAAGCAACGATAGGTGAGAGTGCGGATGAGGTTAATTTTGTACTTGCGAGGTGTGAATGAATCCCGCTTGGTATAAAGGCCTGTAAATGTCTTTTCCGGTAGACAGATGTAGTGAAAGTGTTGTCAGAGCAGCGTTTGAGAAGGATGTCTAAAAATGGAGTCATATTGTCTTCTTCGAATTCATATTGTCTTCTTCGACTTTATTCATTCAAGAGCTAAAGCCTTCCCTTAATGTCAATATTAGTAGTGAGAAGTTGTTGCTGTTTTAGCTGTTACTCCTCATTATGTTTTTACACGTACTGCTGCAGATCATACTTCTCAGTCTAGGTTCCAGACCTCTTATGTTTACGATATACCGGTATATATAGTTTTCAAAAATTGTAACCGTCACTTTTGAAAATGTATGTTGACTAGCATACGAAACGTTACGTTCTATATAAAAATTCGTTGGAATACAATGTTTATCACCGCTGTTTGCGTTATTTTCTTAATCAAGCTACGATGGCCTAAGAACAAGAGTTTATATAATCTTGCGATAGTTTTGACGGTGATAAACAAGGCAAATGACTTAAGAGCATCGCGAGATTCGTAGATAAAACATAAATTGATTTTTTAATCGACGTTGTCCTCGGCGACGCGTCGTCATTTCGTAAACTCGCTATTACAAATGGCAAGCAGCGAGCACTTCGTAAATTTTCCACCAGCTGGAATCTTTTCTGCGTCAAGTAATCTGGCAGACACTTTCAAAACAGGACAACAGGCACAAACCTAAGCAACATGAAAAGGCCTTATCGCGGTTCAACCATTCCCAGTAGCTTACTGCCAATTTCTTCTACTTCCCCTGGACGGGAATTTTGTTAGGTTTCCCCAACAATTCGCCGGTACCCATTTATACACCTGGCCCCTGGGTGGAGAGAAGCACTGTGAGAGTAAAGTGTCTTATCCAAGAACACAATACAATGTCCCCTGCCTGGGCTCGAAATCGGACCACTCGCTCCGGAGTCGAGAGCACTCCTACAGCCAATTATGCCTTGTTTAATATGCCGTTTGCTGCAAAATTACTTAATTATTCACTTAGCTCTACAAGAGTCAGTGGGCGGACGCTAAACGGGATCTGAAGCTTTCTAAGGCGTTGTTTACAAGCAAGTAGGTTCCCTCTTAGGAGGGTTAAAGATAGCCCGCCTTTACAAGCGAATTGTTTCAGGTAAGGTTACCCTGCTACCTGTGACTGAACTCAGGTCGGTTACTTTCAAGGCGAGGAAGCATTTTCCCAGAAACATTCATGGCGCACGCATGTTTCCTTAATGCTTCCCAGTTTCCCACACAGGAAACATTGCCCGAGCATGCGAGCAGTTGCAAAAATTTTGCGAGCACGAGCAAGTGAGCACTCATTCAATTTTTGCGAGCAATTCGACCGAAGGCCAAATTTTGCGAGCACTTTCAAATTGCATGGGACCATTCGATACCCCTACAAAGGGTGTCTGTTTTATATATATTGATAGTAACGCTCTTTTTAAAAAACAAAGAACTGTTACGTATATGCTGAAGAACTTGTGTACAACCCGTGATAGTGTTCTTCGTACGCATCCTAATTATAGATATAATAACGATTTTCCCTACAAATGTAACAAAATCTTTATAGTTAAGGTAAAAGGTGGCGAGAAGAGAAGAGAATCATCCATTTGTGGCTCGTGCTTGTCCACTATTTTTATTTTACTCTTTTCGCTTTCTGGTGTCAGTACTTTCCTGTATTGAACGAATCAGTATCTTTAGTAAATAGAGTTTAATTCTTCCAAATGCAAAATTGTTACCATCTCATATAAGAACAATCCACCCCAGAGAAAATATGTCTTCTGCGGTGTAGAGTTAGAACAGGTTGATAGCTTCCCATACCTTGGGGTTACCATCAGTAAAAAGCTCAAGTGGTCAGACTATCTTTTCATAATAGCAACTAAAGCAAACAAGACAACGCAACCTTTGGAATTGTCCAAAGAATGTAAAAGAAAACATCCCTAAAACGTCCGAAGCTGGAATATGGAAGGATGGTATGGGCCGCGTTTTTAAAAGCAGTAGAAAACAGTCCTAAGGAAGCACGCGCGCTGATTGGTTAAAAATCCTGTTTGTATAACTCAATGGAGACACAGAACTAGCGCGCGCTGTTGACGTAGCGAGCAAAGAGAATTTACATTTTGAAAATCAAAGTTAACAAGTTGATTTCCTTTTTCTCGTCGTGGTGTTTTCTAAAAGAAATAGAAAGCATGTACTCTGTGTTTGTATCGAGTTATACAAACACTCGTGAAAGTTTGGGAGAACTCGAAAAAGCTGTGGAAACACTCGCCTGCGGCTCGTGTTCCCACAGCATTTCTCGTTCTCCCAAACTTCCACTCGTGTTTGTATAACTCGATACAAACACGGTACATGTTTTCTATTTCTTAAATAGTAGTGCTCTGGAAAGGGTTCAACGTAAAGCAGCACGGTCTGCTCGCAAAATTATAATAGAACTGAGAGTGTTACGGACGTGATTCAAAACTTAAGGTGGCCCAGGCTATCTATAAACTAACTCATGGCCTCATTAATATAGATAGCCGAAAATACTTAATTCCACACTCCGAGAGCAGCACGAGGGGAAGCCATCAATTTGAATTTCACGTGCCATTTGAGAAATAAAAAAAAATGCAAATAATGACATTATAAATTTCATTTTTTCCAAAAACTTTAGCGGACCATAACTGCCTCCCTTGGGCCATTGTTTCATCAGCTTCCTCGGAATCGTTTAAATATAGGTTGTCAGCTTTTCTTAAAGAATGTTTTTGTATTTTTTGTACAATAATCGTTACATATGACTTGTTTAGTTTTCTTATCTAATTTGTATGTCAATATTTAATTTTATATATCAATATATTTGTATACTATTCATTTACTTTTAATTTATATAAATATATATTTATTTTTTTTACGGTTGGTATGATATCCTAACGATTTTACCGACCAAATCATATGTAGATGTAGATGCATAAAAGTTGGTGGTTTCTTGAACTGTTGAGCTGCGACAGAGCGCACGTGAAACACTAAGCT
This sequence comes from Catalaphyllia jardinei, assembly GCA_022496165.2. Lineage (NCBI taxonomy): Eukaryota > Metazoa > Cnidaria > Anthozoa > Scleractinia > Caryophylliidae > Catalaphyllia > Catalaphyllia jardinei. The sequence goes on from CM042755.1 coordinate 9,240,045, forward strand.
CTTTATCATTGGTAAAGGTAAATATTCGCCATAGTAACTTATATAGTGAAGCCGACGTTTTGAGCTCAGGCCTTCGTTAAAGCAACTGAAGGTGAGTCAACAAAAGTGAGGAAATGTCTGTATATAGTGAAGCACGGAGTTGAGCTATTGGACAGAAAATGCATGAATGACGCACAAAAATGAAAGATTCTTTATCAGGGTTGTCCTTTTGTATTTGAAACTTAGTAAAAATCATGTTCTGAGAGAAACATGTTTGTGAAGTTTAAAATGCTTCCAGCTGCTCGATCTGTTAAGCGCGACTGATCTACTTCTACATTCAGAGAAGAATAAAAATATTTCTCAAATGACAGAAAGGACGAAAAACTTGATACCCACTTAAGTTGAATATCTTGTTATTGTTCCGCCAGCTAGATGATAAAGACAAAATATATTATTTAGGGCCGGGCAGGAGCATATCGCCTGGGCCGGGTTGGTCCAAAGTAAGCCTGTCCCAAATGTGTTCGAAAAACGCTGGAACGTATCTCACTGGAATGTCTAAGAGTTTCTAAAAAGTTGCCAACAATTCAAAAAAAACTTATCTAAGCTTCTTGATATTTTTATGTAAACGTCACGTTAAAGTAAAAGTTTTATTTCAGTTTCCCTCTTCACCGTATTGCTATCATACCAAGAAAAATAACTTGGAACTTACGGATAAAGGTAATGGTAAAGTGTTTATTTCATGTACAATATAGACAAAAAAGAAAATTTAGCTTTAAAGGACTCGCAAATATTTGTTCGACTTCAAAAAGTTGAGAGAGACTCGGAAATTTGCTGTAAATTGAAGAAGCCGCGCCCCTGATCTCCATGGCTGTCATCATCGTAACGCATCGGGGATCTTTTTGTTTTGTCTCCATAATGTACTTTAGTATAAATTTACCCTAGTCTATTGTGAATCCGTGAATTTGATTGGCTATATTACCGTTTCTATCTGCTGATAGAAAACGGTTACTCATCAGTGCACTTCGTGCATCACGTTTGAACCTGATGTAACATAATAAAACAGTTTTTTTTTTCTTATTAACAACCCAGCTAATGGGCAACCTCGTTCCCAGGGTCTCTCATCTTACCTCGCTCACCCCAGGGGGCAATAAGATGAGAGACCCTAGGAACGAGGTTGGCTAATTATACAGCAAAACTGGCTCTGATGAACCGTATAATTAGAACTACCTAGATCTTGAATATTTATCAATCCGACTTTCGATCACTCCATCAGTACTGAGCACTGTGACCATGACAGCACTATGCAATAATTTTGGGTAAACTTGCAAATTATGAACTTAATCAGATGTCCATGCCATGTTTTGCTTCCTACCTAGCTAACAGGAGCCAAAAATGTAATGTTAACAGAGCATTGCCTAGTTGCAACCTGGAGTGCGGAGTGCTTAAGAGCATTATACTTAGCCCCCTACCTTTGTAAGAGATGATTGTTATTAGAATCGCATAATTGAACAAAATCTTAATAACAAACTAGATAAACTGCAAAGCCGTGAACAAAGATCCTGCTTGCTTAAACGTTGGATCTCAATAGAGATCTAATCAGCCAAACTTGAAAAATAAAAACCATGAGAAGTCAAAGACTACTGCAAGGCTGACACAACGTGATATATTAAAAACAATATTTCGGCTGGCCAAACCAGCCTTCTTCAGGTTTAGATGTTACTAACTCACAAAAATGAGATTGCAATATTATATACATTTTTTTTTTCACAATTTTATTTACAGGACGATAACTTACATTACTTACATCTACATTTACTTACATTTTACGTGCTACTTACACTACTTATACTTACACTACATATGCTTACACTACTTGCAATACATATATTACAATACAGTAACATTGATTTAATTTGCGGTTGGCGTCTATACAATGCCCTTTTCAATTATAGAAAAATTACAAGTAAACGTCTAAGTAAACATGTAAGTCACAAAAATGCTACATTTGTTTTCGAACTTACTTTCGATAGATCTGAATATTATTTATGAAATTAAATGTAAAACTAATCTGAAAAAAAAGAACAGCAGCATATAAAATTAACATAAAATAGCCCACGTGCGATAAAATTTTGGAAGTTCTTTTTTCGCCGTCGCGATCTCTTTAAGAATTTCAAGTTTTCCGGTGATAAATAGTAGGAAGTTTTGAAAATCTACGACGACTCCGCGAAGGCTTGCACAGAAAATGGGATATTTGGGAATTAGTAGACAATAATTTAGGACTTGCCAATGTTTTGTCCCAGCATGCCAGCCATAGAGTATATGACTTGTGGATAACGTTATTGTTTCATTTGTTTTTTGGTGCCACCAGTCTTGAAACAGAGTCCAGAAATTGACTGTTAGTGTGCAGTTTATTAGTAAGTGAGGTAACGTTTGTTCTTCTGTACTGCATAAGTTGCATAAAGGGCTTTCTGAAATGCCGTCTCGGTAAAGTGTAGCGCGGGTTGGAAGCACGTTATGAATCACTTTATACTGAAACATTATTATTTTAACTTCGTTTGTGACTTTAAATGGCATAAGATAAACCTTCTTGATGTTATTTTCTGTAAACCCGTGGCGTAGAATTTTCGTTTTGGCAGTGGGAGGAACGAAGACAGTGTTTAAAAGAGATGAGTAAATAGAACTGGTTCTTTGACTGTTTACAGTTGTGTCGTGTGTGACGTTTGGAATAGGGTTTGTGAGATTATCTTTCCAATTTTTTGGGATTGCGTTAACCAGGCCATAGTATGTGGTGAAAGGAACGTTTAAATTAAATTTCATGGCAAATTCATGAACATTTCAAAAATTTCTGATTTTGGTTTAATATGTAGCTTCTCTTGGTAATACCGGCGTCATACCATGATTGGTAGAAGACAGGTTTTTTTCCCACAAAAATTTTCCTGTTATTCCACACTTTATAGGATTTGTTTTGCAATCGATGCCTGTTGAGATTTTAAACTCGCACCAATAATATAACACTTTTTTATAAAATGTGGGAAGCTTGTCATCAAGGTCTAGTGCGTTTGTTGCAGAGTTACATTTTGTTAGAAAGGCAAAACCACCATGTTTGTGTAAGACCTGGTTAGGAATAATTTTCCAGGGGGCTAGTGACTCATCTTGAATTCTGTTGACCCAAGCAATTTTGAGCGCTTTTTCCATGATCACTTAAGATCGCACATTTTCAAACCGCCATCTTTCTTTTCTCCAATCATGGTGTTTCTTTTTATTTTAGGGGGTTTTCCTGCCCAAATAAAGTTGAAAATCAGCTTATTTATTTCCTGGATATAGTTATCTGGAACAGGGAGCACGGAGGCTGAGTAAATTAATTTAGATATCCCAAGTGTTTTTACTATGTTTATCTTTCCATAAAGAGTTAAATTTCTCCGTTGCCAAGTGTTTAGCATTTTTTCGAGGTTACCGCGTATTTTTTCACCGAAGTTCCGTCTATTAGCACTTTCTTGGTTGTGAGAAAAAAAGACACCAAGGGCGTTGACAGGTTCTTTTGGCCACTTAAAACCAAAAGGTTCATCTATTCTGTCTTTCCATTCACCTAACCACATAGCTTCGGTTTTAGTTGTGTTTATTTCTGGGCCGGAATGCTCTTTGAGATCATTTAACATCTTCAATAGACTCGCGACGGAGTCGAGGGCACGAACAAATACTGTTGTGTCGTTGTGCGTTCATGCTTGTTGACTTGGATACCTTTAATAGTGGGATCATTTTTTATGGCTCTAGAGAGGAGCTCTATGCCGAGAACGAAGAGGACGCCCGATAACGGGCAACCTTGTCTGACTCCCCGCTGCAAGGAGAAAAATGTTGAGGCATAACCGTTATTCATTGCAATATTATATAGTGGTGAATGTCGTAATACATATTTCGAAATCAAAAGGAGTGGCGGAAATGACGAACAAAACAAATAAAATAAAGTAAAGATAAAAAAGGCTTTCTAAGGTTACAAGTTTTACGATTTATCACGTCTATTCATACCGTGAGGTTCCGGTGTTCTCGCTAAATCTATTAAAAAGGACTCTCTGGCTTTTCTTATTGAATCACGTGACGAGTGGATAAGTTCGAGTGGAATTAGTTACATGTCAGTATGGCAATGATTAGGATGAGACAGAAAATGTTCGGCAACAGTGGTGGGTTTGGATTTAATGTTAGTTTTGTCGACAGAGCGTCTATGTTCGTTGAATCTGTCTTTGAGACATCGCTTAGTTTCGCCTATGTATTGTAAATGGCAGTGGTTACACTGTCATGTAAATTAAATTTTTGGTGTTACAGGTTGTGTGTGACTTGATTTGACGGGTTGCACCAGTAGAGAAGAAAATATAGGGTGTAAGACCGTTAGTAATGTAAGGACAAGTAGCGCAATCTTGTCCACAGCGGAATGATCCTGGTGGCAAACTAGTGTTGTTAGGATCGGGGGTGGAAGCGGAATAATGAATAATGAATAACGGCTTACGAAATAAAATGAATAAGGAATATTAAGGGTTTAGACATTCAGAATAAAGAATTATGCGGTTTTCGCAAAAGAATAATGAATAATAAACCGTGTCCGACTTAAGAATAAATTATGTACAAAGTAAGCTCAAAGTCACTCTCCCGGCTCTTTTTGCTGGCTGTCTTCACTGATGACACTAATGAGTCTTCAATCAGTACAATTGGTAAGGACTTTGTGGCAGGGTATTGCTTGTGACTGGCTGCTTGGTATTCACCATTTTTTTAAAGTCGTCACTGTCAGGTTAATCTTTGACCTTTGATAGGTGGCCCCGCCATGTAAGCGGGTTCTGTGATTTTCGAAAGATTTCATTGTGTTGATGATAAAAATGGATGAGAGGCCAAACACGACTCCTGTTCGTCAAGATTGGAAAACTTTGACCTTCTAAGCTTTGCTCTAACGAGTACGTTTTTCAAAGATCTCCCTTTTCTGTATGAAAGCAGAGGCTAATTTTGTGTTAATGCCATTTACCGATAAGAATGTTTTTAAGATTAGGCACAGATGGGCGGTATTCTGTAACAACCGGCAAAATTCGTACGCGCGTTTTTTGTTTATTTTGTAGAGTCGACAATCTTTCGCTAGATTCAATTTCGGAGAGAGTGCCCCTATAGTTTATGTTTTATGGCCAGAAGAAAGAGCCACACCCCTTCCACGTGAAGTCCAGCTGGGAACTGCCAATTAAACCTCGGTTGCGCTAGACACATATTTAGAACAGAGCAAAACACAACTGGCGGGGTCAAAATATTTAAGCCAAAAACCGACTTCCCTCACAGGGAACGTCAAGCCATTAATGAGACTGAACAAAACGCAAATATCAATGTTTACAAGGCAAATAGATGGACCACAACTGTCATTATGAATAAAGAAGACAAAAGAGGGACAGGTACTACTGGACCAAAGAGAAAACTACGAGTCCCTAACGTTACCGATGGTAACCTATAGAAACATCTCGAGGAGTCAAGGAACTCATTAAAGCCCTCTAAAGAGAAATGCCTATCCCTAACGCCAAGTCTGCCACGAATTCCAGTTTTCTATACCCTTACAAAGATTACAAATCAAACCCGGTCGGAAGGCCAATCATATCTGGCCCAACAGAACGAGTCTCATCATTTGGTGATTACCTCCTTCAGCCTATTGCTTAAGTACAGGAATCATACCTAAAAGATACAACAGATTTCTTAAACTTTATAGAGAAAACGAAGGTCGCAAAAGGACACATTGCTAGTGTCAATGGACGTTACATGCCTATATACTAACATCCCAAAGGAGGAAGGAATCACCAATGTATGTAAAACATACGAAACATTCCACCTAAACAAACCTCCCATACCTACCCTCTACCTCGAGCAAGCCTGTAGCTTTCCAGAAGCGGTCTGAGATTGGAGAACGAAACAATAGATGATACAACAGAAACAATGCCCCTATAAGGAATGCTACAGGTCATACGGACGAATGAAAATAGAGGTCTGGAAGAGCTACAGGATTGCTGTCTACCTCAGAGATACGCTTAGGCTTATCTTAAAAGAGAACTCCTTCCCTTTTAATGTCAGAAATTATCTTCAAACATACGGTACCACAATGGGTACAAAAATGGCAGTCTTCTTTGCCAACATTTTCATGGCCGCGGTAGAAACAGAAATCATTAACCACAGCCACTTAAAGCCGCTCACTTGGAAAAGATATATCGATGATGTCTGTTCTCTATGGAACTTAAACAAAGAAGAAATAAAGACGCTTAAAGAGCTAGCAAATGACTATCATTCGACCATAAAATTCACGGCTGAAATTTCAGATACACTGAAATCACTTTGCTGGATACATGCGTGTGTAAGGGCGATAGATTTAAGAAGGAATCCATTCTGGATGAGCGCACGCACTTCAAACCGACAGAAACTTTCCAATAAAAACACTTCACCTCCTCCCACTCTCCAGGCGTCAGG
>CM042755.1:9261497-9277461 GCA_022496165.2 Catalaphyllia jardinei
AAATTTACACTTCAGAGTTAATTCTCTGTTACAACATTTGAAAACAGGGCAGGATTGTTCGGAAGCCGGTTATGCTAGCCCAGGATTAAAATTTATTCGAATCATAACTTTTTCTTGCATACAAATGTTTTTGCTACTTTGTTTTGTGTATATGGTGATTATAAAACTCAAAACAGAAAGCCAAACAATAAACAGAAAAAATCACCGCAAATTTACAGAATTCAAATCAAAATTCTACCCTTTCCTAGGTTAGCTTAATCGGGCACTGAACAACCCAGCCAAGGAGCTACGCTTTTAGGCTGGCCTAAATCTATATATTATCGATTAAATTGATTAATATATTATATATCGATGATCGCTTCATCGATTGGGCACGCCGGGGTTTGTTTCAAGGACGTCCCGTTCTCGCAGAACTGCGTGTTATCCTCGCGCGCGAGGCCATTACAAAAACGTTTTATGGTCTGTAGACATGAACGTCGTAAATACTGACAAAACATGATTGGATTTTACATTGAGATGACCTTATCAGACATCGGGCTGATTGACACATCCCTGATCATTAACTACGTCAAGGGGTTCACACATATCAGTTTCGCACGTTTTGCGTATCGCAGGGAAGAGTTACTTTCAATACGAACAAAAACCTCGTTAAGCAGTCGATTTGAGGAGAACATTATTGCTTTAGTAAGGTGAGGTAATCTCAGACAATATGTTGAGGGGAACTTTGTGAGTTTAACAAGGTCAATAATGATATAAAAGCTTTAATCACCGTTTGTGAACTCATCAAGGTCGATGCACGTTTCATACATGCACTGTACTTTTCTGTATAAGATAAGCTTGAACACAGGGTAGCAAGCTAATTTTGTGAAATTCCGTTTGAAAGAGTTGACTTTTTATGTCACTTTTATTAAGTTTCTTCGCAATTGATCAACGGACATACTTACTTCACTGAACGGAATAGTACAGCACGTCGTATGTTTCGAACAAAGAAGTGGGGCTATTAATCGGATTTCCGTTTCTACGGCAATTGTTTCCTTGTCTTCTTTGTTTGATATCATTTGGGATCTATTGTATATCTAAAGATGAAAAGAGTTTTATCAATTCGGAGTTGTCGATAACTGGTCCTATGTATTTTTTGTCATTTTCATTTCTTTACGCATGCGAGGCCTCAGCATGCGATCAAATTATTGTTCGCGCACGAAAAATCTTAATTAATTAGGCCTTAATAAACTTTACACGCATGTTTTCCTCGATGACTTTAATTTGTTATTCACATATTGATCCAAGGGACCTAATTTTATAGTTTCCTTTTAAATTCGTATGTATTTGTTGCCCTTTCTGTATTTACTGGAGATAAAAGAATAAGTTTCTAGAACGTAAATACAACTGGAGTCATGTTTCGTCCACAGACGTGGCAGTCGGCCAAAATGCAATCAACTCTATGATCATCTAGATATAAATAATTTACAAGCTGTCTGAACTTACAGAGCAATTAACAGTGGGAACTAAGAGTCCAGTTTTTAGTGCAGAGTGCACTATTGGGATGGTTTGGGGGTTGACTCCGCTAAGGCTCTATGCAATAAGTCAATAAGGCACTATGGCACTATTGCACTAAAGCAATAAGGTGTAAACTTTAATGTTTGTTTAATGAATTAATTTCAATTAATTAATTAATCAGCCTTGTTTTGAGCGGGTGGGGTAGGTACCTTTGATTACTACGTAAAACGTACCATACTTACATTACTTCTTTAGTAACATCAGAAAACTATATATGGTTCCAGTATTCTCTTGTTATCCTTGTGGTACTATTCCGCTCTTAAGAACAAAAGCAATTTGCTCGAAGTGTATGCGCAGATTAGTGTTAACTATGTCAGGTAATGATACATTTCATACACTATTACACTTGAACGTTAAGTGGTTTTCCTTGTGGTAGAACACAACAGGTAAGATGCATGAGCTCTAGCACTGTCAGCATGATACAAGTTGGAGTATGCCAGTAGTGTATGGAACCGACACACGAAGAGTAATGTTGATAAAATAGAGATGGTCCAGCGACGTGCAGCAAGATTTGTCTGTCATGATTATTCACATTATAGCCATGTATCTAAATTGATCAATGCATTGGGCTGGGAATCCTTGGAACAACGAAGACTGAACAACCAAGTGTATATGTTCTATAAAATCTATAGCGGACTTGTTGGTATTACCTTACCAGCTGAAATAAATCCTGTCACTAGAGTCTCAAGGTATCCGAACTGTGCACCTTTTCAACAATTAATTACATTGAATGATACATATAAATATTCTTTCTCTCCACGAACTATAAGAACCTGGAACAATTTACCTTTACCTACAATCCAAGATTCATTAGATAAATTTAAGGCTGTTGTTTTTAAAATGTAAGAGACTCAATGTCTACGAGAACTGAAATTTTCTTTATTTATTTTACATTTATAAGGCGCTCTTATTTCTTAAGATATATATATTTCTTTTATATGTTAAATTGTTGTATATATACTAGCTTATTTATTCAATATTATTAATTAGTATTTATTTATTTATATTTTAAACAAACTCCTAGTATAGTTTATTACTGCCTTAGGAGTATACCTATTAAAGATTAAAGATTAAAGAACGTGCTATTCCGAGACATGACGTGACTATTTGATAATTAAATTAGTAACTGTTTATGGATGGTATGAAAATTTGCCTCTTGAATGAAACAAAATCATTCCTCTTCAATTTTTTTTTCATAACTTAATAACATTAGTTCATTTTTCTCCAGCAGGAAAAGAGCCAGCATATTTTCCTTTGTATGTTTTTGGGAAAACAAGGGTATCATGTTACAAACTTTGCGAAGAAAACAAAAGTATCAAGTTACAAATGTTGGCGTTGAAAAAATAAAATTATCACGTTTGCTAGTTCAGCGTATCAATGAATTAAAAATAAACGAAATTCAACGTAAAACACCACAGTAAAATTTAAAACCTTCTTGTCAAACAGTAATTATAAGTTATTTTTGGGCCTTGAACTAACAAGTTATATACAGGCAGCTGATGACTCAAAATGTGCTTACAGTCCAGCATAACACTCTGCACTATCTGAGATTGTCTCACTAGTAAGACTTAATATGTTATTTATAGTCTCTATGCCAAACACTTCTTGAATGATCATTCAATTAGCATTTTTTAATTTTTCACTTGTCACTTGAATTTGTTACAGCGGTTTTCAATTTGACTGTCATAAAACCAAAACCAAACTAATTACATTACCAATGAGAGTTCTCAGCCACTCACAAACTGTAATAAAACCAAAACCAAATATTGAAAGTTATAGCCCTTTTCACCGTTAACTCTGCTCATGCATAGCATGTATGTGAGGCAATTTCAGGCTGTTTTGTAGTTTTAGCCTGAAAATTTCTCACATCCACGTCAGATTGCATTGTAACACAAATGAGAAAAACTAACTTTGAATCGACCCCGATTTTCTCTGTCCGACCTCGTAGCTCAGTCGGCAGAGTGACGGTAGATCTAATCCGGAGGTTGTGGGTTCGATTCCCACCGAGGTCAAAAGATTTTTTCTTTACCTCGTGTGGTTCCCTGATTCCCTTTACTAGGGCTAACGCCCAGTGGGTTATTCATGGGTTAAATTAGCACTAAAATTTACACTTCAGAGTTAATTCTCTGTTACATCATTTGTGTTCATAGTGCTACGCGGCACAACATTCATATGTACCCTAACTTTGAAAAGGGCTATTTTGAAGAATATATGAAATAATTCATATTTGTACTGCGGTTGTAGATGAAAGTGAAGAGTGATCATCACAGTCAATTTTCCAATTTAAGCATTGGAAAGAAGAAGCCTGAAAGAAATCAGGGCTTCAACGGGATTCAGACCCATGACCTCCGCAATACCGGTGCGATGCTCTACCAACTGAGCTATGAAGCCACACATTGGGAGCGAGGCCAATTTATTGAGTTCATATCTTCCCGTGTAGTGAAATGATGTGAAGAATATATGAAATATTTCATATTTATACTGCGGTTGTAGATGAAAATGAAGAGTGATCATCGCAGTCAATTTTCAATTTAAGCATTGGAAAGAAGAAGCCTGAAACTGAAGCTTTTGACTCACATTTGCTAATTATGACTCCTTTACGTACATTTTCCTGACTTTGCACTGTGCTTTGTGTCGGCTACACAATGTATTTGGTTCAGTTCATAATTGGTTCACTGGATTGTCTGCATAATTTGTAATTGATCAGAAGGAGTGATTACTATGGTTTTGGTTTATGACAGTCAGTTGAAAACTGCTCTCTAACTTAACTAGGAAAGCTGTGCGTTGACCAGCCAAACCAATTTTAGCTCGGTCATGTCTCGTTTTTGACCGGTCAAAATATTGAAAATGCTTATTTTGAAGAATTTCCCTATGAAGCCAAAAATATCGCCTCATATGCACAAAAATGTGTTGTTAAAGAGGATAAAAGTTTTAATTGCTAAAAGTGTCACTTAAGTATGTTTGATTTTCATTTCCACAGACTGCATTAATTCTACTTGACATGAAACTTGCCTGGGTTAACAATAATAAAAACTCGCTATATTATTTTATTAGAAATGCTCATTTTATCGTAGTTACCCTGAACATAATTGTATATTAACTTACCACGTACGTTGAATGCGATTTTGGTTGTAAACACTTCAAGTTTCTACCAAACACTAATAGGGCTGAATAGGCTCGTGCTACTAGTGAAAGATCGCTGCCTTTGCTCAGCATGCTCGGTCAGCATGTAGGAAATAAACTGAAGAAACGCTAACGGCTTCATATCAACTGAGTCCAGAAGAAAGGATTTGCTTCCTTGACAATATACTGATGGCAAAGTACTGTTAGTCTTGGACATTCACAGAAATAGATTCACACAAGAAGACTTCAATAAAATCTGAGAGGAACACTCGGATGACATAGCAAGAATAAAAGATATCGAAAGTTATTGTTACGATCTGTGGACGCTCGTCATGGAAATCAATTTTTTTCTCTTTATTTTGCTCAGTACTAGCAAACATTTTCCAGAACCCTGTTAGGTGGTCAACTTTGCAGTACAAGTGGGACACGTCCTAATGCGAAATGGAGATTTAAAGAAACATTGTTGATTCAAAGCATTTAAGAAGAATTATTTTCTCATGATCTTGCACATGATAAAGGACGCTATGAACACGATATTTGCTGTAGATTTAATAAACCACACACAAGTCGCGCCTGCAAGACAATTAAATCTGTAACTGCGACATTGATTGATGCGATGTTCATTGTTGTCTAGCCTGTTTAGCGTATTTACAGAGGTTGATGTTTCCTGTGTTATTTTAGCAAGCCGCTAAGACGCCACAGCATTCACGAAGCTGACGATCATAACCGTCTCATCTGTATTCTCCTATTTTGTAACTACTAGCCGCTGAGATATATTATAATTTTTTTCACTGTTTATATTTTCCAGAAATAAAGGGAAAATTTTTTTAGTGAATTATTTGGAAACCGCGTACTTGACCGGTCAAAATGACCGCCAAACCCAAATTTTGTCCAGACAAATAGTCATCTTGGCCGGACATTGTCTGGTGACTGGCCATTATTTTGAGCCCTGGTTTGTGTTTTGTCTCAAAACCAACCTGGGTCGGTGGTGCAATAAAACAACAATTCGTCAAGTCAAACTTCATTCTTGGAGCCCAAATAAAGTTGTCCCCCGGGGCTGGGTTATTCGAAAGCTGGTTAATGTTAACCCAGGGTTAATTGTTAACTGAAGCATATTATTTTTTCTTGTTTAAAAATGTTTTTCACCTCTAACGTTTGGTGTAGCTTGAGATTACTACAGCTCAAAACTGAAGGGCAAACAATATAAACAGATTACCCAACCAAAAAGTCACAAAACTGAAATCAAAATTCTCGCTAACCCTGGGTTAGCTTAATCAGGCTTTGTACAACCCAGCCCAGGTGGGCAAGTTGTCCCTTAGAGAACTTTCTGCAAGGCAAGTAGGGTTGCCTTGGTGCTAGGGTAACCCAAATCTCAGCTCGGGTCTATTATTCCTAGTGCCTGCCTCAAAAATATGTCTATGAAAAAAAGAAGAAACCTGGAGTTTTAGGGTGACGTCTTGCTTGGGTAACCCTAGCAGTTGTCTAATGCTTGCTTATATTCTTCAGCAATTTTGAACTATTCAACTGTAGTACACTACAGAAAAAACATTTTATCCCATAGGTTCATTTCCCATTTCTGTGGACAGTTAATTGTGCTATGCTATTTCCCCTTCTGATTAGTCAAAGCTGATATTTTTGAAGTTTGATCAGACACTGACAGATTAATCTTGTACTAATAAGACAATAGAATAGATTTATCTCATAATTACTGTGTGCTTAAAAATTCTAAATCCTATTTAAATAATGTTTCTCACAAAAGTGGGATATTACGTTATCTTATTAGTCTGAGGTATGGTGCTAAACTGAACAACCTCCATAGATCATTATGTACATAGCTCCATGCATAGAGTCTTTAGAGACAGCTGGACCTGGAACAAGCTCTGCAGTTTGTGCTTTAGGTTAAGGTTTCTCTCTGTAATCCTGTGAATCACTAAAGTACTAGGAGATGCACTAGAATAGAGCGTTTTTAGATCTGATACTATAGATCTTCAAATGGATCATTCTGATCCCTAATTTTTCTGCAGTCTATTCAAGCTGATTTAGTTATTAGAGTATTTTAACTCAACATCAGTTTTGGGTTCAGTAATACAATCAGTTGTCAAAATGAAAGGCACCAGTAAATACTTTCAATGGAAGTAAAAGTTTGTCTGGGTATATAGCAGACTAGACATAGCAGATAATTAGAAATGTGCGGTACAATATGAGCTGCTGATCTGTCTGGGAATTTATGTTTGTGCCCAAGTCAAAGGCTCAATGGAGTCATTCCATAGTTAAATTATCAATGAATTTTAGAAAATGTTTTAAACTACAAAACCTGAGGGTTTATGAGTAATCAATGATAAAATAATGCACTGGTAAAGTAGAAAATAAAACAAAAAGTCTCTATAAGATAAAAAAATCTACAAGGCAGCTCAAGGGAATCATAATAAAAAGAGCAGTGCTTACTTTCATCCATGTTGGCTATTTTTTGATGTGAAAGAATTAAAGAATGGGGAAAGTCACATGAAAACATGAGTAGTTCTGTAGTAAACAAACCACCTAATCAGCACTGCCAAAAAGTACTCTTAATTTAAAGCGCTTTGTTGTTGTTTTATTTAGTATGTATAAATACCTGTCAAAGTTATGTTTAAGGTTAATTTTATTTGAATCATTACAACATTACTAGAACTTTACAGGAAAAGTATCACAAAGAAAGCATAGCGACTGGTTTACCAGAATTCAGTGGAAAAGTACCAGTACCGGTAATTTCAATTAAAGGATACTTACAACAAGTCCACAAGTTACCCTGAAAATGACCTGATATTGACTGATGAATTCATTTGTGAAGACTGGTTGACATATCTGATCTCGGACTGATGATGTAACCATACCCTGTATGTTTAGGACAGATTAAAACCTTGTTTAGGACAGAAGTGTGAAAGTAAAATGGTATATTGTGTTCAGGACAGACAGCCAAAAAACCATTTGTTCAGCAGTGCATCACTGCATAGGCCAACAAGGGAGTATCCATATCGGTTGGGGGCTCCAAGCAATGAAGTTATCTGCTGGTCTTGCATCAGTGCCACCATACTTTTTGATACTAGAATAAACATATATAATGCACTTGTAACGTCCTACTTCAATTGCTGTAGCCCCGTCTGGGACAATATTGGCAAGAGCTTATCCAACAAACTTCAAAACCTACAAAATAGGGCTTCCAGGATTGTCACCCTTTCAGACTATGAGACTCATTCAAGTGACTTGTTGGATGCGCATGGCTGGGAAAGATTAGAAAACTTTAGATTAAAACAGCTGACTTTACTTATGTACAAAATTCATAATTATCTCTCCTCATTGTACAAACTCTGAATCAAATTACTTCATTCCTAGACCTAGAACTGAATATGCCAAAGGTAGCCTACATTACAGGGGTTCTGTTTGGTAGAACAGAATCCCCTTAGAGATCAGACACCTACCTAGTTTGAACAATTTCAAAACCCCTTTCCACAGGGAAGATTACAATAAATTCACCTCAACCTTTTTTGCATATTTTCTTAACTTATTTCTAATTAAATTTTATATTTTAAATTTTAGTTGTTGTCATGACTTTTAGAAAGAGCATTTTTTTTGATAAAATTTCGTGAGTAAATAAAGATGATGATGATGATCTAAATAATCAGGAGCTTCTTATAGAATGACAAGGTTTGATTGCTCATTTGTAATATGTTGTATTCTTTGTTCATCTAGAGGTCAATGGAAGCATCCACAATAGTAGTCAGACTGCTGTTTATTGGGAGCTTTCTGGTGACATGTTCTCCAGTCATCTCTCTCTCATGTATTCCATGCTCATTGGTGCAGTGTAGTACTCCTGTCAACTGTAAGGGTGGCCTGGTAAAGTCCATTTGTGGCTGCTGTAATGTGTGTGCGAAGGTGGAAGGAGAGACATGTGGTGGTCAGTGGCAGACGCTAGGGCGCTGTGACTCTGGTCTAAAATGTGTGGTAAGGGATGGAAACCTAAAGGCAGCAAGAGGCACATGTGAACCTGGTAATTCTTTTGTTTCCTCACAAATTTAAATAATGTAGCAAATATATTGCTAGTGGACATAGCAGTCTGCCAAAATTTAGATGGACCTATCCATAAAAATATTGTTAACCATAATCAAAACAAGGCCTCACAAAATTAGAGAGGAGATATCAAAATCGAGAAGACACCTTCAGAAACATTGACATCCTATGCCTTTCATGGGTCCAAGAGGACTAGATGATGATGATGATTAAAATATTGGGTAGAACTGGGTGATTTTAGAAAATATACTTACCCAGTCATGGATGGCTTACCAGTACATATTTTAATTTCCAAATTTCCAAAAAACAAATTGCTCTTTCCTCACCCGATGCCATCTGAATTTTGAAATCAGCCAATACTATGCCACACTCAGCCAAGACTAATGACGAATACTTCAATGACATTTGCCTGACAGTACAGTCATTTGGTCAGCTCTTGTTACTGACTGCTATTAGGAGCCAGGCTTGTTCTTTGGTGTATCTCCTCTACTCAAATATCAAATAATGCTCTCAAATATATAGCCTGATAGGGTCTCTGTTTCGGCTTTGCTAAGAGAAAGTACTCTTTCATGGCCATAACTGCACAAAGGGTGGATGAAGCACTGGCTATGGTGAGAGATTACCCTTGCCTGATTTCATCAGTTTTAGAAGATTTTAGTTATACTGACATAACCTGCACAAGTGCCAGGCATGGATGAAAAGCTATGCAATCGGTAGCAAGATCGGAGAGCGGCCTAAACTTGCATACCCCTGTGTAGGTGAATTCACTACAATGTAGAAAGGCGAAAAAGACTAAGTTAAAGGCGGTCCAAATCATGGAAAAATCCCAGAGATTCAACCATGACTGCAATACGGAATGGATGGCTAAGAGAACTTGAGGGTAACTGGTTGGAGACAAATGCACTGTTAGCCCTGGTAGCAGAGAATGCTGCATGGTACCTTACAGAGGAGAAGAGAAGACAGGATTGTTTTACCCTGCAGTAAGATGGAGGTTATGTATTAAGAAGCGAATACACCAATGTACCCTTAGAAGCAGGAAGTACATCCCTGTCTGGGCCTAGGAGGCAATTCATCAGGAAAAATTCTAAAAAGCGTTTCTTCTCACAGCTGTACACTCGATTAGTGTTCTTGGCAAGACACCAGTTATCATAGTTGATTACTTGGTCCCTGAAAGGGTCATTAGTGAAGACGGAATGATACAGGGACTCTGGTCGGCGTTGAGAGCAAGGACCCAGAAGCACTGCATCTGAAAGTAGGAGGGTGCATCAGCTGCCTCATTTGAGACCCCAGCTGCAAAATGCTGAGCTTGCACCAAAATGTTATGTTGCATGGAAAGGAGACCAAGCTTTTTGACCAACTCAGTAATGTGGGGGACCTTGGAGTGCCCACCAAACCCCATGGACCCAGCAGCGTCAGTATACAGTTGTAGGTCTGGGGCTGGGGTAGGAGAAGATTCAAGGAAAAAGGAGCTTCCCTACCTAGTTGCTAAAAACCTTTCCACATATCAAGGTCTTAAAATAATTCTTTGTTAAGCTGTGTGTGGTGAAAGTGACTGAGGACCCCCCTGGTTAAGTTGATAGCCCACTAGAGGAAGGATCTACTGTGAACCTGACCACCTTACAAACAAAATGGAGAGTTCCAATGAGTGATTGTAACTCTACCAGGCAGACTGAACTGTATGGCTTGAAAGAGTTTAACAAATCATTGATTCTGGAGAGTTTGTGCTGAGGTAAGCGTGCCTCCATATGTACACTGTCTAGTACTATACCCATGAACTTGATTTCATAGGAAGGGCCTATAGTCTTGGAGGATACCATGGGGGCCTTAAGAGACATTAATATGCATAACAGGGTGCTTAAGCTAGTTAAACAAGCCAGTTTAGACTCCTCAGCAGTGAAGAAGTTCAGGATATGAATGACATGCTGGATGCGGTGTAGGTAGTTGCATTTAAGAATCCAATCGAGCACATTGGACAGCTGGTTGAAGAGGAACAGGGTACTGTGGGGCCGGAATGGTAAGTACATGTTCACATAGTAGTGAGATTGCCAATAAATGCCCAGCAAGCTCCAGTCATCAGGGTGAATTGGAATCAGGCGAAAGGCTGTTTTGAGATCAGTCTAAGCCATGAAGGCTCCCCTTCTCCAGGGACTGAAGGATGTTAATAGCATCGTCGACTTGTAGATAACTGAGAGAATAGGGGTCTTTGTGAATATGGTTGTTGATGCTACTGCCCTGGGGGTAAGAGAGGTGATATATATTTGGCCAATCAGATCAGTGTTTTTTAGGGACAATGCCCACTACTAGGTGACACTGAAACTTGGGCAAGGGTAGGGAGGGGTAGGGCCCAGCTACTCTTGCCATGTTGATTTTTTTTGCAGATTTAGGGAAACTATGTCTGGGTGCTGTGCCACTGAAATTAGGTTAGGGAAGGCCTGGGCTTAAGACAGCCCAGAACAGAACGGCCCTCCTTAAGTGTAATAAGCAAATTAACAACAAAGTTTCTATTAGGGTGATCTGCTAATTCTCATTTTAAGTGATAAATGTCAAAAGGTGAGGACACAATTGGCTTGTGATCATGCAATAGCTGCTGAACTTTACTTCTTGCCTTGTTTGCTAGGCTTAGAGATCTTGCTGGCATTGCTGCACTGTTGCTGGGGGCAGTTGGCGATAACATGGGTACTGGAATGGCAGCAGTGGCATACATGTTGGTAGCTGCAGTTACAGCACTGGCAGCCAGTTGACTTGTGGGGTTGACACAGTATTCTCTTGGGGTCAGGAGAAGGACAGACATTTTCAGCGTAGTGTGGGCTGGAACAAACATTGCAGTGAGGCTTGGCTAGACCTGTTGAACTGACTGCAGGTTACTGGCACTACATCCTTGATCATGAATTGAGTCTACTCACAACTTTTGCAAAACTCTTCAGAAAGTATAGATAGAGAAGACCTCCATTTGGTTTGTTAGCATGAAGCAAAATATTTCAGAAGTGAATTAGTCAAGCCCCAGAGGGATCAGTTGGAATACTTAACATTACTGCTGATGTCCTGATCTATGCTGTTAGAGACACCAAAGATGAAGCTTTTGTTGACCAGGACCAGAAGCACTGCTACAATGGTGCAAGTCATATGGAACACTCAACAAGGACAAGCTGAAGTTGTTTATTACAAGAGTGCCAATTATGGGTCAATTGTCTTCAGCAAAAATGGCCTTAAAACTGAACCAGACAGAGCGAAAGTGGTCCTAGAGATGCCATGTCCCGAAGACCTTGAGGGAGTGCAGAGATTAAATGGGTCTGTGTATGAAGCCACACATTGGGAGAAGAATTGACGTTGCTCCCAATGTGTGGCTTCATGGCTCAGTTGGTAGAGCATTGTACCAGTATCGCGGAGGTCATGGGTTCACATCCCATTGAAGCCCTTAATTTTTTTTCAGGCTTCTTCTTGCAGTTGCTTAAATTGGAAAATTTACTGCAATGATCATACTTCACTTGCATCTACAACTGCAGTTCAAATATGAATTATTTCATATACACTTTACATCATTAAATGGGTCTGTCAACTACTTGGAAAAGTTCCTGCCCAGACTAGCAGAGTTAATAGGTTGATTGACTAGGCAAGACACCGACTTTAGTTGGATAGAGGAGCAGGAAAGCAGATTTTGAGATGTCAAGCAACTTGTGACTGCCACACTGATCCTCAGCTACTATGATCCTAAGACCAAGCCCAAGGTCCAATGTGATGCCAGCCAGACAGGCCTTCGACCAGCCCTCCTGCAAAGAGGTACAACGATTGCATATAAAGGCAGAGCACTCACTGAAACCAGGTGACAGTACACACAGATCAAAAGGGAAATGTGCGCAATCTTGTTCTCACTTAGAAATTCCATCAGTAGACCTATGGATGCAACATGAAAATAAAAAAGCGACCACAATTTGCTAGAGCCATTTTGCAGAAGCTTCTCATGTGAGGAAGCATTATGTATCCTCAAGAACATCATTCTATACAGATGACCAGAACACTGCAATCAAGTGCCATCACAGATAAGGTATTACTTCAGCATGAGAGATGAACTAACCATACAAGATTGAGTTATCTTCTGTGGACAATGAATCATCGTTTCTGTCAGCTTATGAAGTGAAGTGACAGGAAGCAAAAGCTGCAAGCGTCACACCTTAGTGTTGAATCCTGTCTACAATGAGCATGCCAAACCATCTTTTGGCCCAATATGAATGCTGAAGTAAAGGACCTAATCGCATCCTGTGAAAACTGTCACTAGTATAAAATCAACAACCCGAAGGAGTTTCACTTGATGCCACATGAAGTGCCCAGCCATGTTACACTTGAATGTTCAACTGAAAAAAGCACTCTCAAGCTGTGACTACATCCTGCACTTTATACATTGAAACAATCGATACTCTTGATTGACCCTTAATCAACACCTCAGTTGACAGTCATTTGACCCTCCATCTAAATCTTGGTTGACAGTCAGTCAAGAATCAACTAATTTTTAATCAATTCATATGAGTCATTTGACACCTGGCCGACTATCGACTGACTGTTGATCAAGTGTCTATAGAGTGTTGACCAAGTATCGATCACAATGTAGATCAAGGTTGTCGATCAAGTGTATTGATTGGCACTTAATGCGGCTGCCTTAAGTACACATGATCCAGAGATTTTTCTTTCGTGTCCCCTGTAAGTAAGGGGAAGGGGCTAGGACACAGCAACCATTTCAGTAGAACAATGGTCAGCAATACAGGTATACCCCTGACAGTTGACCAATAAACCACCGACACTAGCCGACTGTTGATTGCAATGTAAAGATTGAGGTGTCAGCCGAGTGTTGACTGCAACATTCTAACTAAGTGTCAACTGATAGACCATAGTGGCAACCAATGATCTACCAACTTAAATAACATGTCAACCAACACTAGGTTGACATGTTGGCTGATAGTATCAACCGATACTTGACCAACAGATGCCTTAAGTACATATGATCCTAGAACATGTGTAGGCAAATCCTGAATAGTTTACCTTTCACATTAGAATGATATTTACTCAATCAGACAGACACCAATTTTAAAGTGGTTTCTTTATGAACATGTATATCACTGATGCATATTTTGGAAATGGCTTGTAAACATATTAGGCAAATTGGTTTCTAACATTTCACAGACTCTGGTAGGAAATTCATCAACTTTAAGGGCCCCTGGAGGTTTGTGTACTGCCCAACCCACATATTATCAGTTTTCTTACGTAAATTAATGCAAACACTTGCCTGATGGATTGTTGCTTATCTTGTGTCCTACCTTCTGTGGTGGTGAGCAGTGTCATCAGTTTGTTCTGTGCTTTCACCCTTCCAATCCTTCCAACTGGAAATTTCTGAACTTCCCTAAGGACAGAATTCCAATCTGAAGTACACCCACCCCGGCCCATGCCTTTGGATTTCCGGAAGAAGCCCCTTTCCCTCGGAGTTCCAAAAAGCTGTCCATGGTATAGTTTAGGATATTTTCTGGAACCACCCTTTATGAAATAATGGTCACTCTAGCATTACGTATTTGGCAAAGGTTATGTGAAAAAAATAGACACTGAACCTAGTGGAATATCTCAAAAAGTGAACTTATTGGCAATGTAGAGGCATGGGGCTTATTGTACTTTGCGAAATGGTACTTTGCGAAACGAAACGAAACAAAATGAAATTGGTACTTTGTGAAATGAAAATTGGTACTTTGCGAAATGAAAGTTGGTCCTTCGCAAAATGAAAATCTGTAATTTAATGAAAAACTTTTGTGAAGAAGCTTCTGCCAACCTATTATTTTACTACAATCATGACACGATTTTTCGGTCGTGGCATAGTCCTGAGGACGAGTTCTTGATCCTTTGTTGACCGCCACCAAAGGCATTTGTAACATGGTGTCTCGAAAGCGCGCTGCAAACCCGTAAAACTTAGACCTTCTAGGTTTCTTGAAAACTTAGACCCAAGAAAGAAAACATTTTTTCCATGGCGTGTTTGCCCCGAATCGCTTCAAAACATCTTGTTTAATATCTTACCGACCGGCCGCCGGGTCAAGGTTAGCGCGAGGAGCGTTGCGTGACAGCTTTTGCAAAACAAATATAGTGTCCCGTTGCCACAATACCTGGGTATAATAGGAACATTAATCAATTGTCAAACAAATTCTAGATTTAATGTATTTGTAAACAATTTAAAATCAATTGGATCAGAGCATACGCCAACAGGCCAATGACTAGTTTGTTTAAAACTGGAACTAACTGTTAAGTCTTTAAATTGAACATTACCATACATGTACCCCGAACAATAACTGCCCCAACACTGCTCTACGGTCGCCGTCTGAAATCCCTTCGAAATATCTATAATTTATAAAAAGCGCTCGGATAAGCGTCATTCGTAAACATTTCCTGTCAAGTCGTAAAAATAACATATTCTCCCTTCAGACTGTCTGTTCCGGAGCACATTGGTACACATGTCCAAATCCCGGAGGGATACCCAAGTGCTTTCTCCGTGCCCGACCAGGAGGATGCCCAAGTTTTTGCCCGGGTATCATAAAAAAAAAAATGCTCTCAGTCTCCCTGCAGTCTGAACGAGGCCATCGTTTAGTCGAGCGAAAGACATCAATTACATCTTAGTCTTGCAATGAGCTTCAAAAACACAAAACTGAGAATGGAAAACGCAAACTTCTAAACTAGAATTCTTCACCAAATGTTTGATATTTTTGCAGCTTGATGCGGGACATGAAAACAAGGTAAGAAATCTATTCGAATAACACATTCTTTCATTGTACACTTCCGTCATGCAATATTAACTCAACAAAGAGATTGCGAACATCCTGTAGTGCGGGTGGCGTTTAAATATCAAATTTATGTAACCATCGCGTAGCAAAACAAAGCAAAGTCGGTCCACCAGGAGTCGAAAGCAGTGGTGGAGCGAGCACAATGCTCAGTACTAATTTCGCCGAAACGATTCACAGCAAACAAGCCCTGAAAAATTGTTATCTTTTTTTCTGCAGTCCCAGGTTTTGAGATCTGCGTTTTCAAGACACCAAGGATTCGCCGTTTTATGCCACGACAAAAATGAAAAACATCTGCCCCGGTCATGATTGTGGACATAAAATAGAAAAACGTCTGCCCCGGTCATGATTGTGGACATAAAATAGGAGGTTTGCAGAAGCTTCTTTACAAAAGTTTTTCATGAAATTACAGATTTTCATTTTGCAAAGTACCAATT
>CM042755.1:9277471-9279971 GCA_022496165.2 Catalaphyllia jardinei
TTTCGCAAAGTACCAATAATTTCATTTCGTTTCCTTCCATTTCGCAAAGCACCATTTCGCAAAGTACAATAAGCCGAGGCATGGTTGGACCTTTTAAATGTTCACCTGCTTACCCCATGAAAGTTAATCATTTTGTCATTGGAAAGGCATTAATAGAGATATGACTTAACAAACTTGTCTAATCTGGAATGTGAATTTGGGTAGCTTCTAGCTATTTCCATTGAAAATCAAAAATTAGCTATAAATTGACCTGCTCTCAGACAATCACGACAAAGGAATTCTATCAGTCACAAAGCAGGGCTAAAAAAACATCAGCCATCTGGTCATACAGGACATGTACAAGTAAGATTTTCTTACCAGGCAGGTATTTTATCATTTTCATTTTCCCCCAATGGTCATTGGGCCCAGGCTAGGTGTCTGCCAGCTAAATAAAAATTAAACCAGAAGACATGGCCATGATAAGCAAAATTTGAGAGCTGCTTGTCTGAAGGGCAAGCTGGAATTCAGTTTTTTCCACACCCTCATAGGAAAAGGATAAAAACGAACATCAAAAAAAATTTCTAGCTATATATTAATAGAGGGACTCTTGCAAGAGGCACCTGTACATGAGACTTGCATGCATGTTGCAGCATAGTTCAAGTGTTGTTAATAAAGGGTTACAGGTGTGATACAGTCAAGCCTCTGCTAACTACCACTGCCCTAAAACTGCTACCTCTCTACAGTGGCTACTTTTTTTTGCCCTGGCAGGTGGTCCATACATCCACTCTTATTTTAACCTCACTACAACAGCCACCTCTCCATAACAGCAATGACCACTAAAGCACATCCTAACTGCCTAAATAACCTCTCCATTACAGCCAGTTAATCAAAACCATCAAAAAACTTGGTCTGTACCATGCATTGTTGGTCTCTGTTTCTGTTTGTTTTCTGTTCTGTTGATATATTATTTAGAATGTGTGAGACATTTTGATGCTAGATTAATAAGCAATTGTTAAACATAGAAATGTTGTACCCCCACCCCCCAAGAAAGAAAAAGTGCAAGACAGTGTTATTTTACACCCCTACCTTCCCATATCGGCCATCTCTCTATAATGGTCACTTAAAAATGTATCTGTCCTTAAGGTGGCCATTGTAGAGAGGTTTGACTGTAGTTTAATAAAAGGGCAATAACTGGAGCATATCTGAGCTGAAAAAGCAGGCTGCATATGTGTCTTAGTTCAGTTTTCAATACAGCAGGTTGTCCCATTTACTTTTCAGCTGTTTGCAAGGGGAAAAAGTGTGGCTTTGGCAAGGTTTGTACTAAAGGGGATGACGGTTTTCCTTTCTGCACCTGCCCTCAAGCTTGTAGTGATTTCAACCATAAGCTGCCAGTATGTGGATATTCTAATGGAAGGCAATATAAAAATGTTTGTGAACTGCAGAAGGAGGAGTGCATTTCTGCTAAAACCATAGGAGTCATGGCAGGACGTTGTAAAAGTAAGATGAAAGTTCCTGTGATTCTACTTTCACAAATTATGAAATCACTCTTTTCTATTATAGTACTGTTTTGCTATTTATTTAGAAAATATTTTTTTTCTCTTACAGCTAATTGTGTTTATAGATAAAAGATTTATTTATAGTCTTGTATTGATAATATTTCAGTAAGCTGATGCACTACTGTTAGCTAGTTTAAGGATGATGCAATAGCTTAAATTAACTTGTCAATAAGAAATATTCTAAATGTCAATTGACAGCAAAGCAGGCAATGAGCACTTGTGAGTGCAGGCAAAATGGAAACCAAGCGGGTAACCATGGAAACCTCTTATACCTCTCGTGGGTCACTTTCCCATGGCACCTGTCGCACTGAATTCTCATTGGAGAATTAGTGCTCTTATCTGGACACAGGGCCCACCATGAACCAAGAGGCAGGTGGGAGGAGGCACGCCAAAGGTAAAGTAGCAAAGCTCGGCAGAGCAAAAAGCCAGGAGGGCAAAACTGCACAGCAGTGGCACAACTACTGCAGCGATCATCTGCTGGCCAACAGCAGAGGCACTTACCATTTACATGGAAAAACTTGAAATTGCATTAGGAAAATGAAATGGGTTGCACCGTTCTGTTTGGGAAGCTTCAGGAAATATGGACTGTGATTTGATCATGAGGTGATGCAATTTTCTGTTGTTTAGTCCCCTCACCATATGTGGATATACTTAATAGCAATGCCCTCTCCTGCAATGTCGCATTTGATTGTTTAATGCTCATGCCTGAAATTTCCAACCCTTTGTAAATGGTAAGCACCCCAAATCTCTCATGCAGTTAACTGATTATTGGTGATCTCATTTAACTGGTCAATGAGCATTACTCTAAATGGAAGTTAGTTAAGACAGATGTAACTGCTTGGAGAAAGAAGGACCTGATGGGAGGCAGCCATGGGAGCTGACCACCCTCCCCCCCTCCCCCCCTTGGCAATTAATCTCCAAGTGCATAACCATGTGGAGGCACTCCTCCAAGCAAGGAAAGACAG
>CM042755.1:9284971-9332471 GCA_022496165.2 Catalaphyllia jardinei
TTTTTCACTTCGTAGGTCGAGCATGACGTCTAGAAAGTTAACTTTGATTTATTGGCCTCAACTGTGATCTTCAAGTCATTGTCATGGAAGATCTTACACAGCTCTTTTTTGATCTTTTTGATTTCCTGTGGTTTCCCGTTGAAGGCTGCTAATCCGTCATCATGGTATAGACCGATGTTTCTGCCATACTTCTCCATGAGGAGGGACAAAATGTAGCACCTGACTAGCTTGCACATTTCTGCATCAAATGGCGTAAAATTAAACAAGCTTGATCTTATTCCAACGTAACAAAGAAATGTAATTTGTGTCTGTGGGAGAAATATTTTATTCAGGGTAAACCTGAAATGTCGTCTTTAACAATCAAAATGAGCTTGTATTGTGCTGCAGACACTCTAGGAAATTTTTGTTGAAAAATGTCATCACATAATTAGTCAGAGCATCCCGCCAGTCATGGCGCTACGCGCCACACCCAGCATGTATTCTCAATTTTTCATATACCTCTGATTGTAACCGTTTTTCTGGAAGTCACCTGATGATTGCTTCCAATGAAGCATAAAACTCTGCATAGCGATTAAATGTATTGAACCAAAGAATCCAACTCTTCGATTCCATTATTATTATATATATATACCTGTCGGTATTTCCAAAAACGTACCCACAGATTTGAACACCTCATTTCATGTAACTGGTGATATATATATATTTTTTTTGTGCAGGAAAAAAAAGGGGGGATTGGGGATTTCTTAATGGAAGAAGCTTGTAGAGCTTACCTAGCCTGAAATGTTACCTATTTTGTAATATATATAAAGCCCCCCTCCCTTTGCTCCTTATTCAATTGGCATTAAGTGTTGTCCAGGCTAAACTCGGCTGTATATTAGTTCGTGCGGTCTCTCGGAGCTGGCCTTGATCAATTAGCTTTCTATAACTGCTGTCTAAAGGAAGTCTGCCGGAGGACATCATTAAGTCCAATGAAAGTCTAACGATTTGCTAGCAAGTGTCATCCATTATCATGCATGAAGCCGTCCTGAGATGGGATATCATTTAGTTCCGTAATCGAAGTCCGTTAGGACCGCTACATGTAGCGATAATGTTGTGCTTCCTTTCGACAGCAAAGAGCCTTAAGCCACATTAATTTAGGGCTTAGACATGCAATGGAGCAGGCACTTCTAGCTGCTGTTGGTGTCATTTGGCCTGAACTTCGATGCGGGCTAAGACTAAAAAAATACTGTTGTGAAGTTGATGTCCTAGTTTGCCGCTCATGGGAATCAAAGTACATCCGGGACATTGGTATTTGCAAGCAAACCATGGCCACAAACAGAGCGAAGTCAAGCATGCATGTTAAAGGCTGATCGATCGAGAGTAAACCTTTCATTAACTTGTTTTATCAATTTCAGGCGTTTTCGGCCTAGCTAACTATCAGACACGTCTGTAATTCGCTAGTGCGGGCGAGAATTATTGCTGTGGTTTCTGCTCGATAGTTGACCTGCTGTCAACATGACAACGTCTATGTGTGGCAATTAATTATGTCTGAGTTTGTTTGAAGTTCAATTTATTCTCCATGTCGAAAGCTCTTGCTTAGTCCATTCAGGACGATTTAGGCCTTTACTGAGAAAGCTAAATTAGATCAGTTCTCCGCTGTGGTTTGTGGTTCGTGTTTATTTAGATCCAAACTTCATTTTAAAGCACTGTTATATAATTTGTATAATTTGTGATTCAACAAAAACACGGCGAATTTAGTCTTCCTGGCCTCGAAAGGCATACAAAAGAGTCATTTCCTTTTATTTGAGCTACGATAAGCCTTGTGGAGAGCTAGCTCTAGGTGAGAATTGTATCAAGATTATCAGTGGCAAGTCAAATTCTCTAGGTACGTTTTTGGGAATACAGTCAGATATCTAGAGAGAGGATATTACATGGTGGTGAGAAGATATGAATTTTATGTTGAGTGGCGAGAACAATATCTCACGAGTGAGCGAACAAGTGAAATCTTCGGAAAGTGGTTGGAAATCTTCGGAAAATCATTGAAAACCCCGTCATCAGTATGTGACCATATAATAAAAAGAACATTACATGTTAGCTTGAAGATGTGAATTTTATGTTCTCGGGGCAAGAACAATATCTCACTCGTTTACAGTGCGCGTAAAAATAAAGGCATAAGTTGCAGTGGTTGGAAGTGGGGTTATACGGTGTAGCTTGTTTCAAGATCTTCCATGATATCTTAAAATCAGTTTTAGTATCTTTCAATTGCCAGATGTGTTTACTGAGTTCAGTACTGTGCTTTTTGCTTGGGTTGGAGAGAGAAGCTCTGTGGTTTGCAAATCTGGTCTTGAAAGAGTTTTCAGTCAGGCCTACGTAGGTTTGGTCGGGTCTGTTATCGTTGGTTGATAATTGTCACTTGGTATGTACTACAGACTGTTTAAGGCAGCCGCAGTAACATCTGTTTATTTTTACACGCATTGTCACACAGTTTTTGTAAGCTCCTATCGTATCATGATTTTGAACCAAAAAACCGTTGTAATTTTATACCTCTCCGCTCATACCGCATCTCTTTCTTTATATATCAGCGTTATGTAGTAATTTTGCAGTTGGCTATTTTAACTGATGAGTGCTGTACAAGTCGTGCGGTACAAAACTATATAGTAATAAATATGCCAAGTCAAATCCAAGGTTGATGAGACTGTATCTAATTATATAATAATATATATAGTTCAGTTTAGGTGCTGATCACCACTGTAGCCAATATAGTGCTCTACAAGGAAGGAACTGTTATAACAAACTGTTTCAAGAGACTACTCAGATCTTGAGTACATATGGAGTTAATACAAATCTGTTTCGTAGGCTAACATAAAGTTAGCCCACTCATCAGTTAGTTTCCATATACACTGAAGCCTACTAAAATACACATCAGCATTTTGTTCGCGCAAGACGCAATTAAACCGTAAGAACGGACTGTTACAAAACATCGTAAAAAACTGTTACAGTCAATTGTTGCACGTTTGAATGCACTTTTAAAAAATACAAAATCTGTGCATGTGCATAAAGCATGTCAAAATTATTAAGTGCCAGTATGCGCACGCTGTAAAAACGAAATAAAGTTAATTAACCATATCTGAGAATGAACTTTCGTTGGTGCCGGCATGTAGAAATTAGTTCATTTCGTTTGTTCAATGTTGCCAATTCCGGTTTGGTGATGATGAAGTGCTTCTCTGTCGTGCATAGGTTGCATTGCTTTGTCAGATTGGAGTAGGGTTTGGCCTTGGCCAGATCTTCCATTTAATGGTGATAGAAGCATTGTTCTTTGCTTTTAAGCTGCCAGATGTGTTTGCTAAGTTCCGTGTCATTCTTGCGCATTTCATTGTTGAACAACACTTGTAAATAAGCAGTGCATAGTTTTCTATGCAATTTCAGGACAGTTATATTTTATGGAAATGTTTTTAGTGGATTCCTCCTTTTTTATTATTTTTTCACAAAGGTTGTTTTGCATTTTGGGCTATATTGGGATTTGATTTTTATTAAACAACAATACATGTAGTTTCAGCACAAAATTAATGTGTCTTCATTGATTTGTATGAAATAATTGTATTGTGTTGATCAAGGATCAAGCCAAGATAGTTATTGCCTGCATCATCTATTACACCAGACCTTTGGGGTCTCAGATATCCTCACCTAATGCTCTGTCTTGATAGCCAGTAGTAACCTTGACTCCCTGCACCAGGGGTTTGAGAACATTATTTCAGCCCAAATGCATGTCTTTATTTATTGTTTTTTGCACTTTATATCTATAAAATCTCACTTTATGAATTGAAGTTTCTTCCAGCCTGGTTTGTTTTGCTATACATTTGTGATGAGCAGTCATTTCATGGAATCAATTGATTTAGTACCATGTTAGTGCCAATCATAGAGCAGAACTCAAATGCCTCTGTCTTCAAGACCAGTGTGATTAATTACCTAGTTCATTTAGATAATTATATCATATGTTCTTTTTTGTAGAGTGCTTTTATGGTACAAAGACATATTCATTTGGTGAGATTAGAACAGGAAAAAACTCATGTGAACAGTGGTAAGTTGATATACTGCTTTTTAACAGTTATTTGCCTCTTGGCACATTGAACATTGGTGAACTTTCACCGAGCCAAGTCAAGGTGACTATTTAGTAAATAAACCCCTTTCAGACGGCTGATATTAGCTGATAATGTCCGCGACTGAGAGATTGTCCAAAAAGTAAACATTTGGCCAAGAAGCAAAGCTTTGAGGGCAAATGTGAAATTTTGAGGACAATCTCTCAGCCAATTAAGGACGATATCAGCTAACATAGGGGCTTTATTTATTTTACAATCCTCCCGTTAATTTTCATTTTGCAATTAAACCACTTGTAAAATGGTAAAAAAGTCAGTGGTGATCTGATGGCGAATGCGCGTGATTGACGTAAGGGAGCAAGTATATTGGTTTAACTAACTTTATTTCTGCTGTGATTGGGCCAAAACTTGACAAGCTGTCATGTGAAATTAACTCGCTTAATGCCCCTTAGATCAAAAACTTGAAAACTCTGAGCTTTGGCTCATATTTTCTGACGTACTGTTCACATACTCAACTAGCTATAAAAAAAAATGTGTTTCAGTGTCAATAATTACATTTCTATGAAACACAGAATGTGTAAAATCTGGAGCACTTGAAGGATTTACTTTGAAGTTGGACTGACTTTTTGTCACTCTCTCATTCAAGATGAAATACTTCAGCCCGCTTGTTGTTTTGAGCTAAAGGTCACTGGGTTTCATCGTGCATTGGTTTTCACATCCTCTCTTTCCGAAGTAGAGAATGATTTAAACCATGCGCAATTTGCAAAACTTTCTACAGTATTCAGACCAAGCTGATTAATTTTCTTAACCCTCTGTTTCATATTCTTTAAGAGGCAGTAACATTCTATCTCTTCCTAAGCCCTCTACAACTTCCTATGGTTTAAATTCTTTTTGTTATCTTGCCTCTAAACTCTGGAACTCGTTACCTGAGAATTATAGAACAGTGAGTTCATATAAAGACTTTGAGCGGCTTATCGGCAACTATAATTTTTATGCGTAATTCGTTTATAAGTACATAGCTACTTATTGTAGTTTTATATTTTCTGCTTGTATTTTTATAATTTACTTTTCCTTGGAGATATAAGCTAAGTCCAGCTACTCTGTAAATCTGAGATTAAATAAAGTGTATGTATGTATGTATGTAAGGTCTTCCCTGGAAATTGGACGCTTGTGCTTTGTGAAAGAAATCTATCCCTGTTGCGCAAGATCTTTCAGTGATGGATCTAGAGCTTCCTTCGCCAGCTTGAATACTTTATCCCGAATATTGGAAAACGGCTTTCTTTGAAGGGAACCAGATAAAATAATATCTGTCCGGCCTGGAATGAATCGGCTTGACATAAAGTAGCCAATAAAATCATATGAAAATTAATGGGTGGGTTATAATTAACAATTATTTGCCAAAGGCAAAGTGAATATTGGTGAATATTCCCCCAAGATGAAGTCGAGGGGAATATTCACCAATATTCATGAGCCTGAGGGGAATAATTGTTGCAGGCCCAAGAGAGGCCCGCAACCCTAATCTTGACAGTAACCAGCAGATTGCGTACAATATTACACATGCTCACCGCGTTTGTAACATGGATGCTGAAACAGGAAATTGAAAATTTGTTCTTCCACTAAGAACAATCAGAATGCGAAAAGTGTGTCAATGTTAACAGTTTGTCACATGGGATACAGGCTTCTGTCACATGGAAGATCAAACCTTCTGTCACTCTGGCTCAAACTTTCGCTGGAGTAAAATAAAAGCCCAGCGCTCATCAAAAGTGCTTTTTTTTCACTTAGAACTTGTGATACAGAACTTGAGCTCGGAACATAAATTTGTATTTGTTTGAATCGTCAATGAAATGACCTTTTACGGATATTTACTCCTTTAGCGTCAACAAAAATCTCTGATTACGCCAAACGAGCCGAGCCCGCTGGACCCCACGCTTTGCAAAAAGCTCTTCAAACACCCAGACTTCGAAGCGATATAACACTTTAGGGTTAATAGCTATCACACATCGGCAAAAGAACAATCTATTCCTTATATAACAGCAAAATAGAAGAAAACCAGAATTAAATTTTTTGTTTCACCTCACGTCATTGCTTGACTCAGTGAAGTATAGCCACGGTCGCCCATTGCAACCGAAAAACAAGAACAACACAAGCTGACGTTCTGGTCAAAAACTCCCAGAATTATTGCCTGAGAGGTAAACCTTGAATGGGAACATCTTTTCCGAACATTCCTTATGTGATTTAAATTTAAAAAAGCTTGCTTCTGGATAACTTCACCCAAGGTGTTTAGTTTACCGTGTAATTTCATGTGATGGACTTGGAGGATCGATTGCTTGCATCTGGAATAGTCAGATGGCTTTCAGCTTCTCCCAAATTCGTGTTGTATGCAGTACCATGAAAATGTCAAGCTTTCCACTAGAGGCCAGGCCATGAAAAGCTATAGGTTTTTATAGTAGCAGCGAACCCAAGATTGAAGAAGTCCTTGATGGCTCCCCGACTTTCGCTGCGCACAGTCTTTTTCTTGTTTCTGGTCGAATTTCATGGGGATAGATGTATCGAATGAAGAGGAATACTCTTCTATCCTGCGTATCCTGTATTGCTACAGTCTCCAACAACACATATTCCTTGCATTCTGCAATTATTTTGACACAAACTATCACATGCTTGCATATTTCTTCTCAGAAACAAAACATTGTTCCCGAAATGACGTCATCCGATTTTCCACTATTCCTCCGTCATGAACATGGAAATGTGCAAAATTATAAACTTAGAAAATTCGTAGAAAATTAACAAAAATAGCTACAACGATAATTTTTTTGCAGTGGTGATCAGGAGAAAAAGAAAATTTATATTAGTGAAAAACATTTTTGGGGGTTGGTGGCACTTTATTATCGTGGTAAAAAACAAATTGAATGTGGTTTAGCATAGTCAAGTGTACTCTTATTGGCAACAATACTGGTCATCACAGTGGTCAAAATGTGTCGTGAAACCATTCTGTTAGGTAAATAAAGTGTTGCGAGAATCTAATAGTTGTTTAGTTTCGATTTATTCAATACTGTCAACATGACCAAAATTTTCACGGGAATTTAAATGGTTTCTTAGTTATGTTTTGCACAATTTTCACATCTTACCTTTGAAGAGTGTCATTCTGAACTTTGTGGTGTGTTTGGTATTCCTCGGAATGGCATTTTCTTTCATTAAATTAATTTCCTCTTCAAACACATTGACAAAGCGTGAGGCGGCTATTTTGAAAATTTGTCCTCTCACTATAATCACTTCGCCAGAGATGATTATAGCAGAATATGACACCATTCTCAGCCAATGAGAGTGTGAGGATTTCCATAATCACCTGATTAATTATACTAATCACTAATGTTCACTGAGCCTGAGGCGAATAATTGTCTTAGCTTCAGCTTGTATCTGAGCTTCAGGGATGTTTGCTCCTATAAGCAACATAACTTCTTCTCCATCAATATGTAGAGGCGGTATATTATTTAAGTGTTCCCATTTCGACAGGTCCTGTAGCCTAGACATGTTCACATTCAGGTGTTCAACAACCTTGGCAACCTTAATTTGAATTTGATAGCCTTCTGGGCATTCCATCACTAAAACTTCCAAGTCCACTCTGCCCCACGGTCAACACAGTCCAACACAGCATTGTGCAAGAGCAGGTGATGTTTGTGTGGGTACAGGTTGCACTTCGATTTGGCAAAGCATTGGGAGACAAAATGCCCCTTCATGCAGTTAAAACAAAGACCTCCACCTCAAGCAAAGATTTGCCATTGTCTCACAGTCATGTCGTTAATTTATCGGAATTAGCCAACTTGTGGGATGCCTTGCAATTCATACATTTAACTGGGTGGCCTGTACCTCGCGGACCATTCCGGCCAGGCAGAGAAAGCTGTGTTGCTAACGTAGTCACTCTACCATGAGTTCATTTGGGAGGAGGCACTTCTGAATTTCTTTCGCCAGATACATTCGTGGCTCTGCTTGTTTCACCAATTCATCCAAAGATTGTATTGTTTGCACATTTCTCTATGAACTCCACCAGGTCTTGCTTGCTTGCAACATCCCTCGCTCAAGGATCCATTGCACTTCATCTCTGCAGTTAGCCTGATGGACAGTAGGCAGCTTACTGGACATTTTTCCCAGGTTGGAGAGGTTCATTTCTGACAGGACTTTCATCTCTTTTAGAGTCTTGTATAAGGTCCAGCTACAATCTGCAAACTCTCTCAGGTCTTCTCTGTTCCTGTTTGAAATGTTCGGTCTGTCAATTAAAGCATCAACATATGATTTGGCTATCATGTGAGGCTGGCCAAATCATAGCTCCAGTGATTGAATAGCTTTCTTAACTCCACCACGCCTTCAAATCTTGCCACAGCATTTTTTTGCATTGCCCTCAAGAAACTGCAGCAAATGAGACATTCTTTATGCATCAGACAGATTCTGAGCCTCCACCATCTGATGGAAAGGTGTTTTGAATTTGAAGAACTCAAATGGATCTCTGGAAAACTTAATCACCTCTAGGGGAGCAAGCTTGCCCCTGTAGCAATCAGGTTCATATTAGCGACAACACTCTCGAGAACACTATTACTGTCAGTGTTGATAACCTTGGATGTGGCTCCATATTCACTGTTTGGCTGAGGGAAAGGAGGAGCCCTGGGGTTCAATGTTGATCTTGAGACCTCCTCGAGAAGTCTCGGATCTGGAATGATGGTATGTGGCTGAGTTTCCCGATCTTTCAGGAAAACTATACAGATCAGGGTACTGGACTACTCCAAAGCAACTGTAGATGGTGCATCGATGATAGCCAATTCTTCAGACCCTTCGCTTCAAATGTTTATAAAAATGTGCCCTTATTTGAGCTAAATCAGCCTTGTCTTTGGAGTAACCTATTTCATTTTCTAACTGTAACAGCTGCTGTTTTAACTTTCTCTCTTTAGCTCTCTTTAACTGCATCAATTTTGCTTTGGCTGAAACGCTTTCTACTGGAGCATTTTGCCATGATCTTGAACTACAACTTGAATGTCTCAATTTTTGCAAACCAGTCAAAACAGAACTTTGTGCATCTCAAGGAAATCGACACGTTCTTTGGAAATACCTGGTTCCTGAGTTGATGGTGCTCTGCTTCCTGCTCCTCCACTCTGAAGTTCTGCACGGGTCACGAATTGCTCAATTAGAAAGCTGTATATTTTGTACGGACAGGTCTGACCATTGAAGCAATCTCTTTCATTCACTCTTCCACTATCCTCTGGTAAATGGCTTATAATTTCTTTGTACAGATTACAATACCGTGCCCATTGATCCTTAAAACAATGACTCAGCTCCGTTACTTTGCTTGTTAAACGTTAATCCTTGACCACTTTGTCTAATCAGTTAAAAATCTTTGTCATCTCGTTAAAGTGACCAGCTTTCAACCTTTTCCAGACCGTCTCTTTTTTCTGGCACTCCTTATTCCCGAACATTGTCGCTTTCAACCAAACTGTGTGACTCCATACTCAGAAATTATCTGTTCATCTGCAGAATTTTGGAGAATCCACAGAATTTTGAAGATTGTAAACTCCATGCTTAAATCGTTACCTTCGCTTCAGAGTTTCACAGCGTCATACAGATTGCAGCATCACAACCTACGTCACTCTGAACCTTTATGAAAACCTTTTTCTTCGTGAGCTTTGTGAACTAACTTTGATACTAACTCAAGACAGTTTAGTTCAAATTTAGTTCAAAAGTACTTATTCAAAAAGAAAAAAAAGGTGAACTTGTTGTGGCAATTGGATTCACATGCTATCAAGCATTCTTAAAATATGTTCGGTATGCATGCATACAAAATAAGACACGACATATGTAGCCATAGTTTTAATAATAAGCCTACATGTACATTGATTTTACTAACAACATGGTAGAATGCAGTTAATGGAACACAACACCCCTTGAGGTCTAGGCTGTTTTGGTTCATCCAGACCCCCTGCACCATCCTTCATGACCCTCTGAAAGATGAAGTTGTTAAGTAGGCTAACAAGTAACTCTCCAGGATATGGGCTTCTTTTACCTTTGCCTTTGTTACCTTGCTTAGATGTAGCCAGTTTACATATCTGGGAATAAACCAT
This sequence comes from Catalaphyllia jardinei, assembly GCA_022496165.2. Taxonomy (NCBI): domain Eukaryota; kingdom Metazoa; phylum Cnidaria; class Anthozoa; order Scleractinia; family Caryophylliidae; genus Catalaphyllia; species Catalaphyllia jardinei. The sequence goes on from CM042755.1 coordinate 9,295,146, forward strand.
TTCAGTTGTAAGTTAAATCTCATTACCCTAAGACTTCAAAAATGGATAGTTTTATGACAGGGTAATGCCTCATCATTCCATATTGTCGTTCTTAGCTGTGCCCTGTGTCGGCAATGCAACTGTATTTTCTCTTAGCCAAACCACGTTTGGGGCCATTTTTCTATTTTCAGGTTGTTGCCTCACCCTGTCCTCTGTCACACACTTTCTGCAAGAAGCACAGGACTCCTGCACAAGAGCTTAGGGGTCACAGTTTTTGTACTGCAGGCCTATCAGACCAGTTAATTAGGGTGTTAGGTCGCTGGTCATCAGATTGTTACTAAGGAGTTAGAAGACCTATACTTCACTGATCATCTTGTGCTTTGTCAAATACAAGAAGAGAGCTACAGTTGAAGAATGAGCGTTTAAGCAATGCCAGCAAAGGAGCGGGTCTAAAGATTAACATCACTAAAACGAAAGTCATGAAGTTTAATGCTGCAAGTGAGGAGAAAGTAATAGTAAATGGAGAAGAGCTTGAGGATGTAGACAGCATTGTCTACTTGGGGGCCAAAGTTAGTACAGCTGGTGGAGCAGATGATGACATCACTTCCAGACTGTGTAAAGCAAGAGCAGTGTTTGGTCAACTGTCGGGTGTCTGGAAAAGCAGTATCCTGAGCAAAAGTATTAAGATTTGAATATTTAAATCAAATGTAATAGCTGTGTTGCTGTATGTGGTTGTGAATCATAGAGGATTACCAAGGGTGATGAGGTTAAACTTGACACCTTTCAGCACAAGCCCCTGCGTAGGCTTTTAAAAATCTATTTGTCTATGCGCGTGTCCAATGAAGAAGTGCGCAGGGCAATCAACGATGGACAACACGTGCATCCAATGAGTTACCCTGACAAGGGCACCGGAAGGGAAACGTAAGAGAGGATGACCTAAAGAAACATGGAGAAGAACTGTGGGGAAGGAGAGAATGGCAATGGGTTTCAACTCTTGGGTTGAGGCAGGATTGACAGCAGCAAACAGGGTATCTTGGATGAGCATGATTTCTGGCCCTATTCTCCATAGGGAGAGAAGGAAATGACGATCATTAACCTATTAAATTTCAATTGTCTTCACTGTAAATTGGCCAAGATAGCTCTATTTAGATACATGATGTAATATTGGGTTGAGTGTATGACATCATCAGTCATCTCATTTGCATATTTTCTACCTTTTTCAAACTTAAATATCGGAACTAATGTAGGTATTTGCAAACAGTAAATGGCATTTTCATTCTTTCATAGAATTCTTTGTGATATACCTAAACATTCAATAGGTAGAAATTTGGTCATAGTGGCACCTCGCTATAGTTGAAAATGATGGGAAAATGCTTAGATTCACAAATGATGTATCCTGTTTGATTTGATAGCACATGTTTTCATGGAGAATGGAAATGTCGTACTACAGCCCCGTGCCAACAGCCAAAGGCAAGAAGTTGCTCAGTTGCTCTGGATACTTCAGGCAGAACACTTCAGTCAGATTGTCCTAAAGGCTATTGGTGCAAAGTTCAGATTCCAGGAATCCCTGAGGCCAATATTCCAGAAGTAGCTGTGTGCACACCTGAACATCTAACAGGTATATTGGCACAAGTGATAAAAAGTGTTACTTTAACTGTGTTGCTATAAATTATTCAAAGTCATCCCACATTAGATAGCTTCAAAAACTAGAAACTAGAATACTAGACTGTAATAGAATGGTAAGACTATCAATTTTAAAAACTTATACATTATTTTATTTAAAACTCATGAGACCTTGCCTGCATACTTGTCTGGACTGTTTGATGTTGCACAAAACTAGTTTTAATGCCAAGTTGTTTGTCTGATAGTAATAGGGGGGTTTCAACAACATTTCAAGTTGGCAGCTGATTTGAGTAGTATAGTAAACTGTTCGGCTCCTTACTCTAGGAGGTCTTGGTCTGTGCCCCTTCTGAAGAGACCAGTCTAAATCTGAAAATCCTATCCTTGAGAGAGAATTAAAACCTTCCTGAAAGATTTGTGTATACATGAGAATGCAAGTTAACATTAAACCTTGGGGAGTTTGACTATAAGTACATGTATACAGACTTTAATTTGAAGAATGTCATATTAACACTGCAAATACAAAATAGGTCCGCAGTGCATACTTGCGAGCTTATTCTTAGTTTTATTCTATTCGATTGGTGTTTGCTTTAAAGCGTCAGTATCTGGGAGTTGCTATAGGTGAGAAGGCATTCACTTCTTTAAAATATGTTAATAGTATTGTAAAGTTAAGTATAGGGTGACAAACTGTGACAAACAATTTTAGGATAACCTTTGATTACATAATTACAACTGGAAATATGATCTATGAATAAGCCTTTGTTGTCAAAGTATCCATGCAAATATTCCTACTACATGTTGCATGGAATGTAGGAACCTAGTGTGTGCTTACTGTTTTAAAACATGCAGGTACCCTACTTCCACAGATTTTTTTTAGTGTTTACCCATATCTGTAAAATTGTGGTTATGTCGTAATTAAGCTGTTTATGCCAAAGGAAACTCTTTTTACCCTCTGTATTTTGTATCACACATAGGTTAGCTACCAATTATGTATTTAAGAACCTTGATTCAAGCAATAAAGTAGATTCAGTTGATTGTACAGCAGTCAAGTGTCCTTCGCTCTGTTTGATAAACCCAGCGCTCACCCAAGCATCAAAACAGTTTGACGCTAATCAACCCTCTGCCATAATTCTACTACACTGGTGGCAGCGTTGGATAGAAGATTCAAGTCTTCATGGAACCTGAAGTTTAGAAACATAACCACAAGGATCAGCGAGTTTGGCAGTCCTTGGATTTGGATAGTAGTCTTTGTTGATTAGATGTTGTGAAACCTGTTGTCGCAATTGAGTTTTGCGGGATATTTGCTGGGTAAACTAGTGGTTTATAGTGTAGCCCAGTGGTTGTAGTTTCTAGTTTTATAAGTCCAAATTATGGTTCACGAAAGTGATAGTGCCACCTCTGCAGGCTCGGTTACATTGATATCAGTGTCGCAAAACAGGCTCTTGGTTATGCCTGAATCATCTGCAGCATTAGACAGCAAAAAATGGGACTCATGGATATTCCATTTTGAGGACTGCGCAGTTATCAATGGCTGGAGTGACAGACGAAAAGCGCAGTTTCTTGCCGTACGTATGGGTGAGGCTGCCTTGATCCAACTTAGAAGTTTGGCAATGGGCATGCGAGAAAATTATGCAACTCTCAAAGAGGCACTACACGAGAAATTTGTACCAAAGGAGTGGGTCAAACTGCACAAGGCTGAATTCTGTGCCAGACGTCGCAAGCGGGACGAAAAGTTGTCAGATCTCACCAGTTCACTGAGAAGACTCCTCAGCCAAGCCTATCCAGAGGCAGAGCCAATTTATCGATGCATTGGAGGATCAAGAAATACAGATGAAACTCTGAGAGTCTGGTCTGAAAACACTTGATGAAGCAGTTAGTCGCACCTTGCAGGTTGAGGAAATGTACGAGGCTGAGTCTGTCATGGCAAAGGTCGGTCGGTTTGAGTTGTACAGGAGTCATCAAAGGGCAAGAATAGTGAACTTGTGGAGCTCATCAAGCAGAATACAGCTGCCATGAACCTGGTGGTCAACTTTGTGCAGCATCAGCAACAACAACAACAGCCGTCAAGTGAGCCAAAGCAAAGCGGTCAGGGGCTGGGACCAAACACGGGTCACACGAGGGATCTTCGTTTTTGGCTCTGTTTCAAGTGCCATAAAAAGAGGCATTTTATGGCAGATTGTAAACAAGCATCTGCAGGGTCGGGAAAGAAGTTGTGACCGAGGCTACAGGACGACCCCAAAGATTAAAGATGTCAAAACTGTTGTAGGGATTCATAGTGTTTCTTGTGACATTGCTGTTTATGTATCTGGTTGTGTTGGGGGGCACCCTGCTGACATGTTGGTTGATACTGGCTCAGCAGTGACACTTGTACATTGTCATGTGACAGAAAAAGCGAAAATTGATTTCAAACTTGGAATGATTCGTGAACCAGTAGTGTCTGCAAATGGCCAAGCATTAGACGTTAAGAGAAAATGTGGGTTGGAAATTTTTCCTGGTGGGGTGAGTGTTGTTCACCCAGTGTTGGTGGCCACAGACGTGATGCAAGACTGTTAGCTTGGGATAGATTTCCTGGGCAAGCATAATTGCACAATTGACCTAAATGGGAGATCAATTACAATTGGCAAAGAGGTTGTGAGCCCCAAGGGTATAAATGAATCTTCAAAAGTTTTTAGAATAAGTTTGGCAGAAACTGTTGTGGTCCCAGATCATCATGAGATGATATTGCCAGCTAAGTTTAAGGGGGCTGTGTGTGGTGTTAGTGTACTAGGGGTAGTTGAGCCATCTTTGGGTTTTGCCGAACAACATGATCTCTTGTTGGCCTGAGTGCTGGCGTGGCCTAAAGATGACATGGTGCCAGTCTGTGTTATCAATCCATCAACAGCTCCAGTCACCATCTACCAGAACACCACTGTTGATACCCTCAGCCAGCTGGAAGATGGCGCTTTGGAACCAGCCAGTTGCAACTGGCTTGCAACTAAGAAACTGAGACAGACAAAGCCATTGGTGTCGGAACAGTTCAACCTGGACATCATGAACCTGCATGCAGCACCGCATTGATACTGGTGACCACCCTCCTATTGAGCAGGGACCAAGAAGAGTGCCAATGTACCAGCAGGGGATGGTACGCCAACACATAGATGACATGATGCAGCACGGAGTAATACAGGCCTCCGCCAGTCTGTGGGCCGCACTGATTGTCCTGGTCAAGAAAAAAGATGGTACCACATGCTTCTGCATGGACTATCGCAAGCTGAACGACTTGACCAGGAAGAATGCCAACCCCCTACTCTAGATGCGTTGGCTGGTGCTTAAGTGTTCACAACCCTGGATTTGGCTAGTGGTTATTGGCAGGTTGAGGTAGACATTGCTGACCGTGAGAAGACAGCATTCGCGACCCACCATGGCCTCTTTGAAATCCAGGTAATGCCTTTCGGTCTCTGCAATGCTCCAGGAACCTTCCAGAGGCTTATGGAATTTGTCCTGGTTGGATTGCAGTGGGGCATGTCTGGTGTACCTGGATGATGTCATCGTTTATGGACTTTGACGAGCACCTGGTGTGGTTAAGAGAAGTCTTCCACTGGTTCTGCCAGGTAGGCTTGAAGCTGAAACAGTTAAAGTGTTTCCTGTTACGACCCTGAGTGCCGTACCTTGGTCATGTGATCTCCACTGAAGGTGTCAGTACTGATCTTGCAAAGATCGAAGCAGTTCAACAGTGGCCAGTACCATTGAAAGTCGCCAGTGTCAGACGTTTCCTATTCAAGAACTTTGTTGAGATTGCCGCACCACCGCATCGCCTTACTGCCTAGACAACAGAGAAGTTAAGTGGAGCCTTCAGAGTCCTGAAAGAAAAGTTGGTATCAGCTCCTGTGTTAGCATGCCCTTGCTTCAATCAAGAATTCGTAGTGGGTTGTAATGCCAGTGACTATGGTCTGGGAGCAGTCATATCACAGTGGCAAGACAGAGATGAGAAAGTGATCGCATATGCCAGCCGAGTGCTTGAGGACCACAAGCATCGTTACAGCACCACCAAGAAGGAGATGTTGGCCATGGTGTACGCTATCAAGCATTTGTCCCACTACCTGTATGGAAGACTCTAGCTTCACAGTCAGGACAAACCACAATGCACTTAAATGGCTTCAGAGCTTCAAAGAGCCCGAAGGCCAGGTAGCCATATGGTTAGAGATGCTTGCACAACATTACTACAAGATTGAACACCGCCCTGGAAAGAAGCACCAGAATGCTGATGCGCTGTCCAGAAACCCCCTGCCAGTTGCAGTACCAGATCAAGCAGTTAAGACTAATGCAGTGAACAGTAATGACGGAGCATAGCTTCAAAGTTGGACAGCAGTCCAGCTTCAGTCAAAGCGAGAGGCAGATCCAAACCTGAGACAGATACTGCTCTGGAAACAGAACCGGGCTGCCCAACCAGCACAATGAGAATTACAGGGTATTAGTAAAGTTACCAAAAGCCTGTGGGCACAGTAGAACTGGTTACTGTTGGAGAATGGCATGCTCTACCACCAGTGGCAAACTGAAGATGGCCGTGGCACCCGATTACAGCTTCCCCACTTGTTAGTACCAGATATCCTCTCAGCCCTCCATGATGCCCCATCAGCTGGACACCTTGGTGTGACTAAAACCATTGAGCAAGCGCAAGAACGATTCTACTAGTCTGATACTCTGACAAATTTATGCATAGCATTGTATTACAACCAAACCACGAGCATGCCAGAGAGCATCCGCGAGCTGCCCAGAAATATCAGAAGGACCATTCCAATCAGCAAATTGCTGGAGAGCAAATTGAGGTTGGCGATGAGTATTCCTTCATGACCCAGCTGTGAAGAAAGAGCAGACCAAGAAGTTCCACTTACCATGTCAAGGTCCTTACATTGTGATCACTAGGATTGGTGATGTGACTTATCGTATCCAGGCAGTCGACAATCCCAGGAAAAGGTAAGTGTTACACTTGAACCACCTGAAAATCTGTGGTGTATCTAACAGGGTGGATCAGCAGCATGGTCCTAACCAGCTTCTAGCCCAGCACTGGACACCCCAGTGTAAAGACCACATGTTCTACGTCTTTATGTTCCTGATGAAACTGATCCCATGTAGATGGATGAAGCAGCCAATGTGGATGTCGCAGTACCCGAACATCCTGAACAATTCCAGGAGCCGCATGCTGCATTAAATGACCGACCAGTACATGCAGACAGACCTAGACGTAGAAGTTAGAACATCCACATGGATGAGAGACTTTGCATCTTGATCAGCAGTTTTCTAAGTTTATTGAGTTACCACCGTTTTTGTTGATACGTGACCTTCAAAAACAAAACACCTGCGGAACGTTTCCAGAATTTCCGTCAATCATACATGTTATCAACAGATCAGGTTGAAATTCACCAATCACAGCCCGCTAGCATGCCCTGAGGGTCACACTAATGGCTGTGATTGGTGGATTTTGATCCGATCTGTCGATAACATGCAAGACTGACAGAAATTTTGGAAATGTTTCCGTGGGTGTTTTGTTTTCGAAGGTCGTGTATCAACAAAAACGGTTGTAAGCAACACATTTATTGAATCATGCTTATAATCAAAAAACGCTACTTTTGCTATAATCTAGTTAGTCATATTACACTATAGCTCAGTCATGGGGACATGCCTTTTTCAAGGGGGAATAGTGTCTTAAAGTTAAGCAGAGCGTGACAAACTGTGACAAACAATTTGAGAATAAGCTTTGAGTACATAGTTCCAGCTCTTCCCCACGATTCACCAGTTAAAATCAACCCCGACTTTCTCTGTACGACCTCATAGCTCAGTCGGCAGAGTGACGGTAGATCTAGTCCGAAGGTCGTGGGTTCGATTCCCACCGAGGTCAAAAGATTTTTTCTTTACCTCGTGTGGTTCCCTTATTCCCTTTACTAGGGCTAATGCCCATTGGGTTATTCGTGGGTTAAACTAGCACTAAAATTTACGCTTCAGAGTTAATTCTCTGTTACATCATTTGTGTCCATAGTGCTACGCAGTACAACATTCATATGTACCCTTACTTTCTCTTCGCCACGATTCGCCACTTAAAATCGACCCTGACTTTCTCTGTCCGACCTCGTAGCTCAGTTGGCAGAGTGACGGTAGATCTAATCCGGAGGTCATGGGTTCGATTCCTACCGAGGCCAAAAGATTTTTTTCTTTACCTCGTGTGGTTCCCTGTTTCCCTTTACTAGGGCTAACACCCAGTGGGTTATTCATGGGTTAAACTAGCACTAAAATTTACACTTCAGAGTTAATTCTCTGTTACATCATTTGTGTCCATAGTGCTACGCAGCACAACATTCATATGTACCCTAACTAGAAGCAAAGGCAGTTTACATTTCAAATATCATTTTGTCTGCCAGTTTGTTAATGTGACAATCCCATTTCATCTCGCGGTTTCAGTATTTTAACTAGCTCAATTTACTGACTCATCAGGCAAGTTTTCACTATCTTCACTATTAAATCCCATCATCAGAGGAGAGATTCTCAGGTTCATAAAGTGGTGAAACCTTCAACATGGGGCGGTGACTATGTAAGATTATGCAACAATAATTATTTCATAAGCTCACAAATAGGATAATCTTCGAAATTAATAATAATAATCTAATTGTCAGATCATCTTGCTTTTTTAGATATTGAAAGAGAGAGTGCTTCTTTGACTGGATCAGTGACACCAACTTCACATTTAAAAGGTGATCTCACTGTGATCTCACTGTGAAACTTAAACTGTGGCCAACTACATATGTCTGGAATGTCTACTGTGTTATAACCGATCTCAAGGGAAATCTTCACACACCACAGAAACCAGAGAAAGGGGATAAACCCATTAGACATGAAACAAATTAGTTGTGTTTCAAAATACATCCTCTGTCTTTTTTAGACATAAAGTTAGATAAATACTGTCCTACCTTATTGAGTACAATGGTAGAACACCATCATCATCATCATAAACCTTTTCAGTGTCTTTTGGTCACCAATCCAGTCTACCAACTCAAGGGTGTAACTGTTTGCTATAGTAAATCAAGTCAGTATAGTTTCACCAAAGGTGAGAGCAAGATTTATGTTACTAGAAGCACAACTGTTTGCATTTTTTGTTTGTATCTATTTATTGTGTGCCAAATTGACCACTGTGACACTTGAGTAGCTGTTGTATTGTCTTGTACACAATCATGGATGTGGCTCTCCATATGAAAGAATTGCAGTTATTTAGACTTTAAGTAATATATAAAGACAAGGGTGCATATTGGGACAAAGCCAGGTAAAAATACTAGGCGGGATCGTGCCAATCCTGCCTGGGATCCCAGGTTTCTCCCACCTGGGATCCCACCTGGGATTATGGAACCTCCTGGGTGAGATCCTGCCAGGATCCTGCCTTCATAGCCGGATCCCAGCTGCAGTCCCACCAGGGTCTAGGAAACCTCCTCCCAACTGGAATCCTGCATATTAAAAAGTCCTGGTAATTTTTCTTAACTAAGGGTCGGTTCTTTTCAGGAGTGATCTGGATCAGGATTAGTAATCCAAGATCACTCAGATCACAGTGCATTACTGTCAAGGAGCCAATGATTACATCTATATAGACAGAATGGATTTGTAAATATTGTTTGCTTTGATGAACAATAATCTGAGTGATCTTGAAATACTGCTCCTGAACCAGATCACCCCAAAAATAGCAACAACATAGGGCACATGAGAGCCACGGAACAGCAATCTTCATCCCATGGGTCAACTTCCACTTTTAAAAAGGCCTTATCAATATCCCCTACCAGGACCACTCTATTTTCCCTGAGTTAAAGCAAAAGGATCAGAGAGGAACCAATGTGCAAACACTAATTCAAACATGCAACACTTTTACCGTCTTTCGAAGAAACGTCATATATGCCACTTTTGCCTGGTTATTAGCAGAATCCTTGCAAACAACTGCTTGGTGAGGCAAGTAATGAATCTGGGGGGCCTTTTTAAACTCAAAATAATGTTTGTGTCGGAAGCGTGACATAGCATGACATAACTTGACAAGGAAGCATGACCATTATCAGTATTAAGCGAAAGACAAAGTCCTTTGAACATTGAACTCTTGATTGCGAAACCATGTAATAGTGTAATAGGATCGTTTTTGGTGTGAAAGCAGAGAGAGTGAGGTCGAGAACCGAAAAATCTGTAATTAGGGAAAGCAACAGTAAACCATTTTGAGACATAAACCTGTGACTTATTTGTCGGATACCCATTCCTGACAAAAGTAGCACCTCCGACGGGACACAGCAATCAGATCAAGATGACAGAAAAAACCGAGCAACTCTACAAGACAATCGACGCAAAGCTTCAACTATTGAAGTTCACATGTTCACAAAAAGACTCCATGATAGAGAATGGAAACTTCACAGCAATGGAAAGGCTATGCAACACCCTAGGAAAGAAGGTGGAAGAAGTCCACGACATTAAGGTTAGCGTACTAGAATTAAGATTTGAAGCAGGGGAAAAGGAAGATGAAATCCAACTTTGGAGCACGAAATTAGATGAAGATGCGGGTGTATTTGAAACGACCATTGTTGATCTTGACGCAAGGGTTAAGCAATCTAAGAGCGCGTTGCTTGAAGCCGCAAAGAAAGAAGAAGAGCATGCAGCTGAGATCAGAGAACGAAAATATGAATAGGAAATGCGATTTGAAAAGGAAAAATTAGAGTAAAGGCTAAAGTACGAAAAGCAAATAGAGGATAGCCGGAAAGATCGAGACAAAAATGACAAATCAATCAATGCCAAGTTACCAAAACTTGTAATTACGAAGTTTAAAGGCACGCACACTGGATTCGATTTTGGAACCAGTTTAAGGCAGAAATTGATTCGTCTGATGTATTGCCAATTACAAAGTTCTCATATCTAAAGGAACTAGTGCATCCGAAAGTTAGATCAATGATCGACACCCTGCTGTTCAACTCAGAAGGCTATTTATGAGCGAAGAATATTTTAACAACCAAGTATGGAAAGGAAAGCGAAATCATTAATGCACATGTCACTAACATCATGTCACTTCCAGCGATCCAGGGTGCTAACCCTAACGAAATCTCTGTCTTCTACGAGACATTGTTTCCGGATTTGCAAGCTTTGGAAACCATGGGCAAGATAAGGGAGGTAAATGGATATGTCAGGATGATGCTAGATAAACTAGAGGGCGAACTGACAATAATTGGCAGGACTGGGACTTTCCACACCTGTTAGAAGCACTACCATCAGCGGACCATCAGAAACCCACCCAAACACAGTGAAGAGAGGCAAAGCCAAAAAGAGGACAAGTTGTCACCTTACAAGCCAATAAAACCCTATCTTACGAAGAACAGAAGTTACCAAACACCCCAAGAAGAACCAAAAAGAAGACCGTGTGTAAACCTTCAGTCCCTCAACTGCAACAAAGTAATCACACTACAAGAACGCAGAAGAGAGTTGAATGGTAAACAGTTGTGCTTCAACTGCACCGGCAAAAATCACAAGGCCCCAGAGTGTCGCTGTACCATGAGCTGCAAGTTTTGCAACTGAAGACATCACTCTTCAATTTGCCCTGAGAAGATACCTCAACAATCCCCGGAGCCTATGTTGGTAGCTACTGGGAAAGGATCCGTCACTTATCCGGTGGTCATTGTGAGCGTGGGTGGGATCCATTGCCGTGTGCTGTTAGACACTGGCGCTGGGAGCTCCTACGCATTTGCAGCCTTGCTTCACCACATGGGGAAACAACCAGTTTGAAGAGAGTTTAAACGCATCAAAATGATGATGCAGGCCAGCAACAGGGAGATCGAAATTTACGATGTTGTCATCAGAAGTTTGACGGGAGAATTCCAGCTTCGAACCAAAGTGACTAAGGTCGACCGCGGTACGCTACTCAATCTGGAAAACCCTCGGTACAAGGATCTGATGAGACGGTACGATCACCTAAAAGGAGTCACAATGGATGACATTGATGATAAAGAGGAGTTTCCTGTGCATCTTATCCTCGGAGCGAACAAATACGCGCAGATAAAGACCGAGAGACTGCAGATTGCAGAGAGCATGAAGATCCGAATAGTCTACGATGCGTCCGCCAGAGCAAACGAGAAAGCACCATCACTCAATGACTGCCTAGAGACCGGGCCACCAATGCAAAACAAACTTTGGAGCTTACTCGTAAGAAACCGGTTTCAACCTGTGGCCCTTGCAGGGGACTTGAAGCAAGCTTTTCTACAAGTGAGAATCCAGGAGGAGGACAGAGACATGATGCGATTTCACTGGCTCAAGGACCTAGACACCAAACACGTGGAAACTTTACGCTTCACACGAGCACTGTTCGGTTTGTCCACATCTCCATTCTTACTTGGGGGAGTGATTGATCAGCACCTAAAAAATCTTCAGAACATCTACTCAAGGGAAGTAGAAGAGATCTGACGAAGCCTCTACGTGGACGACTTAATCAGCGGCGATAAAACCATGGCTGGCGCGCAACACCTGAAACAAACATGACAGTCCATTTTTAGAGCGGGGAAATTTGAACTGCACAAATGGCATTCCAATGTCCTGTCCCTTAAACAGCCTACACCCCACTAGGAAACAATGAACGAATGACCCACCACCCATCAAAATGAAAACCATAGCTACACCAAGGACCAGTTAGGAGTCAAGCAAGGAGAAACGAAGCTGCTTGTGTACCATGGGACAAATGAGTGGATACAATACAAACCAGTTTCCCTGACCCGATCACGAAAGTAACTAAGAGAGAAGTCCTCGGAAAGATTGCCAAGATCTACGATCCCCTCGGTCTAGCATCACCAATCATGCTGGAAGGGAAATTTCTTTACAGAGCAATGTGTGAAGGCCAAATCCCATGGGACCTAGAGCTACCCCACGAGCTCGAGATCCGTTGGCAAACTTGGGAGAAGAGCCTTACAGGCAAAGTACAAGTAGCAAGAAGCATTGCCCAGCACCAAGAAGAGATTACTAGCATCAACCTTCATGCCTTTGGCGATATGAGCAGCCAGGGCGTGTCAGCTGCAGTTTACGCCGTCACATATCAACCGACGGGGGTATCACAAGGACTCGTGACAGCAAAGTCCAGACTGGCGAAGAAAGGACTCAACATACCAAGACTCGAACTAGTTTCGGGGCACATGGCAGCAAATCTTGTGAACAACTTTAAGGAAGCACTGCAAGGGTTCCCAGTTGAAAAGTGTTTGTCGTTGGCTCGATAGCAGCGTAGCTCTTCACTGGATCAAGGGAAGCGGAGACTACAAGCAATTTGTTAGTAATCGAGTGAGGAAAATCCAAAAGAAGTAGTACATCGAGTGGAGGCACGTGGGCACCAAGGAAAACCCTGCCGACCTGGGTAGCCGACTGCTCAGATCTGTGGTGGCATGGGCCAACGTGGTTACATTTCCCAGAGAGTTGGCCAGCAGATATTGTCACCACGCTTACCAAGGAATCACAAACCGAGGCCAAGATCATGAGGGAAGTTCTGGGCGTAACTGTGAAGACGGATGACTATCTAGACCTGGTGATGCACAAGTACGACCTATGGAAGACCAACCAAATCTGTTCGTAGGTGGCACGGTTTATAAGGAACTGCAGAGCTAAACGCCAACAGATCTTGTAATGAAATTTACTTGGGTGATCATGACATTTACATTTCTGCATCTGTCATGGCCTTTCAAGGCATCGTGACAAGACCCACCCCAACTCTTTTTCTGCAGCAACAGGTTTATGAAACTTGCCCCTGATTGTACACCCTTTCTGAAAATGCCACAAGTAGTCGATCTGCCCTGATCAGTACACTCCTCGTGATGGTCAGGGAAAATGTTTCAGGCAAAGCGTCCCAAAATTCCTACCATTTTGGATCTCCCGGTATATATATTGTGACATGTTATCCAAGCCTACACAGGAGAGGCAGACCCCTGACTGAAAAGGGGCTGATGAAGAACTGCTGACTGTTGTTGTTAATTTGGTTGAATATTCATTTGGACTACATTTAATGATGGGTTCTCTAGTGGCTTCCACTGAGATAGCCCCTAATGGCAGGCAAATCTCTACAACCCTCTCATGTGACCCCATAGAAAATCCTAGAGGATTCTCCGAGTGCACACACTTATTGCAAACAGTGGAGCATGAATTTCGCAGTGTTGTGGTCTGGCCTTGTCTCACAGGTTGGTGCTTAACATATGGTTAATCTGATTGCTACTTTTCTCCTTGGACAGAATTGTCCAAGATTTTTGGCTATGTCTATGTCTATGAATGGGGGCTTTCAAACAGACATAACAGACTAGGGCCATGATGGTGAAGGTCCTAAAAGTGTTGGAGGTAACTTAAGTGACTGTGTATACAGGTAGACCTCACTGCGTTTAGTCTATACTCATGACCTCGCTCAAGATTCTCCTGTACAGACCTCTTGCTTGATTAGTAGAAGCTAAATTTTGAATAAGCTCCAGATTACAACATGGGATAAAAAAACAGTTTTTTTCTTGGGGCACATGCAGCTTGTGACCCTGAGTGCTGAGATATAGCTTGTAATCCCGACCTGGCATGACAGCGCCACCTTGCTTGCTTGGGTTGCCAATCACAATGCTGAAACTGGTTTTTCTTGCCCACACACAGAGTAAGCCATATAAAATAGTATTTCTTTCACTTATGGATTATGGTACATGTGGCATATGGTGAGAGTTCAGCACTCAAATTATTTGTTCATTTAATGCATAAATAAGTATCATGATTAAAGTTTACAGATATAGTGACTGAGAAATTATTTAGTCAAAATGATAAGTGCAAAATTGATGCATGATTGGAGAGGTCATACTTTGAAAATACTTACCGGTAGATGATAAAGTACAATTAAGGTGCATGGCTTACTACAGTTTTGTAGTATGCGCTATGCCAAGCTTCAGTATTTTATACCACTTGCAAAAATGATGTAAGTAACCCTGAGAAGAAACGATAGCCACTTCAGCTCTTGAAAGGCGTTAAATCACTTTGGCAGTAGTTGGCATTACATCACTTTGTTCAAATAAACTCATAAACATGCCCGTACAACTGGTAACCAAGCTCTCATTTACTCTTGCTTTCTTGCATGCGATACATGTAGTCACATGATTTTGCACTTAAACATTAAGGGAATGTGCAATTCAATTCTTCTCCAAGGTTGTAAATGCCAGTCTTTGGTCGAGGATTCCTCAAAAATTTACCATACAACCCATGATGAAATTTTCACAGTTGTTTTGTAAGGGTGAAGCACGTTTAGAGCCAAAATTTTAACATTAACTTCAAGACAGATTTTGGGCTATTTTGGTTTTCACATACTCGTAGATGTTGAGAAAACGCTATTTAACCTACTATTGCCCAGTCTTCCCTTAAGTACTCGGTCAGTCAATTTGGCCATTTATTGACATTTAATTCAATTGTCATATAGAACGGTAAATGACTTAAGCAAACAGTAAATAGAGAAGGGAAAAACATCTTGGAACATTTTTCAAAAGAGTTAGAAGGTTGTTGTTATCCATCAAAACTGTAGTAAGTCACCTGAAAACATTGGTAGGAAATGTCAGGACAGTGTAAAATATTCAAATATTTTTCTATCAACTCTTAGGTCAAGTACCTGCACAGTGTTTGCTACCTCCCCTTGAAGGCCCATGCAGAGCTGCATATCGTCGTTGGTATTACAATAAAGAAAAGGGGAAATGCACGGTTTTTGTCTATGGTGGATGTGAAGGAAATGCCAATAACTTTTATACCAAACCAGCCTGTAAAATTGTCTGCATGCAGCACAACAGAAGTAAGGTTATACGTATATTTATAGTGGTAATTATATGGCTATAACGACCATGCAAAATGTACTGTACATTTTTGTCTCGCAAAAAAAACTGAAGGTAACACTTCACTATATACACAAGCAATTCCTCCTGTGAGAACAGCCAGTCAAGAAAATCATGCGGTGGCAAAATGGAAAGCACTCAATAATATATGTTTCCCCTCAATATGTTTCCCCTGATGAGTGACATCAGTTTTCAGATTATCATTGTGAGTAGTAGGGCTTCAGCATTTTAATCCTTGTTTTGGATTAGGTGGATTAGGTGCCTATTGATTAGGTGGATTAGGTGACTAGTCCATGGCGTTACCTATTTTTATAACTTTGGGTTCCTCCATACTAATGAGGTGCCTTCCTCTATACTAAAGTGTCTTCCTCCATACTAATAAGCGTCACTCTTAGAACAATACAAACAATAAACTTGCCAAAAATTGCCTGTGCTCTTTTTACCCTGATTGGCTCATGTAGAATCTATTGTCTGTTCAAAATAAAAGAGGGCAGATTTTGACAGCATTATCTTTCTCGTAATCGCTTTGGTAGGAAATCATTTGTTCGAGTTCATTGTTTGAAAAATTGTGTTCACTGTTTATCAACATGGCTTTCGTTACCGACGTTCGCGAATTTCAAACTGCTTTGAACGCTTGTTTAACTGCCCATGATTGAGAAACATTGACAAGCACAAATTTAATAATTTCCGATGTTCTCTAGCTTTCTTTGAAAATGTTCTCTGATTTTCGAAACCAGGCTCTTTCAACCGCAATTGGTTTAGGTAGAATCTTGCTGAGTGTTTTAAGTAGTGTTAAGAAAAATGCAAGTCGCCTGGATATATAAATAAAAAGACATAAAAGCGAAAGCAAATTGAGAGAGATCTTTCAGAAAAGAAAGAGCCAAAAAGGTGCCCTTTCTGCCTTTTTGTCCTGAATGGATTCGTTTTGTCCCTTTTGTCCCTCAAATGTCCTTTTTTTCCTGTGTTGTGGCCTTTCGTTCCTCTGTTATGTCCTTTTTGCCCTTCGCATAAACTGTTAAAATTCGCTGGAACTGTTTGTGACTCAAAATTGATCTTTAATTTAATACACAACGACAGCCAGAAATGCCAAAAGCGCCAGAAATGCCACATTTTCTCTAGGCATGTGCTTGAGATCTAGACCTACTGTGTTTTGCTCCCAATACAAATGTATTTCAAACCAATATCTAGTGTGTTGTTCGATTAGAGTTTATTTCTTTGTTAAGGGGATTCCAGTCTTATTGTTCATTGCATCCTAATTTCCTGATTTACTTTGTGTGGACACCTAATCCACCTAATCAATTGGCACCTAATCCACCTAATCCGAAACAAGGATTAAAATGCTGGAGCCCTACTACACAGTACTATTGTGGTATTCTCTGTTTTGATACTTATAGTGGAGCTCTGGCGGCCCAAAGGGCTGCCAAGCAGAGCCCCATACGCATATAGGGAAATAAAGGAAACCCGTGAATGATTTTCTCACGTTATCATGGCCAGCAGTATTTCTCGAGGGTGCGTACGCACGAGGACGGCGACGATGGAGTCGCACAACATGGCAGCCAATCTCCAAATAATAGGTTGACAGAGACATGTAGCCTTGGTTTACCGTCATGTTATGATCAATTGACACCTGTCAAATCAAGTTATCCGCTCACTACTATCACGTGACCATATTGCGGGCTCAAGTTTATAGCTCATCAAGGTCACATGTTTTATTAAGTTGACCGCTGACCAAGTGCTGGTTTTCAATTGGATCACGGGCTTATGTCTTGTTAACTTGTTGAAAACAGAGCCGGGTTGTTCGGAAGCCTCTTAACTCTAATCCAGGTTTAAAAGTAAACCAAATTATAACTGTTTTTTTCTCTGCAAATGTTTTTTGTTTACAGCTTTTGTTTTGTGTATTGGTTTTGTGATTATTAAACTCAAAATAGAAGGCCAAACAATATACAGAAAACCCCACCCAAAGTTACAGTTTCAACCTTATCCTGGGTTAGCCTAATTGGGCTACAGGGGCTCCGCTTTTAGGGTGACTTAAATCTATATATTGTATTCTTTAGGGTCATTCACTGCTGTGGTATCTAGGTCAAGCATGATGTACGTGATTTATGTTAAAACTTAACAAACAATCATGGAGTTACTTGATGTTGACCGTTTGCTGATTTAATACATAAATGCTTAACAGAATCAAATGAATTTTGGTCCTCTGGTACACTTTTTCTTTGCTTCTGCTATTTACTTTTGGGAACAGCAGTTGAAGTCTGACAAATGCCTAATCTGATTTTGTTTCTAATGGTTCTTGCTCTTTTGCAGAGGATATGATGCACATTAACCTCCTTACTACATTTTGTGTTTCTCAGGTTCAGTACAAGAGTTTGAGCAGACACATAATCCTCCACAAATTGAAACCACCAATACAACAGGTAGGGAATCTCATATTTACTAGCAGAATGTTATAACTGATCTGGACATAAATATAGATTTTATGCTTGTTTAACATTTTTTCTGTTTTATAAATGATGGTGTTATTATGTTGAAATCTGGGAGATTTAGGATTGGTGTGGGGTATCAGGTATGATCATGCAAATTTATGTGAACCTTAGGACATGCAAAGATAGTAAAGTTTGGTGACCCATCGCCTTATGGCCATGCAATATTGGCTGAGTCATGCTTTGGACTTAAAAATGTTATTTAACTTTCAAACATTTCTTCATCTGAGTTTGATGATCTGGGTTTAACAACTTGTATGAAAGCCTTTCGTAAGACTGATGTAGTGTTCTCTGACATTCACCCTTTAACCCCTACAGAGAGACATCTTTCAAGTGACGTGTCCCGAAACTACTACCAGAATTGAATATGAATAAAACCATTTTAGTTGCCCTTGTCTATTAATGACGGTGTTCTAATTTTGGCTGTACGTCCTGCTTTGGCTGCTTTAGTGTTTCTATTCAAATATATTCCAGTGGCCACCAAGAACTTGATATATACATTAATAAAGTTCTCCCGGAATAGATGCGTGACTAAGTTACATTCAAATGCCTTTTATAATGATCATCTCATCACTATTGCTGGACTGAAGAAAAAATGTACTGGAAGGTGGGCACATTTATTTCATTCTGCAAACCGTGTAAATTAAAGTAAAACCAGCTGTTGATGGTGATAATTCGTCACTCATTGGTGCTCCAAGACCAAAAAGTGGCACTCATACCAGCATTAACAGTAGTAAGAAGTCAAGGGCATGGTAAGATAGTCTGGCAGTCCAACTGGCACCTGGTTCTTACTTGCAACAGATCACGCAAGCACAAATATCTCGACATTCCTGTCCAAGAATTTGTGAACAAACAGTGGAGACAGTAAGTTTCCTGGTCAGTTTACATCATGAAAAGCAGAGTCAAGCTATAGTACAAAGCAAAGATTCATGCAATAGCTTTGCTACAGGAAAGAGCCATGTATTGCAGAAAATTAAAAGTCCAAACGTTCGCTACACCAAATAATTACTGGCTAGGAGACTTATGAGTAAGAAAACTATATCGTTATAGTTGGAATGAACACACAAGAGAAACTGCAGGGGATGGAAGACTGAAAACATAATCATGGAACATGGCCTACATGAGTTGTTTTTACCAAGGATGGTCTGAAAAGCTTTAAAAAGAAAAATACTGTATTTTGACATTAAATAATGAAGGCTCAAGCAAGTATTTCTCCAGGAAGATCCAGTAATGAATGAAAAGTGTTCCTTGGTACCACGAACAGGGAGAATGTCTGCTGGACTTACAATGTTTCTACTTTTAGTCTAAAGCATAGATTGTCCATATGTCAGTTCTGTGCTTAGTGATCAAACCTTTAAGCAGATGTGAGGTTACCGTTGCCTTTACTAGTTTTTAAATATCATCCTGTTTACATCCTAAATATTGCATAATTTCTATTATTACAAGGTAAATGCAACCCTCACTCTTATGCAGATTGAGGCACTTGGAGTTACATTTTCCAGAACTGAAAAATGGTCTATTAGCAAGTGGCCGTAATTTACTATTTAACAATGTTGAGAAGTCTACCATGTTTTGGATTGCTAAACTGTTAACTGACTGCACAATGTCAGCCTGCCTAAACACAGCTGCTAATAAAGCATAATGAAAGATGGAAAATGAAAGGTGACGCTGAAAGATAGCTGCTTCGTAATATAAGACTGAAATAGGCTTACTGCCTTGTAAGACTGAAATGGGCTGTATAGAATGGTTTTTGCTTGAGCTTGAGTGTTAAAAAGAAATTGGTTTTTTATTATTAGGTGCCACACAATAGCACTGAAGAAGATGTGTCACTTTTTAATCCTGTCTGAAGTAGAACCAAAGCAATTGCGACTCACTCACCCATTTTTTTCCACTTCACGTCAGCTATATGTATTTACTTCAAGTTTTCATTGGTTCATTGGATTGTCTGTCCTTTGTGATTAGCCAGAGTGATTACATTGGTTTTGTCCTCTTTATTTCCTATACCTCAATTGTTATTAGGTGGTGGTAGCTCAGGATTAAGATTTTCTTGAATGCAATGATACGATTCTTAATGATAAAGTGTTTTATGACAATTATTAGTGAAGCATTGCGGTTGGGAATAACAACCTATTTACTGTGTTATGTGCAACAGTTTTCATAAACATTGAAACATATGTACTTAAGTAAAGTGTCATTCTATTGCATCTTTTACTGAGGATCTTTTAGGAGCACCACCAAGAATTGCACCCCATGTGTTCAAAGTACAAATGATTAAGCATGCATAGAGATCCTGTTCATTTTCAATTATCAGATAACTAAGTTATCATATTTGAGCACAATAAACTCTGAGTTTGTGCAGTGTGAGCAGAAATCTGAATTGTATGATTCCAAATGGGACTATCATAGGTTGTGAATCATGGTGGTAACCAAAAGGATTTCCTCTGACTCCATGCACACTGTTCCTTTTGTGCTTGCATTTTTTGGTGGGTGACACCATGTGCAACTAACCTTATTCAATATAAAAATTGCTTAACTACAGCCTTTTGTGAGCTTATCTCACAGAACTTGACACTAAATCTCTAGTCTTGTCATTAGACTGGTTAGCTCAGTTGGTAGAACGCCAGTCTGCTGTGTGGAAGGTTGAGGGTTGAAGCCCCAGACCAGACCAACAATCAGGGTCTTAAAATAACTGAGGAGAATGTGCTTCCTTTGTAATTACATCTGCAAATGGTTAGACGTTCAAGTTTTCTCGGATAAGGACTATAAACTGCAGGCCCCGTCTCCTGCATCTTCAGTGTTATATGGTAGCAGGGGCCGTTAAAGAACCCACACATTTCTCCAAAAGAGAAGGACATGTAATTCCCAGTGTTGTGGTCAACCTTTCATAAGCCACGTGGGTAATAAAGACTTGATATTGGGATGCAAGTCCTGTTTCATCTTCTGCCACGGTGTTGATCCACTGTGGCAAAGTCACATGTCAGTAAAGTAGAAGAGCTGTAAGGACAAAAGGGTGTTTGGTGAACTCTTGATTATCTGTTGATATAAAAATAGGTAGTCGAGGACTACATGTAGCTACTTCTGTAGGAAGGAAATTTAAAAAAAAAAAAGAAAAAAAAGGGAAACTGCAATGGAAAGCAACTTGTTTTTTGGTCTGTTAACCAATTAAAAAATTATAGGCCTCTGAGAGGACATGAGGTTACTGGTGGGAAATACTGAAGTGAAAAACGAATGAAAGTATACCAGCAGAGTTCTCATCTTTCGTAGTATTTTCGTAGCTGCCTTAATTAGGGAACAGGTAAGACAGCCATGAAAAGACCAGGAAATACAAAAGACAAGATAAGACACCTCTGCTAGCACAGTAATGAGAGTAGGAAAAAAACCATTGAAATGTTGTTGAACAAAATATTTTCACCATATAGCTAGGGAGCGAGTGAGAATGACATCAATGATCCAACACCACAAGATGAAAGCCAACAATTTCATTTTCAACACAAAGTACAATATTTCTTGCCTTTGGTAATAACAATGTAAAATAATCTATGGGTATAGATCTATCTGCTAACAGCAAATGGAAGTGTATTTTCCAGGATGGAGCTCTTCATCATCATCATCATCATCATCATCATTTATTTGCCTTTTAAGTATTACAAAAAATAAAAAATACAGCGCGTAGGTTGTAAGGCGAGGAGACCTCGGGAAACCACCAGGCTTATAAGAGAGGCCACCTCGACATCATAATATTAAATAAGATAGAGGCTGCGAAGGAGTGCGGCAGAAACTAACTCAGAAACTATTTTAATAAAAATAAAAATTCTAGCACTTTGTTCTTAAAGGTAGAAAAGCTTGACAAATTGGTAATTGAAGAAGGAAGAGAGTTCCAGACCCTAGGTCCTTGGTACAGGATTGTGAATTTCTTGATGTTCGTTCGACAGGAATGCACGCGATAATTACCGGCTGTTCTTCAGTTTAAACATGTGGAAATATGTATCTCTTTAACTTGAAATATAATTGAACATTTGCCACAATATTACTTAGCCAAACAACTTAATCTTTTATGAAAACTAACTTAACAAAACTACTTGATCCTCTATGGAAACTAACCTAACATAAAAACTTGATCCTCAATGGAAACTAACTTAGCATAATAACTTGATCCTTTATGAAAACTAACTTAACCAAACAACTTGATTCTCTTGGAATCTTGTGAGGATATGGAACAAAATTTGTTCAAAATTGACTTTACAGGAAGACATAAGCTTACTGATAAACAAGAAATGATATTATTTCTTTATCGCGCGACAAAATGTCCAAGGGAAGCCGAGAAATTCAATCTGCAAAAATGAATTAATTGACTTCGGAGCACATTAAATGAAACCAAATACAACTTTCCTTTCTTGTACTATTACGGCGGATATTTGAGAAAACAACGGAAAATAAAAGCGAATAACTGAACTGAACAGGATATCAAATTATTTCTTCCCCGCACAAAGAAGTTCTATTACATATGGCCAAAGAGGGATGAAAGTTGTGAATCAAAAAGACAAAGAAAACAAGACAATTATTTACATGTAGAGATCAATCGTATCTTAACTGTGTTATTTGTGCCCATTTAATTCTTTTCTCGTTTGTCTTGTAGTAGCTAAATAAGTCTCCAAAATATATTTGAATAAAGTGAATAAAGAAAATAAACAAACCGCCTGATGGTCGCCATGAGATCCAGCGTGAAAGGTACTGTCCACTTTTAAAACCTAAGGCCCGGTTTAAACGTCACATTTTACATGCGCCGAATCGAATTGCCGAATTAAGTGCGACATATTTCAATTCAATGCGGGTCAGTCGAATATTCGACTGATCCAGTCGAATATACATGTACGACTGAAGTTCGACAGTTGATTTAAACGCTGTATTTTACGTGCCGAATCGAATTCAAATTATGTTAAATAATTTATGTTTGCTCGAATGGGAATTAAAAACACGTCGCTCGCGCTCAGCAATTTTATTCGGCAACAAATGCGACGTTTAAATCAAATCAGCCGAATGTATTCATTCATGTCGACTAAAATTGGTATTTGATTCGGCGCATGTAAAATGCGACGTTTAAACCGGGCCTGAAATTCCCAAACACAGGGGACCAAATGAAAGCCTGAAATGCGACAAAAAATTCAATATTCCAAATTTTGCAGACATGCTTCACTGCATCGCATGTGTAATTTTATTCTTCACGCTAAAGCAAGAGCCTGAGTTCTTGCCGACTGTTTTTGCTGTTATTTTAAAGCTTGTATAAGGGTTCGCCAGATGATGTATGTGGACCAATTCGAGGTGTTTCGCTACCAAAATCGCTCCATCATGGTCGCCCAACGAAGTCAAACATCTCGGTTCAGCGTTGGTTTTTCTGGGGGAAATTCTGAGCAGACCAGCAAACAACCTAAAGACGTCTTTTCTAGAAAACACCGTGCACATTGCTTGAAAGCTGTGCCTAATTACTGGTGCAAAATAGCAAAACATTGTAAACAAATCCTCTTACCCGTAATCGTGAACTCCTCCACATGGAAAGAAACCAAAGTCGCTGGAACGTTTCAATCGATAAGTAGTAGTCGATGGTTAATGAGAGCGGACAAAAATGGATCGGGTAACATCGAGATTGGCCTGGGCTATCATCGACGTGCTAGAGTTTGGGATCGTATAAAACCGATAATCTGAAATAAAATCGATAAATGCTCCGAACACAATCCGAAGATTGGACCACTCACGGACTTACACATTCGATGACATAGTAGCTATTTCTCTTCTACGAAGAGAAGTAGCTACAAAAATGGCAGAGGTAACCTTATTTGTCAATTTGTTTTCAAATCAGAGATTCTACTTCTATTAAATTTCAGCTTACATTCAAAGAATTGGAAATCGCACCTTAGCTAAGCAACAGGTCAATCACATTAGCCTATATAGTTGGGCACCTCACACTTAAATCATGGTTAAATTATTGGAGACAGTATTTTTACTCAGCTGTTATGAGAGAGTGAAAAGGCCTCCAGTTGTTTTATGTACCACCCTTCTTTGGCAATATCTTGCAGGTAACCTACAGCTGGACTTAAGTAATCAATTGGTGGCCACTCAAAGGCTTGAGGAATTTCTTTACATCTTGATCCTGCTTCCATAACACACCTTGTGTCTATTGTGCAACCACTTACGATGGCATTCTGCTAATATTAGCTTAAAGTTAGTGGCGTTTTACCACAAATACCATTCTCTTTTTTGGCTGTACAACTCACTATCTATTCTGTTGTGGCTAGTGAGTAGCTTAGCAGTGTGCAGTTGTTAAGAAAATGGCAGCTGCTGCTTTGCATTTTCAAAGTGTCTGTGAAGAGCATTTAGAAAATGTTTTGACAACTACTAGATTTATACAAAAGCAATTTGGGTATTTGCTTTCAATTTCCATACATGGTATTTGAGGGCTGTTCCCTCATCAACTGTCATGCAACAGAAATCTCGAGCTCACAATCTTATTGTTAATAATGTTTTGGTATGTCACGTGCCCAGTTTTGACTATAATCAGACACTTCCTTTAACACTATCTTCATATGCAATTTGGTCAGTTTGTCTACCTGGCTACCCCTTAAGGTAGCGTGGTGTTGTTCATGTCTTATACGCACAGTTCATTGAAGATTGCTCTTGCAACATTAGTTTCCTGATTGGGGTTTAAATGTCAATCACTTGCACTCCTAATAAACTCGGGAGCACATTTTTCAATGCAAATGGAAAAGCTTTAAAATGTTGTTCTTGCTAAGGACAGACACACAAATAACAACTCTTCAGGGGGCGGCTGCACTTGAAATTAATTGAGTGGGGCATTGAGGAATATCAGAGGGTCAGTGACCGCAGTATATCCTGTGTTGAGTCATGTTCACAACCAGGTGGTCCACAACACCTTTGGGACGAGACTTTGTTGCAAGAATGTTTCTATATGAACGAACCTCTACAACTTCCTCCTCATGCTGCCAGCACTGAAGGCTAAACTGTCTCAGAGTAACAGTTGTCACCACTGTGAAACAGTATGTCTCCCTCCACACCTGGAGCTGTGTCATGTCATTCACTTGTTCCATGTAAACAGCTCCCATTAATAAAAGGTATCCTACCATTCCTTTCTAATGGTACTTTCACAGCATCAGTAGATATACTTTATTGAGTCCAATTTGACAATATGCAGAATCACCTGATCAGGTGAGATGCAGTTAATGTCATATCCTCAACATATGCTCTTTCAGGGTTCAGCTAAAGGTGATGACGCTGATTTAACAGTGTGACGAGCGCAAACCCTCAAGAGTATAAGTTATAAAACACAAGTGAAGCAATTGTGGCATTTGTTTGTTAAACACCCTCTCAGCTGATGTAGATGAAACACTGCTGTGCTCTCACCATTGAGCTTTACAACGATCGTTTTGATGAGGAAGTCACGTTGACATTATGTACCAGGTTTAGGGAAGGGTAGTCTACGCAAAATCAGTAGCTACCATCAGGCTTTGCTGCAAACACTACTGTGGAGAAATATGGAAATTTAGATGTCTCTATCATCTCCATTTCTGCTATCTCACCCACTTGCTGACACATGTCTCATGGAAGGATATGATATTGGATACATCTAGTACATGGATTAGGTCTGTGATATGCATCACTTTCATGTACATGGCAAGTGTCATTTCAAAATGTTGGTAATAATACATGATTTTAGAGCAAACATCCAAATTCTAGATGACTGCAGCAAAAGTGTTATGGATCAAAGGCCTAATGGATGGGTTTCAGCTGTTTTATAGTCCCATAAGAAGCTTGTTTCTTTGTTTTCCCTAAGCTCTCAATGTTATGGTGATTTCAATTCAAATGCAGCATTAAGAAGGTGGCACGGTGCTTAAAAGTTCAAAACAACTTTACAAAGTAGCCAGGAGAAAGAAGAATTATTGGGGAAAGCAACACA
Source organism: Catalaphyllia jardinei (assembly GCA_022496165.2). Taxonomy (NCBI): domain Eukaryota; kingdom Metazoa; phylum Cnidaria; class Anthozoa; order Scleractinia; family Caryophylliidae; genus Catalaphyllia; species Catalaphyllia jardinei. Next base: position 9,321,038 of record CM042755.1, read on the forward strand.
AACATAGGTGAACCTAGAAACTTACCCAGCTCCCAGCTTGGACATTTTTGGGATTGAAGCAAATTCAGATAAAGTTCCTTTCTATTTCCATTTTCTCCTGGGTATTTTGCTCTTAAATACCAAAACATCCGTCCTAAATTTTGCTAATGCAAGTACTCTAACCAATTGTTAGTCAACTGACTACTCCCGTGGCTTATTTTTAAGTTTTTGTTTGTTTGTTTCTTTGCATGCCCTTGCCCATCAAGAAAAATGAGATGTTGTTTGCTAAGTAGCTATTAAAAAGGTCTTTGCTTAGTAAATTTGATGCGCAAGAATATCTTGGTTATAAACTGTTCCTCTCGTGTATTTCGTGTGTGGCACTAGCTGCTGGTCCTGTTTTTAGTAAATCTGTGCTTTTCCATTATGCAGAACCACCCATTGCAATGTGGACTGAAGTCTGTTACTTGTCACCAGTTACAGGGCCTTGCCGTGCTTCTTTTCCTCGCTGGTATTATAACCCATTTAACAAGAAATGCTTGAAGTTCACATATGGTGGCTGTAAAGGGAACATGAACAATTTTCACACCAAGGTAGACTGCAAGAAACTCTGCATGAAAAGAAAAGGTAAAATCCGTGCTAGGAATGCCATTTGGTATGGAGCTCTTGGGAGACATACCAGTAACTTCAGACAATTAAGCCATGGGTAACTGTTCATGCAAATTCAGGACAGGCATTACCAATCTTCTGGATGGTTAAGAGAGTAATTTGTCACCTGAAGTGATACAATTGGACTTTTCCATGCTGGTGTCTTTCGAGACACCTTGCAATCATATCTGTTCATTACCTTAAAGTTATAGCAACAGGTATACTTTTTAAGGTATAGCTTGTATTTTTAAGTAAATCCACTTAAACTCTGAACTCATTATGGACATCCCAAAATGCAGACCTTTCAGGTTGTTAAGACTGTGCAGACCTTACAGACTAAGTAATTTCTTTCCTTGAACTAGTTGTCATTTTTACTTGTACATTGTAACAAGTACATCAGTTTCTGGTTCATACATGTTGTTACAAAATTTATAGAGTCTTTTTATATGGATGGTTGTTATATCCAATTAAATTTGTTGTATTGATGGCACTTAAAGGTAAAGGTCACAAAATGAGAATCATATTTCTTTACAACTTATACCATTTTATGAATTTCAAAAGGGTGAGATTTATAGTTTTGTTTTGCTGGTTTACTGGTTTATTTTGTGCTGGTCAATTGTCCCTCTTTATCTCAAAATGTTAATGATGTACGACCTAGGGATTCCAAACTCAGTGCAGTGGCATTGCAATTGCTACTGCTTGCAGGGTATCTGTCTTTCAAGTTCGATGGCTGATAGCTATTTTGGTTGGAAGTGCTTACAAATTGTATGGCTGAAGGCTTGTAAGGAATGGCTTCTGTCCTCAGTTGAAAATGGGTTCTTTCCTCTGTGTGTCTGAGTAGACCATGGGATGCCTCTACTTTGATGGTTTACTCAAGTTCTGTTTTAAAGGTGCCTGGATGATCAGCCCAGTTACACAATCTCCAGAACTGTCTGAAAATCATCATTTTCCTAGTGACCCTAGAGTGTTTTTTTCAGAACATTAACACTCTCTAGACACATGGTAGATAAGGCTTGGTAATTCTGATAGAACCCAGTTGCCTCTAACACTACCATTTACTCAGTTGTGTCTACCATTTGCTTGTCCATTGTGTCTGATAAGGGTCAAGTCACTGCAAGAAAGAAACAGTCACCTTGATCGGCTCAGAAGCTCGCTTGGATAATGAAGGAATCATGATTGACTTACTTGACTTCTTTTTTAAAGTCTCCTCTGGGAGAGTAGAGCCGTTGACTTGTCTCCTCCAATTCGCTCTGTCTCTTGCAGAGGTACCAGCTTCCCTCCAGGTGGCCAAACCCGCCTCTCTCCTACAGTTCTCCTCCGTGTCGCATTCAGACGCCCTCTGGTCCTCTTCCCTTGTGGTGCCCAAGTTAAGGAAATGCGTGCATGATTCTGTTGGTTGTTCATATGCAACACATGCCCCATCCAGCGCCACCTCCGTCTCCTGATCTGTTCACTGATTGTACAAGTTCTAGGTCGTCGCCCGACTTCCTCATTTGACACCTTCATTGGCCAGTATATCTTTAGCAACCTCCGTAGACACTAGTGTAGAAATGTGTCCAGGTTTGCTTCATCCCTCTTTGTCATTCTCCAAGTGTCTCCTTTGGCTTTTTTTTCAGTTCCATACCAGTATTTTATAGTCACTAACAACGGTTCTTTTCCAACTCCCCTCACTCAGACAATTACTCTAGAAGAACCACTGATGCCCATGGATTCTAACTTTACAGATCTTTCTAAAGGAGAGCATTTCAGGGTTTCTGAAGCTGGTGCCTTTTACTTTCTGACTGTTGACTTCAAACTTTCTGATTGCTCCTGTGGAGAGAAGTGCAAAAAAATGCTGGGGGTTAGACATTTCATTTTGCACTGCTTTTAGAATTTCCAAGTAGTCCAAGAAATCAGGCTGCTATTATATTTGCAAAACATCTTTTTCACTAAGATAAATCAGAGGTACACATAAAGAAGATAGTCCCCATTGGGTCTAAATAAAGAGTGTTTTCCTCCACCCATAACAGAACTAAGTGTTATGGGGCTTATTTTTCAGTAGCTAGCTAACAGAGAGGTGAGAGTGTTAACAGAGCCATTTCATTTATCTCTCCACTTTGGCTTGAGAAATTACTGTTTTAGCCTGTGTCTGCACAAATATTGCAGCAGGATGTTTGCAAACAGGTCTATTGTTGGAAACATTGACGAAATAAAATAAATGATGTGCAGTTGGTGTCAAAATGTCTATATGGAACCTCTGAGTTGTTCTCCAATAAAATGAGACCTGGAATATATGTTCAAGATTTCCTCCCTTGCAAAAAACCGACACTCCAAATGCTAATCCAATCCTGATGCACAAATTCTGTATAGGAAGTAATGGACTGCTCACCTAGGAATTAAGGGCAAATAAATTACCTTTACAGTTACTTTAAAAATGACCCTGAAACCAGATGAAGTAAAAGCAAAAGTACTCTGTCAGTCTGCAAGTACAGTCTGCAGGTTCTGCATTTTGGATTAGCTTACGTGTACGGATTTGAGATTCAGTGACTGGCCTGTTATTACTTGTTATCCAAAATGTATACTTAACACATTAAATAAAATAATGTTTTGATAGAAGTTATGCTATGATATTCTACTGGTTGCTGTTGTCACATTGAGGCCATGAACTATAAAAAAATATCATTGCTCTACCCTGATGAAGAGCATTTTTAGTAACTATTCGCATCACATCATTTTATAAAGGATATTGCTGGAAATATCTTTTTACCCTAGACTTTGTTTTTGCCAGTCTGTATAGTACACATCCACTCAGGATAAAATTTTATTATGGAATTTTGAGTGAAAGGTTTGAGTTTTCATTTAAATTAGACTTTCATCATCATCAAGATGGAATTTTCCTTTCATTTTAAGTGGAAAGACTAGACTAGGTTAGCATTATTTTCTGTTAGCGGTTTGCATCATTAATGTACTCAATTTAATTTGCAAAATAAAACGTTTGATTAATCAGAACCACACACATATGGCCATATTGGCATATGAAAAAGATAGAGTACATGCAGTTTGTTAACTTTATGAAACTCAAATCTTAAAACTCTAACTTGTGAAGTGAAAAATCTCATAATACTTAACGATTGTATACACATAGTTCCAAGATTTCATCCAAAGTTGGACACCACTATTGTATTTATGTATAATATTGAAAAACATGTCTAGACTAAATTAAGTACAACTATCATTTTAGAACAATATAATTCAAGAAAAGACTTCCAGCAATGATCAGTGAGTCATTTTTGACACTAGGAAAATTGTGCACAAACAAGTCAATCTGCATTTTAGCTTTTAGCTTGTTAATATAACGTTATCTGTCACGCTAAGTGAGATCTGTCTTCTTGTAGGGATTGTTATAGTCAGTTATAATTTTGTAGCCTGACTAGCACTTGGATCATATTTTGTTATAAGAGGTTACAACAATACACCTGTTATGCTTCAATCTGTTTTCCAAGAATGATTGCTTTTACATGATTAAAAATAATGTAAAATAACGAGTATGATTTTATTGCCTGACGAGAAGATGTATTGGTTATCATACAGGGAAGCTTAAACAGTCTAGTTTGGCCTCTTTCGTTTCTATTTATGATTTAGAGAAAGTTTTTAGTCGTGTAGTGCTTTATCAGTACTAGTGTACAAGTGTACTGTGCATTCGTAAAAAAATTATATGTAGCATTTAGGAAAACATTGGCTGGGATAATGGTTACCAATCTCAGTTATTTGCTTTTCTATTAAGTTCTGTGTGTATCAGCTCAAGGAAACTGTTTTCCAGGACTGACAAAACCCAAAAAACTATCACAAACTTAGAAGCTGCATTAACAGCCAAGGCTGATTTAAACTCAAATTTTTCTAATGTACGTAGGGCAGTTTCTTTTTCTTACCCCAACATTTCCTTCGCTGTCACAACTTTAGTCTATAACACTTCCCCAGTTTAACCTCAGATGAGAACAGAAAAACTTCTCTTCTGTTTTACCCTTGTGCAATTTCGAATCCAAAAATACGGCCTATAAGTTTGTGACAGTTCAAAAGCATGTATGAGTACAACGAACTAATTAAATAGATTTATAACACTGTGCACGATATGGTGAATGCGAGTTCTTTTAATAATTACTTTAACCTAAATATATTAATGGTTATAAGTTTAAAGTTACATGGCATGTGAGATGAAATTCTACAGTGAATTATTATGAAAATGTCTATTGTATATGATACAAATTTAATGGTAAAACATTTTGTGACAATTACTCTAGTTGTACGTACTAAGCAGTCAATTATGGTAGTGGGGGCAATCTGTTGTTCCAGCAATAGCTTATTAATTAACTCAGATCTCTGGGTGAGAAGAGTAGACTTGTGAGCAGTCAAGATACAGAGTTTCTCTGATTGCATGTTGTATATAATATATACTTATATAAGTGCACGCATAAGATTAAACCAGTTAGCTGCTCTGCTGGAGTTACTACTGGATCGTGAATTGAAGACATAACTGACGTTCAGTGCTTAGCTTAAGCAATTATATAATAATTGTATTTTCTATCATTACCTTTTGTCACAGAGGAAATGAATGTCAAATAAAATGGTTTTGGAAGGTTGAAGGTGTTTGTTATTAATTAATTGATACTTATGGTCTTAGGCAGCATTCTAGCAAGTACCCTCATTAGGTAGTCTTTAAGTTGTAGTGTGACTGGTTGCACAACACCCCTGTGCTTCATTAGTTGTTAAAATTGTCTGATGAAAAGTGTTAGTAAAACAGGGACATCTTTATAAGCACATTTAGTGAGACAGACATTTTGCAGTTCGTTTGGCGTTTTGTGTGGCTGGAAATGAAGGTCTTAGTTGTCCTTTTGTGGAATTTTTACTTGTGTGGTGTCATGCCAGGAGACGGTTTCGTCATGATCTGATGCAGTTGGATAAGAATTTCAATTAAGCATTCCTCAAGGAGTGTGATAGCATGAATTGAACCAGACTTTGTTGCAATGAGTCCACAGCATCTTGAACAAAATCTTGAACAAGCACCAAGTCTATTGTAAAGCACTACCCACAATCAAGAGTTGTAGATCATGGTCACCTAATTATTATAGAACTAGACTTACCTCTTATTTTTCAGTCACTAACATTGAGAGAACGGAATCCCTTTAATGGGTTGACACAATTGCGAGAATACCAATACAGTTGAAGCTTGCCATTTTGAACGAAGACTAGTTCAATATGGCGATGAGTTGGAAATAGCCAGTAGATATAGTTAATGTCTCAAGAGCAAATCCAAGGGAAATGGTTTTGAGTTCGAAATAATGAGAGATTCGAAACAACCGAGTTCCAACTGTAGTATACACTGTGACCCATTAACTGACAAAGTAAAACCAAAAATATTCTTATTAAAAAAAGAGTGTTTGCACATGGTCAAACCTCCTTTCCTCTTTGTTCAAGTAAAATGCCCTATATCGACCCTTGAAGTGTAGGGTCCAGATTATGATCAATCAACTGCACCATTAATTCAGTTGCATGCTTGGCCGCTCTATTGATTCAAGAACATGGAGGACTGGTACAAAGAGCTACCTGTGCTGCACTGTCTTCCTAAATCCAAATGGCTGCGAATTGGCCAATGTTCACTTTCATGTTTCCAACACAATTATGGCCCACTGACTTACTAATGACAAATTATGCTCCTTGTTCTACTAGCTGAGATGTTTAGATGCCGCTGCTCAAACTGCTCAGGTTCAGATAGATGTACCACAGTGGTGGGCTGCTTCACTATCACCAATTACACAACTGGAGGTTCAAGAGTAACAGGAACAGGATGTTTCCCTAACTCAGAGGTGTACAGAGTACAGTGCATAAATCAGGAAAATAGTACATTGAGGGTGGAATGCTGTAAACAGGACATGTGTAACGACTTCACAATTTCTGATGAAGGCAATGGTAAACCTTTGATTTCTCCATTTTTGTAATCAATAAGTTTATGATTTTTTTTGTGAACTACAGCATAATAAGACTGCGTTCATTTAATAGCTCTAATACTGAAAGTGAAGAGTGATCATCGCAGTAAATTTTCCAATTTAAGCAATTGGAAAGAAGAAGCTTGAAAAAAAATCAGGGCTTCAACGGGATTCGAACCCATGACCTCCGCAATACCGGTGCGATGCTCTACCAACTGAGCTATGAAGCCACACATTGGGAGCAAGGTCAATTTGTTGAGTTCATATTTTCCCGTGCAGTGAAGTGATGTGGAGTATATATGAAATAATTCATATTTGTACTGCGGTTGTAGATGAAATGAAGAGTGATCATCGCAGTAAATTCTCCTTTCCAATTGCTTAAATTGGAAAATTTACTGTGATGATCACTCTTCACTTTCATCTACAACCGCAGTACAAATATGAATTATTTCATATATACTTCACAGTTCTAATACTAAAAAGCAAGAATCAGATACTGAGAATTTGGTATCGAGAACCAGATCAAGCTACACTGACAGTGCTGCTAGCTCTTGTAACGGTAGTTAGACTACTTTAGCATGGGGGCTTTCTCACGTGTTGGACGTGATCACAGCAAAGTAGCAATTTTGTATTAATTTTTTATGTTTCTTGTCAGAATAGATCACGTGATTGCTCAATCATTTTTTTCCGGTGTTACGTACTTTACGTACCTTCCGTACTGAATTCTGCTACACTGGCCAGTTCAACAAGTGTCTGCATGATTCCTTTATTTAAAAAAACGTTTCCTTTTTAACTTTTTAATCATGATCTAGTTATTAATAACCTTTTTATTACAATGCAAAATCTGATAACAACTTAATATCCACAGAACAAAAGCAAGCGAAGACACCAACAACTTTGCCAACAAGACGCCCGCACATAGGTAAACGTACTGTAAATGCTGAAGGGTTTTTTAATGCATGACTGGTCCTAAAACTGGAGCGGTTTGAACATATTAAACCTGGAGTCACTGGAATTTTTCAGTGGAGTTGCGGTAGACACTAAAAGCTCTTTGCTTAAAGAATATAGAGATGTTTTTGAACAACACGAAGTGTGGAGAGCCTAGTGCCTTACGATAACAATTTATATTTCTATATTTCCCGGGTTCCTTGTGCTTTACCTTGTGTCAATCAAAAGCTATGATAGATGTAAAGCCTAAGAAATCATTTTTGTTGGAGGAGTGAATTTCTTTGTAGCAGAGCTGCTTTGGGGGACAAGCCTACAAGCAGAGCCCAATACCCAACCTCCTAGAATATATTTTGGTAAACCCATAACTCACTTCAAAATTGTTGTTTGTCTCTCTCTATAACAAACGTTTTAATTGTTATATGTCACACATTGATTTTGTGGTTGACACAAGAAGGGGTATAGAATGGTCTATAGAAAATTATGCGCCTCGGGAAATATCAGCCCAGTCTCGAAATCTCGGCATTCTAAAGAGTCTCGGAATCTCGAGCTCGCTGCACGTTGAACAGTCTCGAAGCCTCGAATTTTTATAATTTGGATCTCAGATTGCACCCGATATTAAGCAATATTAGCACGCGGAACTCGCACTTCAACAAGCAAGAAAAGCAGGTGCTAAGTTTATTTCTGTGAACAGCGACACGTAGGCAACACCGTTAATGAAGAATCATCACTCAGTATACATTTAAGCTAAATCAGGTATTGGGAAGACCCTCACTACCTTTTAAATTGCTTACTTAGATCGAGGCTTTGCTGACAACGCTGCAGTCTATCCATCATCGTTAAATCCGTAGCTAAATTTGTAGGCACTAGTGTGTCTTATAAATAGCGCTAAACATGCTTCTAACTAGCAATTCATTCCTTTTGAAGATTTTTAAACAACTGATGTTTTCTTTTAATCTATTTTTGTACATAATAGACTACTTCGTTGCTGCATTTGTTGTTACTGATAAGCTAATAACCTAAATGCGTAAATGTCAACAGTGGCGGATTCAGACCTTGAGCTAAGGGGAGGGGAGGGGGCAGTCTTGATTTTCTTGCCCTGCTGGCCTTTTTCCCTTCAGTCATTTCTTCTTTTTTATCCAAAATATGGGGGGCGGGCCCCCCTGGCCCCCGGGCCCCTCCCCTAGATCCGCCACTGGTCAACCCTCAAATGCAAGGCAACTGCTAATATTGATGAATTACACCCAAGTTGTGAACTTTTTATCCCCAAACAACTTTTTTCGGGTTGTGAGCTGCTTTCAATCAGCAGTTGAGCTCAACCGATGTTTGCGCAAACCAAGTTATCCCACGTTTTTAAAGACCAATAGAATAGTCAGTACATACCGTTCTGAATTTGTTTGGTAAATTCCACTACTTCTGCCTTTTTGCAATGAGTTTTGTTCGGTGATTACTGATCCCTCCCCTGGCGCTGCGTCTTGTTAGCTAAGAAACCATGCTGCTACTTGTCTCTCAGCCCAAGTGTACATTTTGTAACAACGACGTTTTGGAAACACTGAAGTACAAAAGATATTTAATTACCGGTGGCCTCAACTGCCATCCTTCTAGTCCCCAATTTTGTTTTACAGCCTTAGATAACACACATCGAGCTACATATGGTTACCTATGCGTAACGCGCGATAGGGTTACCAGGGGCGGATCCAGGGGAGGGGTTGAGGGGGTTGCAACCCCCCCTTTGAGCAGCATTTTTATTTGTTTTAATTCTTCTTTAAAAAAAATAAGAACAAAATTGTCTTTTACGAAGTTGTTTCACTTCCACCATTCTCCTGCTTTTGCGGATTTGAAAAGATAATATAATAATAATATACATTTCGCAACTTCTGTCAGTGTGGGGGATCAGTTACTTGGGAGAAAGTCTTATTAGGATCGCGTGACGTCCTCAGGGTGAAGCTGAGCGGTCCTTTTCGCTCATGAAACGGATCAAGACCTGCACCAGATCAACGATGTCTGAAGAGCGCTTCTCAGACCTTGCTGTAATTGCGATGCATTACCCTGAGAGATTCGAGGTAGACGAGATCTGCGAGGCTTTTGTAAAAGCCCATCCAAGAAGACTTTTTCAGGCTTCGTTGTTTGATTAATGAGGTATGCTAATGCAGTAGAAAAACGACAACAACTGCTGGACAGTTAATTTCTGTCTGAGAAATAAGATTAATCCCAGATTTTATATCATGCCTTCACAAAATCTAAACATCATATTTTTGGGGGACAGGTATGACACTGGAACTGTTCAGAGCTCACGCCAGAGGCATGGGGCCATCACTCGCCTTCTGCCATTGGCGATAAAAGTGTACTACAATAATGTACAAACGGGCCGCCGCAAGGGTTTCAATGAAAGCCGGTTACCGGCGGTTTACTGCCGCCTGTCATGCCTCTTACAGCCGTCTATTCACAGTTTGTAATTCTTAGTCTCTCTTCTACTAGAACTAAACTAATAAGTAATGCAAGAAAGCAACGGAAGATTTCTAGAACGGAAGACCACGTCAAAAAAAAACACTCTTTCCAACCTTGAAATACAGGCTACAACAACACGCCTTTTGATGCCCAGAATGCTGGAAATTGCATTTCCGAGCTTCTAGATTTCAAATTTTTCTGGGGGGGGCATGCCCCCAGACCCCCCTAGTTGGAAGGGGCCTTACGGCCCCTTCTAAATCACCGACATCTGTACAACCCCCCCTTTCAGAAAATCCTGGATCCGCCCCTGATATATGTAATGCACATTAGCGGGCTTCTGTTACCTTCCGTTGAAGTTCTTTGTCATTTTACGTACCATAAACTTGATATATTTTCAACACTTAGATCTACTTAGAAGCTTTTTGACTCTCGACCTGGGATTTTTTACGGGTAAAGTCTCGGGCTCGGATTCGATCTAAACGTTTGAGTCTCGGTCTCGGTGCTTCAGGTGGAAACAGCGTCAACCTTAACTAGTAAAGGCAAGCAAGGTCTTACTAAGTTGACTTTCTGCATTGAGGACACAGACCGCGTTAAATACAAGAAATCCATGGTTGCCAGCTGGACACCAGACCCTCGTGCAATGTGATGAGATATCACGATCCCTCAATTCTTTTGCAGAATGGAACTCCTAAATTAGGACAGAGTTTGGTCAAGCTCAAGATGTACGGTGGCTCAATTGTAAGACCCACAGGGGAAACGTGTTTGACAGCAGAACTTAATGGCAGCTTAATGCTAAGTGGTGGGCCTACTGCAATTCCACTTGAACGTTCCACAAGATGTGCATGTCGTGGGAAGTACAACTAATCCCCTCTCACCGAAGATGCTAAAGACAAGTTTCTGGATCATGAGAGAGGCATCATCAAGAAGGTCACGGCTGCTACTGAATTGAAAGGCAGCTTGGTTATTGCAGCAAGGCTTGGCAAGATAACAATCTGCTTAGATCGTCAGGAAACGACCCAGGTGGCACTAGAAGAAATCCTTCCCAAACTAGCAAAGGCAAAGGTCTTCTCCACGCTGAATGCCAACGATGGTTTTTATTAGATCAGCCTTCGCAAGGAAAGTAGCATGAAAACTGCATTCTGGACACCCTTTGGTCGATGGCAATACCTGAGGGTGTCATTTGGAGTAAGCCTTGCACCAGAAGAAATTGAATGCTAGCTCCATGAGTAGTGGTCTTGCGAGATGACGTTCTATTCATGAGATACAGGGAGAGTAAAGAAAAATCCATAGTAGACCATGACATCAACCTGACAAAGCGCAAGAGAAACAACCCGAAGCTCAACAAAAATTGAGCGAAGACAGCCAGAAGTACATTTCATGGATTTGTTATTACCAACCAAGGTTTAAAACCGGATCCAGAAAAGGTGGAAGCCGTTAAAGAAATGCCTAGACCAACC
>CM042755.1:9337471-9384971 GCA_022496165.2 Catalaphyllia jardinei
CTTACCAAACTTTGTTGTTCCTGATTGATCTGGCTTGAAGAGTAGATTTTGCTCGTCCTTATGTTGGACTAATACTAAAACCACAAAAACCAAAAGTCTAGTGAATACATCTTGGTGAAGTTATCTTATAGAATAGTCACCAACCATTGAGATTCTTTGTGCCTGTCGCATATCGGATGTCTTCACCATCCGGTAAATCTTGCCAAGATGTCACATGGGCAAAGATGATGACAGAGATAATAATCGAATATACTGCTTTCTTTTGAAGTGAGCATAAATCATGGACAGAAGCGAGATGTGTGCCGGGACATTCGTTCAGGACAGTATTACCTGGTGGGTCAGAGTTGGCAGCTGGACCAGTGTACAACGTGTTATTGTGGTAAAAGTGGCAAGGCAGCTTGTGCAGTGCAGATGTGTGAGAGAGATCCTCAGTGTAACGATCTCCTTCATGACAATAATCAGTGCTGTCCAAAGTGCAGGGATGAGAATGGTAAACAATTCACTGATTTTCTAAGCTGGTGTTTTCCATTGCGGAAGTGATTTAAATGACTTTTTAATAAATTGTTACCGTCAGTATGAATTTAATTATGTACAAATCATTTGTAACTCATCATTAAAGGTTCATGGAAAGGTATGTTCACAAAACTGAAAAAAAGAATATTGTTTTGGAAAATTCCATTTGTCTCGGCCCCTATGCCGACCACAACTGAACTATGTTCTCCAAGGTAATCATGATTGATGATCACGGTGAATTCATGTCACTGGTGTTAAAAGAATTGTTACTTTTATGTTTGATGTGTACCGATTTCAATTCAGTTCTTCGACATCTTTTTGTAAGGTCGCTTACAAAATTAAATGGTTGGTTGTACTTTTTATTTAGTTGTGAAGTCAACCAGCAAATGTTATGACACAGTAACAGAAAAGTATTACAGAGAAGCTGAACTGTGGCAAAGAGATGAGTGCACATCTTGTTATTGTGGAACTGATCGCAAACCGGAATGCACCGAGACTACTTGCCCACCACTGTTTTGTGAAGCACCGTTGAAGATCAAAGAAAGATGTTGTCCTGTTTGCCCAGATACCATTCAACAAGGCAAGGACAACTATAGCAATTTTTGTCTTTTGCTTCTTTTTACATTTTGTGTTTTTATTTTTGCAATGCTTATTCAGGTATGCAATCTCTGTGTTTTTTTTAGTATTATATAATATATTATGTGCTCGCTGGGAGGTCCTTACCGTGAAAAACTGTGAATGAGGTCTTGAAAATGCTGCACGAGGCCATCTTCCCTCTTTATGCCAGTAGGCAACATTCTGCTTCAATTCTGCCCAGTTCTTGGCTACTGCTCTCATTTCATACCAGTTATTTCATCCTTCCTGTGATCTGTCTACTCTTCTCTCCACTGCCCATTTAACCTCTGTACGGCGTCTTGACGGCACCCTTCAGCCACTGGATCTCTGTCCACGAAGAACATGTTCAATAGCATTGCCGGAGGGTACTCCCGGAAAAATTGGTTGGGCGTGTGTGGCCCAGTTAGCAAAACCTTTACCTTATTTATGACCAAATCTGCGATTTTCCCCACCGGATCAAGAATTTGATACCTTATTTGTGACCTGATCCTTAAATTGATACCCTGTTTCAGACCTGCCTCATAATGATTATTAGTTCCCCAGTTCAGACCAATGTAAAGGTTGCGCTAAACATAATTTGAGAAGGGATTTTGTCGATGGTCTTCTTCTAAAAAACATAATCAATTTTAGACTAGTGCAAAAACCATACTTAATTCTGTTACTGTGTGTCCTCCTGGTGATTCATAGCAATGATCACTTGGACGATCCATTTATCATTGGAATCCTTCTCAAGCATTTAAACTGGGATGCAGTGAGTTTGGGTTTTTTTGCTCTTAGTCATCTGCCACACTTTGGCAATCCAAGTCACCAATCAAATTTTTCCATTTTTTGCAATTTTCCATACGTTCACTGAAAAGCAAACAAGTAAAGAAAGGAACTAGAGTCCATGTTGGCTGTCCTAAAGACGTTTTTTCTTTTTCTAAGGAAAATTTAAGTTGTTCAATCCTTTCGATTGTTTAAGGTGTGCAGCGGTGCTGTGCAGTTAGTTGTTTGCTGTTAGTGTTCTAACAGTAGTGGTCAGCTATGCAAAAGCGTTCCCTCTTTTCCCCTCACTTAGAATGAATCTCGCTATCTAGAATTCTTGGTGGAAAAATTCAGTTAGCATCATCAATATTGTAGGCTTATCAAACTGAGAAAAATTGAAGGAAATATATTTTTCCTCTCCTCTAGTTTTGAGAATTTCTTGCCTTGGAAGAATTGTATATTTGACAGTGCTAAACTTTAAGTTATTCGTGGGCCATGCACTCGTGTGGGTTGCTTTTTTCTAGATTTTCCACTACGTAACTTGTGAGCTTCCATGTCTGATTTTTGTCCTGTAGGGCTCAAGGTATTTTTGCCCATGAAAAGTTTGCGGTTAGAGTTTCCAAATGAGGCTTTCAATTCACGGTTTCATCAATGTTTGAAGTAATATGTCAAACATGAGAGACCGTGTTTAACTACCTTGCCGAACACTGCAAAGGGAGTTAAACATACGAAGCACAGCAGACTATTTTTAATGAAAACATTGACAAATTTTCCAGAGAACTAAATAAAAGCACTTACTTTCTCAGGTTGTATGTATGATGGAAAAAAGTTTCTACATGGTGACTTCAAACTGCTGATGGATCAGTGCACATTGTGGTAAGTGTTGTAGTTGATTTGTGCTGTTCTCTCCAGCCTGATATTTTTTGGATTTCCCCACACAGTCAGTCATATATATTTCCATATCATGAAATGAGAATCATGTCAAAGGTATTTAAAACAAAAAATGGCGAAATGACAAAATGGTAGTTAACAATGTGAGAGAGCTAACCACCTTTGAGTGAGTGTTATTTAGGCTAACCTGATTGCTAACCGTAGTGCCATTTCATTATTTCACCATTTCATGCTTTCAACACGTCCACGCGTCTGGCCGGTTCTCGGAATATTTAGAACCCCTTTTTTTCATCTAGAAGAGTGTGACAGATGTTTTTGTGTAGCAAGTGATGATTCTGCTGCAAGTAAATTCTGTCATGAGAAACAATGTTGCAAAAAGGGATACTAAATTTTGAACCATTTAAAGGTTTCAAAGTCAAAGTTTTACTTAAATTGTTAACGCTAGTATGAGTATTGAGTTGTAAAATGCCACCCACATAATTTTGTATTTTTCAGTAATTGTGACAATGGTGATTGGCACTGTTCAAGAGACAGCTGTTTGGGCTCAGAGGGTAAGTCATTAAATGACATTTCTTGTCGTTAATTGGTTTACATTGAATAAAATGTTGTAAAGAACGTGTTATAATTCAGTGTTCCCAAAGTCAATTCCTGTTACTCCATGCGACTGACTAGGTCGTGTTAAACGCAACCCCTCCGCTCGTTGAAGAATCACAATTCAAAACGTCATATGTTTGTTACAATATTTGTGTAAACTAGCTGTGCTCAATGTTCCAGTTATCTTTCAAGTTTCATTCAACATATTGAGAATGTATGTATGCTAATGAGGCCTTCTAATAGACCTGGAAAACTGTGTTCTAAGTTTATAGAGTGACTTCGAAACAAAGAGTGTGTGCCTATGGAGTTCAGAAAAGAACGCGTAACATACTAGAACGAAAACAAAAAACAAAATTGTATTACTAGCGGAGCTCCAGTGGTTTAAAGGGCTGCCAAGAAGAGCCCCATAACTATATGAAAAAAACCACATGCATCCATTATATAGAAATAGAAAACCATGCAACTCTTTTTTCATGGTCAACATGGTTAGCAGCGAGAATCATGGGTGCGGGCGGCCAACGACGACGACGACGATGTGCAACATGGCAGCATGCTCCAACTAATAGCTCGACCGAGACATACAGCCTTGATTTACAGGGTACTATTTGATATTGGACATCCATGTTATAGTCAATTGACAGCTGTCAAAGCAAGGTATCGGCTGACCGTTACCAAACGTCTATCAAAGATACCTGTTTATTTAAGTTTACCGCTGACCAGTTACTGGTTGTTTTGATTGGATCGTGGCCTCATGTTCGGTTAACTTGTTAATCAGGACCGGTTGTTCTGGAGGTGTACAAATGTTTTCACTACTTCTGTTGTGAATTTTGAGATAATTGAAACTCAAAACAGAAGGCCAAACAAAGAATGATTATAAACAAAACCTCGCCGCAAAGTTACAACTCTCGCTTATCCTGGGTTAGCTTAATCGGGCTTTGACCAACCTTGGCTAGATCTATACATTATTAGTTTTAAAAGAACAAGTTTGCACCTGGACAAAGTGCTCATGAGTTTCACAAGTAGAACTTGTATTATTAGACGTGAATAAAGCATGCTGTTCCCCAAGTGGATTATATTAGGTACCATCATTAGTCACTGTTTGGGATAACGTTTTCATGCTTGGGGAGGAATGAAAACCAGTTTTACATGTAGTGCAACTGATACAACAACGACAACGCCTTTATTTCGCCTTCTACATAGATAACATAGCGTAACATAGATAAGATAAAAAAAAACGTTTTGTTGGTACTTGGTAAAGCCTGGAGCTGAAATAATCCTAAGATTTTCTAGCCAATTCTCCAGATTTTAAAGTTGTAAATAATTCAGATTAGAAACTATTTTAAACGAAGCAGTTTTAAATGTGGAATGTAATAAGAGAGAGAAAGAGTATATGGTTAGGTTAGGTTAAATATGGTTTCAGTTGTTTTGAGAAGAAGAGTATATGCGTAAGTTGTATTTCATTATGTTGTTCTGACAGTAAATAAGGTTTCAGTTGTTTTGAGAATTGGTATACGGTTTTAAGATTTAAGGGAATTTTGTCCCAGATAATACATGCAGCATATCCGATTGTTTGTTTTTCCATATTAGTTCGCACTTAACGTAAAGGTTTTGTTTCGATGCATACCTGGTGTTGTATTTGTGTACATTACTGACATAAACCTAAGTTCAACCATTGTGAGAACAACCTGGGAGAGAAGCAATGTTCAGTATTTCTTAAATTAAACAAAAATGGTAAGGGTAGTGGGACTTTGGTTGTACTCTTATTAATAGACTTTGTATAAAAGATGCTAAATCGAAGAAAACTTTGCACCTCATCCGATTATTTCTGAATTTTTCAAAAGAGCAAAATGCTGACTTGCCATTTCCTTTTCAAGCATTGGGAGCAAACGTAAGTTCAATTGAGAGACACACTAAAGCTTTGGGTGGGGAGACCCCCTTGGGGAGGGACAAAAAATATGTAGAGGGGCATGGGTGCTACGAAAACTGGAACGCGTTCGCAAGCTATGTAATACATGTTTTAGACTAAAGGATAAATGTCATTTAACAATTTGACTCATACTTAGTGTGCATCACTGAATCACAATGCATGAGGCAAGTTTGGAAATCATGAAACAAGCGCAAGGGGTCAGAGACAAGCTTTTTGATTGCTTTCCAGACTCCCCATGTGCATCATACTCGATGCCGGCGCACAGCTCAAAGCATGAATTAACAATACAAATTGCTCGTTATCATCAGTGAGCCCACATCTTTGGATTTTATTAAATAGCCAGGAAAGCCAACCTTTCAAACTCGGTATATAGGTCAGCGTGCGTCATAATCCAGTGATGCACTCATGTGAGCAAAGTTAATTTCGTGCCTCCAGAGAATTGTTTTCGCTTGCGATCGAGAGTTCATCATTGTGCAATTACTCCCAGTAGCAATGTCATAAACAGTGATGACCCAGCTGTGTCAGCTATGCTATAACATGTGTATGTGGTCATGAAAGCTACATTAAAACAGTCAGATGCAGGTTCGGTGATAGTCCCTTCAACAGTTGTAGCAGTGTACACACATGCATGATCCGTTCCGCATGGCTTTGACAAGAACTTATGATTCGCTGGTCTATAGTTTTTATGTATTAATGATTTCCGTTTTCGTTGTTTCAGTACATGAAGATAGACGGCCGAGCTAAACTTGTGGGTCCGAGAAAGAACAAGACAGCCAATCAAGAAAGTCAAGACAGGGCTGTTAAGTACCAAAGAAGGAATATCCAATATTTCATCATGAGATAAAATCATTTTACATTAAAAGCTGATTTTGTATAGGTGTTGGTGGAAAGCAAACACTGTATATTAAATGCACGGGGAAGCATGTATGTATAGGCATTTAGATAACATTTGTCAGGCTGTCATGTTGCAATTTCCGCCTAATCTAGACTTGATGAATTTGAAATTTCTCAAGAAACAAAGACAGCATCAGTGACAGGAAAGACGTTATGTTATTCTAGACCAAATATAAACCATATAAAGAGCAAAGCATTGCACGAGTGATAACATTTACACAAGAGAAAATTAAAGGGTAAGAGAATAGGGTTTACCTCGGTATAAAAACCTCTTTCTGGTTTGGTCAGGTAGCGATATGCCTTTGAGACCACGAAGCTCTAAAAGCCAGACGATATGCTCTTAATTCGGAGGCATAGGACGTCTTCAAGCGGATAAATCCGACTTGAATCAGACGATCAAAAGCTTTACGTCAGGTTTGATCTCACAAAAAAACCAGCGTAACTTAGAAGCAAGGAAGAGGGGGGTTACCTAGGTGTAAAAACCTGTGAAGTTTTTCTTTGTTTGTAGCTATTGTTATGGTCCTTTGTTTTATTTGTTTTACGCCACTGGTGAGTGTTAAAGGTTCTTACACCGAGGGTGAGCCGAGATCCATGTAGGTCCCATGGTAATCCCTCTTAAGTTATTATAGAAACGGTAGCCATTTCTTCCATGGATGTTACTGTGACAACACATGCTGCATTGATCTTTTTAAGGAGTAAGAAAATCGCACGTAAAGCAGCTTGGCTGTAATCTGCATCATGGGACTGACAATTGTTAGACCCTCTCGGGGTTTCTACAAGTGGGAGTCACTTGAAAATAACTTAAGAGGGACTACCTTGGGAATATGACCTGTATGGGGATTTACTATTCAGCCTCTCTTGACTTGGGTCACCGGTACAGTGTATCTTGAGCCATCATTTAGTGGCGTTTGCCTTATCTGACCTGTCAGATATACTTGGAAGGTTATTGATCATTTACATTGAAATGATTTTCTGTTACAGCAGCTGGTGCAAATCAAGGCAAAGTAGGAGCAAAACTGTCCATAGTGCCATCAACAGTCAAATTAAATGTCTTAAATTCTGGAAAAATAAAATGCGCCCTTTTTCAACTGACCCAGTTTCATGGATCACATGGGAACAATCTGATCGCAAACCATGAAGTGATGAGCACACAAGGATAGGTCTTGTTCCTAAACACGGCCAGACATTTCAAACTTTGGAATTGTGTAAGTGTAATTGTATGCTAACATAATGTAATACGGTAATGGTTAGGATTAGTATTGGGTAACATCATGTAATGGCTATGACTTCAAATGTGTATCGTTTTAAATTTAAAAAAGCCAGCAAATAAATAAAACAACCAGAGAACAGACAATGAGTTCATTTTTACTTAATAAATTCTATTTGTTTTAAGTTCGGGGCTTCAAGTTTGCAGTCTTCAACCGCGTACTTTGATGATTTCCTCTACATCGCGCTTAAGGTTATTTTGCGAGTGTGGCAAACATCTAAGGGTCTAGGAGGTTGTATTTTCTTAAAGGTTGAGCATGACTCAGTCTCAAAATTGTACCAGAAGCCTCTCCTATTAGACCTGTTCTTTCTCAGACACAAAGTGAAATCATGCTTATCAAATCTGGTGACTTCAGTTTCTTCTTTTTCATTGCTTTGTCAGTGGAAGGTCAAGATCCTAAAGCATCACAAAATAAAACATATTAACTACGAACGAATCAAGAAGTTAATTTAAAGAATGTATACCGTTTGCAGCAAATTGATAATTCAAAACTCAAAAACAGTGCCAGCAAGCGATCAAGTTTTTCCTTCCTTCCCCGCCCCCCCCCCCCCCCCCCCCAAAAAAAAAAAAAAAAAAGAGGAAGAAAACATTGGAACATTAGACTCATTGTGTGGATCAACATGAGCACTGAGTTGGTTTGTGAGGGGGTGGCGGTGGGCTTTATTGCCAAAAAGGTAAAGCAACCCAAGACTTCTCATTAGGATTGTTGCCTGTCTAAAGGCTGGTTTTCACTAGCGACGGAGTCGTAGTCGGAGTCGTAAGAGACCTTATGACCTAGTGAAAATCGAAAACGGAGTCATAAGCTCGACGGAATCGGAGTCGGAAGAATTTCTTCCGATTCCGTTTATGACTCCGTCGCTTATGATCCAGTGAAAACTAGGTTGTCAGAGTCGGAAGCAGAAGCGGAGGAACCAGCCAATCGCAAGGCCTAGAGTTGAACCTTATTATTGGCTTATTCTTCCGCTTCTACTTGCGACTCCTACAATGCAGTTTTCACTTATTCGTAAGCGACGGAGTCATAAGCAGAATCAGTGTCCTGCTTCCGACTCTGTCGGTTTGATTTTCACTAGATCGTATCGCTCAACGCTTCTGATAACGACTCCGGCCATGACTCCGTCGCTAGTGAAAACCAGGCTTAAGGGAGCAACAATCGTTATCTCCATCGGGAGGACTAAGGCGTTCTTGTAAAGTTTGTGTTTAAGTACAGGTCGTTCTGCACTACTTGTCAACTCTTTGGGTGGCCATACTATGTTTTTTCATCTTGAATAGTTCTTGGGACCCACGAGAGACACGTGGGATCAATCTCCTGATAGCTAGCAGGCCTAGATGAAGCCTTCTTCTCGTAGTCATCAAATAGATCCTGAATAAATCAAATATGTGTCAGTTATTTTATGTAAAAAACCTACTTACAGCTGAAGGATTGACCAACACTGCTACAATAGGTTCTAAATTGTACAATGTACAATTCTGTGCAAATCGGAATGAAAACCATCACCTACCACGTAATTTATAATGCTGAATCTTGGCATAGCCAAGCCTTAAAATCTAATTTGTCAGCAGACCCATTAGAAGCGTTGTACCAAAGTAATACACCTACAAAAATGCGCTGTCATGTTACCATAAATTGTCATAATAATCTAGCATTCGTTAGGTTCAGTTGGGTCCCTGTCTCGAGTTCTGTGCCACTTCCTTCAAAGCAGCTGTTGCTTGAACCTACGAAACTAGGTTATCTGCTGTTAGCATGTACAAGATACTAAATTATCTTTATATTATATACATTTCTTTGCACGGAGTGACACTCACCGTAGCTCTTAGAATGACGTGTTTTCCTTTCCAGTACTTCAGAATACCCAAATACTGTAGAGTACTAATAATGTCACTTGGATGAAGTGCTGTTTCCTGGCTGATGTCTGAACAAATAGCAACAAGTATCATTCAATGGATCGCCGCTTAATTTCAAGCTTGCCTATATTTTTTAATTTTAAATGTACATACTATACCGGGCTTACTCAGATCTTGTTAAATGGTTTATTTCACTATAATGGTGAGGTTTTGGAACAGGTGTTTCACCATAACAACTACAAACTATCTTTTGCTCTCTGTAGTGGGGCATAAACAGTACCTCACGGGTATTACGGAATAATTAACCGCGCAGCCGTAGGCTGGGCGGTTCTTGCTCGGCCTTCGGTTTTTTTTTTTGTCGGTTGTTTTGTCGGTTACAAATCCCAAACCTCTGCGGATGATGTCATTATCAGCCAATTACAGGCCATTTCTCAGTTCTTTTCGTCATATCTCCCCTCAGAAGGGTTTTGTCAAGTTAGCGAATTAACTGTTTAGACAAACAATGGCCGAGACGGGAAAAATGTTTATTTGGTCAAACTTAGGCCAAAATCCTTCAGTGATGGCCGTCAGGACATTTGCAAGGATAAAGCATCTAATTTGGGACCAGCTGCTGGCTACTAAGGCTGAAATTATCCAGAGTTAAGCTGTACTTTCGTTTTGCTTGCGAATCAGAAGATTTTGTAATCTGGAATTTTTGTTTCTGTTGACTTTCGAAGGGAATATTCAATGCACTGAAAAGGTATTACGTCTGATGTCAGCAATGGAATACGCTGACGGTGATAAATAAGATCGTCTTTACTTCGCCAGAAGCAATGGAGGAATCTTCTGGGGAAGAAAAAGTTAAAACCTAGCCTTAGCGCTCGTCAAACACTTTTAACATATGAAATTTATATTCGTTTGAAAGGTCAAGGTATTTTTTTCTTAGATGTAAACAAAATTCTCCGTTTACAAGTCACGCTAGACCCGCGCCATGCAAAGAATGTAATCAGATACACCTTTCAGCATATATATGCTGAAAGGAAGCCAGACTCACGTTTTTGCGTAATGAAATTCGGTCATTATGTAACTGCAGATGACGGCGGTAACTATGTCACGTTTCATGAGCTGAACGTTCGCATAAAGATTAAAAATAAATAAAATCTCTTACAACCCAGGCACTGAGCCAACTTAATTTGAATCACGCAATCTCTGTTTTTTCCAATCTTTTAAGGTAAAGACTTATTTCCATATCTCAAACCGCCCTCTCCCTATTCACTTACATTCACATGAAATTTCTAAGTTTTTTGACACAGAGACTTGCTCAACGTCAAAATTTTCGATGTGACGAGGTAGATTTGAACCCGGCACGCCAGATCGGCAGTCTTGATCTTCTATCCTAACCACTAGACCACCGAGGATTCGCCGCCAGTGGAAGGTTTGATTTAAGTACTATATCGAAAACCCGAAAGCTATAAAGAAGCTAACCATTAATTAACCCTAACCCTAATCAGTATTTTCAGTGCTTAGGCCTACAATCGGTATTTACTTTGTGTACGCATCACAACGTATCCAAGGGTGGTGGAAACAAGTCCCAACCATCTTTTAAATTGTTTCCGGGTAATGTTTTCTCGCAAAACGTTGTTGCTAAATATTACGTAATGTTTTTGTGAGCGCAAAAGAGTTTAAAAAGCGCGGTTTTAAGTTTTTTTAAACTTCTTGTTTTGCCTTAGAAATAGCCCAATCTTGTTCCCAGGCTCTCTCTCCGACAGGGGAAGCAGCGGAAAGAGAGCCTGGGAATGACGTTGAAAATAGCCAATCAAAGTTTAAGTTGTATCGGACAAAATAAACGACTAAGAACAGAGTCGAAGCAAAAATAAATTGAAACATGTTGATAAGTACGAAGACCAGCGTTCTTATTAAATAGAACGTGAAAAGTATCCCACGGGTTTAAATTTTTCATCCTTGATTTCTACAATCTCACAATTTTTTTTCTCGTAATATAAATGCGTTTGCCAGCCGGAAGTTCTATGTAAAACAGAATCAAAGTGGTTATGAGCCACTCAACTTGTTAACAGTGAAAACTGTGACTCCACCAAACGGAATTTTAAGAAATAGTGCAAACGCAGCAGTAAGAGAATACAGGGGGAAAAAATCACACCGCGAATCCTTGTCCGAAACGGTTACCACAAGGAAATTACCCTTTGTTATCCAATCACTAAAGCTAGGCTTTCTGCACGCTCGACCAAGTAATAAAATCCCTATATTTTGGGTTCTCATTTACTTTCCTAATTCCATTAAAATTTTTTGTTCTTTTCCCTACCAATATACAAAATGTAAGTGATTCCTCCCCCTACATTCATTTTCTGAAGGCTTTAGCTCATCCATTGCCCTGTATGGTAATGTTTGACCGCTCTATCGATATATTGTCCCAATTACTTTTTTACGCTAAATACCACTAAGTCTCTCATTCATGCAAGTTATGTATAGTTTATATATCGTTGATGCCACACTGATCTTCAGTTACGCATTTAAGATCGTAGGTTCTGGGGTCAATATTTCAATTATTGGCCTCAAAATATGCGATCTTAGAAGTAAACTACAGTGTTCAGCATGGAACCACTGTCATCCCACAAGGACAGTCTTGGTTGTGTGACCAAATACGAATACCCCATGTTGTAATGTTTTCTCTTTTTCTCTTTTTACTATTACTTTTTTTACCTTTCCAAGGCGATATTAGTTAATGCAGAATCCCCAGCCCTGTGTTTTGTCTCTCAAAAAGGTGATAAACGAAACGTATAATTTGGTCTTTCCTCGATTCTCCTGTCAGTTTCTCGTCTTACAATATTAATCACGGCTCTCTAACCTTGAGCCTGCTGTGCTAATTGCCCAGCGTTTTGGTACATGCGAACGTAATTGTTAATATTTTCACTGGTACAAGTGGCGCACTAGGATAATCATTCGGCCCTTCAACGCGGGAATAAGCAAGTTCGAATTTCATAGGTAGCAAGGTTTCTTATTTCTTTTCTTTGTCACTGTTTTTTTAATGTATACGTTTAGGTCAAGAAACCGTTGGCCGAAAGATAGCGTGTCTCTCCATTTCTTGTGTTGAAAAAATTGTCTGGAGCTTTTAATCAACCGATCTTGACTGTTTTCGAACTCACAATATGCTAGCTACTAGTATCACGTAGGTTTGTGAAAAAGCAACCATTTAGACTTTCCATTGCCATTAATTCGCCAGGAAAGAACCATAATTCTTTTCCTTTCAATTGACAAATCGTTTCAACTTCTACCTCTCAAATATAGCCAACATGACCAGTTGAGATTTCATTGTTTTAAAACAGACATTTGATTGGCTGGATTTGAATGTTGTCATCTTCTCTTCCAGTTCTGCCATCTGATTGGTTTTGACTGTATGGATAGCCACGGTTTTATTGAACGCAATGCAAAAAATGTTCTTATTTCCAGTTTTAGGCTTGAGTTTCAAAGATCTCTCGAATCCGGTCTACTCGCATGAGCTTCTTTCCTGAACAGCTGCTGGTAATTCAGCTTACTCCGTTTTAAGTGGTATGTTTTAGTAATCAAATAAAGCTTCTTTGGGGATTTGATTCAAATTTTCCAACGACTATCCCCGACCTTTTCATATGAGGGTCCGTCCCCCTCCCGGGGGTGGGGGGGGGGGGTCGAAATGTCTAACAAGAAGTGGGTGCAGAGTTCAATTTTTCCCCATACAGTCCTCCCTACCAGCAAGGAAATACCTCTTCGGTTCCTAAACAAATTCAAGATCCGTGCTCCAAGTTATGGACCAGGTAATTCCCCTTCAGTTCACGGCCTCAAACATGAAGCACAAGACAAAAAATAAGGGACCCATAACCTACAGTTGAGACCGACAAGAAGTGCTTAACCTAAGTGGGGGTTTTCATTTTGTCTCTTGTCTGTCTGACAGGTTCGCGAAACCATTTCAAATCACGTGGAAGGGCTTCAAATGACTGACGAGCGTGAAAAGCAAAACTAGTCAATTTGAAATTGTTGCTAGGTCATTAAGATGCCCTCGGGCGACAAAAACAGTTCAGCAACGATTTTGCAGCACTAACTGGGATAGATAATTGTCTTCATAACCTGTTTTATCAATTTATTAAGGCAAATGAACCTCCAACACGTCTATCCACTTTCTTGGTGTTAAAGACATTGCAATTACAACATGATTCAAAAGATACTACACAACACCCAAAACAGAATTTCTGGTCTTGCTAGCCAACAGTAAGATATACCCCTTACCTTTAATGGAGATCGTGTCAAACCCAAAATTCTTGAGATACTTAAGCAAAATGCTTTTCCAATAACTGCGATAACTAATCAGACCAAGATCTGATAGAGGCTTCTCGGGTGAACCAACTTTTCCTTCTACTTTTGATAGGAGATAACCTGAAAAACAAAGCAAGTGCAGTAACACAAACAAGACAGTACAACACTGATATATTGAGGAAATAAGACTGCACAGAAAATTATCTAGCCGTCTTCTTGGCCAAAAATTTTATCAAAACTGAAGATCACCAACAGACTGATAATGAATGTACAGAAAGTAACATTTGAGTTTGACACAAGAACAGCATTGGACAAGTGACAGTTATTAACAGTTGTTATAACATTCTAACAAGGCGTAATTTGCATGATGTACTCCACGGTTAATTTCCATTAAAACTAGCAAAGTACAATTTGCAATAACCGCATATAACGAATGCTAATCAAGGCAGGAATTTTAAGTATTTTTACTAGATGTACGTTCAGAAGTCCAGTACAGTGTGGGAATGGGTACAGAGTCAAGATAAAACCCCTGGTGGCTGGTATAGAGCAGGACATTAAATTTATTGGAGGTTTAAATGCAGATATGTATAGAAAGCAATAAAGTAAATGAATTTACAAAGAAAACAAACAACAACAACAATGATACTATATGTTAATGTTCTAACTATTTAGATCTATAAGGATGTTTAGAATTTATACAAGAAGGTCCATAACATTTAGAGCCAACGAACTTGTTCTGGCCTGGTGTGATTAGTCCATTGGCAATCAGAATTGAGATTTACGACAACAATGATGACGATGGTTAAGCAGATAAGTAATCACACAGTAATGCAAGTACTGTAATTAGTTTTCTGTATGTGTTTGACTGTACAGTCACATACAACTGTATTTGTCAATTTTATAGCAAGGTATAGATACTACAAATATTGTACATTAAGACTACTTACTGAAATCAATAAGCATTTTTCCATATCCTTGTTTCATGTATATTGGCAGGGTAAGTATACATGAAACATTGTAGTTCAAAAAGGACTTTTTTTCCTTCAAGTGAAAAGAACAAAAAACATCAAAACACCGAGTTAATAAATAAATAAGATATTTGAGCTAAGTTGCGTTAGCATAGCTGAACTGTGTACCAGGGTGGTTACTTAAAGGATTCCATTAGTTCCTTCACTGCACTTACGCAACATAACAGGTACAGAATTACGCAATTCATAATGAGGCCAAAAGAGGTACAGACCTTTTTCCATATTTGTGTTAAAACACCCTTTGGAAAATGCATTCAATAGTATTCCACAAATCCATCCCCCTCCTTCACCTGGCATCCTTTAATGTTGCACAGTTCTTGCAAAAGTAATAACAAATCCCCAGTGGTGCAAAAATATATCATGTATCTTACCTTTGAAAAGTAACCAATCATGTGACAGCCTGTCGAGTCTGCTACTGTCATGACATAAAACAGGAAAGGTTCCACATCGTAGTAAAGAGTCTTGTGATTAAGAAATAACTTGGCCAATAAACACAAGTTTTGACAGTAAACCTAACCGGCGGAAACAAAATAAAAGGCCTGAGTCCCAAGGCATCATTGTAACTAAATGCAATCAACGTATATATACATAAACTGCCTTCACACCTGTCTTAAATGGTACAGCATCTGATCTTAACACTGTCAAATCTGGAATACCGCAGGGTTCCGTTTTAGGACCGACCTTATTTTCTCTCTACACAAGTGATTTACCTGAAGCTATAACCACTGCGACAACCTACATGTATGCTGATGATACTACCCTATATTGCATTGGCGATTCTATCGACGCAGTAATTTCTGAACTTAACAAAGCTTTGGAAGAGCTTCTATACTGGTGCATAACAAACTCGCTTGTGCCTCATCCAAAGAAATGCGAAGCAATGATCCTCCATCGTGGTAGATTCACCGGCCCTTTGAAAGAGTTAACGTTGGCCCAGTACGCCATCAAATGTGTTACACACTCTCGTCTATTAGGAGTATTGATAGATGATCAATTAAACTGGTCTCAACATGTTAGTGTTGCTAAAAAAGGCTTTGTTGATAAGTTAAACTTGTTAAAACGCAGTAGATTTCTTCCAAAGAATATGTTATTAGACTTGTAGTTTAGAGTTATTATGCCGTCGATCGTATATGGTATATCAGTATGGGGAGGTCTCACAAATTAGGAAGGGTTTAAGGCATTAGAAGCACTGCATTGTAGAGCTGCGAGAATTATCTTTGAGCTACCTTGGGAGATGTCCAACGCAGATGTTATGAAAAAGGCTAATTGGTCTTCTTTAGCCTTTATGTATAAAATTAGCTTAGCTAAGCTTATGTATAAAATCTACAATAACCTGACTCCTGACGCTATGTCAGCTATTATTAAGAACAATATTATTATAACACCAAGCGATACCAACTAAGGAAGAAACTGAAAATTGATGTCCCACGTTTTAACACCAACTACATGAGGAACTCTGTAGCTCGTAGAGGAGCAATAGTTTGGAACACGTTAGTTCCTTTACTTAATGACGATATAGACAATGTTAAGAAATACGCGATTATGGCAAGACGGTCAAAGACTCTGTTACACCTAGATTTTGACTGTATCTCCCCTCAAACATTAACCAGAAGGGAGGAAGATTTTAAGTATAATTAGTGTTAATAATCAGTCGATACTAGAGTACCACCTTGTATTTTAGAATTTTAAGCTTTTATCGCTTTAGACTTGTAAGTGTTGAGTAGCTATAAAGCTGGTGTACACCCTATTTATTTTCTATTTAATTAGTTATCTCCGGACTTAGTTATTTAGACACGACCCCACAAGCGAAGTGTCGCTTTAAATACTTATCGTGTATAAATAAAGATTATTGATTGATTGATTGATTGATTGATTGAACGTTAGATGGCAAGACAACATCAGTTACAGAGAGTTACTTTAAAGGATGAAGTTTTAAGAAGATGATCATGATTCCTTGGACACGTCCCTCAACAAAAACCTGACAATCACTATATCACAGCACTGAAAGGGCCCCCAAGGGAAAGAGAAAGAGAGGTTGGCCAAAAACAACATGCCGGCATACAGTGGAAAGGGAATGAGCAGTCAACGGACAGCGAATGTGTAGGCCTTATGCACCAATCTGGCACAAGGAGTTAGATGAAGGTGACTTGTCTTTACATCATGTGGTACATTTTTACAAGAACATTTGGCACTCTCATAGTTTGGTGACTAACCTTGTGGTTTTTTCCATCCACTTCAAATATAGAAAGCCCATTCTTTCGGTATATTTCATCTCCTGGTGGATATCTACTGTGGCATTTAGCCTAAGTAAACAAATGACAAGCTTGAAATGTCAAACGTTTGCTGAACAGGGAATATGTGTCTGAAAATTAACAGTATTTCAGCAGAAATTCATTGCCAAATATATACTTCACATCTGTCCTAGCTATTTACATCTTATTCAACAAAGGAGCATTTGCTGCAGACAAATTCAATTACACCTACCACATGTCTCCTAAGAACTGTTTGACTCTTCATATATTTGAGACAGAATTCACATATGTATATTTTACGCAGTCGTTGGAATTCCTCGGGATAAGGAGAAGAATACCAAGTATCTATCTCAAAAGAACCAAACACAATAGAACGGCTTCCAGATCTACCATTTAATGGCAGCAGTTCCTGCAACATAAGATATTCACATGTAAAATATACTGTTTTTATTATAGATGAACTGATCAGGCATCAGTTAAATCTAAGAATATCTAACCCTACTTTTTGAAACTCTTTGGTCAATTTCCTCAGCATGTGTTAGCAGTTTACACAGCCATTACAGCTTTAAAAAGCATTAAATTACCAACTCAAAAGCACAGTGTACAACATTCTAAAGATTTACATATCAAGATTTGCTCTTGGTAAAGTGCTGCCAACAGAAACATCCACACATGACTCACATTTTGACATGATCTCTTCTTGTTCTTTCCCACATTAATTATTTTTTTAAATGAAATTTCAGAAATCGTTTTCTTTACCTCTTCATTAGCATCTATAGATCTTTTCCAAGCCTCTTTGAACAGTTTGAAGTCAGCCTCTGCCGCTATGTCTTTGAGAGCTTCTTCATCTAGATGATCAACAGCTGAAGCACCACTTGTATCTGATTCACAGGGATGACCTGGCATGTTATGAAGATTTTCACTAGGTAACTTGCTCATCTTTCTGTCATTACCTTTCTGCAGACTGTGTTCCTCTGGAGTAATTTCCTTGCTTGTTACAGCTGCACGGATCTTTTCTGGCATAAAGGACAACTGAACCTACAACCACACAGAAGCTATATCTATTACAGCTAAATAGTCAGAAGGAATCAGTCTTAATGTAGAATGGCTAATTTGAGAAATGTAAAATTGTTCAAGGACGTTCGCACTAATTGTTTCTGTGTATCCTTACTGTGCACGCAAATTTACATGCCAAGTCATACATGAACGTGTGCGCTAAGTCATAAAATAAACAAATCATAGGGCAGATGGCCATTGCTAGAGCTTTGCCTGGATTTAACGATTGTGGACATTTGGTGACCCCAATTTTTCTTTCGATGGATCATTTTCTCTACTGATTTTCTACATTTAGGGAAAAAATGAAGAAAACCTATCGACTAGAAGTTTGGTTTTTGGCAAAATGCACATCGAATTCCATTCCTATTAGCTCTTCGTGCATCTATGCGGTGGTTTCAAATGCCTCTTAAAAGGTTAAATTTTGTGAAAATGTTATTAAAATTTAGAATTATTTACGCAACAGACCCACTTCTAAAAAATATGCTTACGATCGTTTGCCTTCGTTGACTCACCTTCAATATTTTTAACTAAAGTATAAACCCCTGTAGACCTTGCTCAATTATATAGCATAATTTTTTGACCACACGCTTTATCTCTGAAATGAAGACGGTGAAACCTTTTTTTTTTCATTTCTGGCACAAGCAACTCACTATCTGCCTGCAGTAAAAATTTAAAAAAACTCTATCGACTGGAAAATTTTCGAGCAAACGTCCTTAAACAATTTTTAATTAGTAACTTCCAAGGGGTATATTTAAAACACAAAATGATGAAATTTCACAACAGTTGGTTAAATACACTACTCAATAGTGCTCAGGTTAGCCTGAGTGCCACTGATTTGAAGGTGGTTGGCTCTCAATAATTGTATGTGTGATAACCATATTCCACATTATTTAGTGCTATTTAATCATTTCATCATTTCACCATGTCATGTTTTAAACATGCACACTTCCAAGAGCACTCAGAAGAAACCTTTCGGAAATGTGATGGGGTCTTTTGGGTATATCAACTAATAACATTTTTTGTACTTAAATATTTTTGGAGGGGTTTCATTTCAAGCAGCTTTCACCTTATCATCAAACATTTTTTTAGGTTGGGGACTGGTGTATGTCGTAACTTAAGTGCAGTGGGTAGTTTTGTGGTGTTCCAATATAGCTTTATTTGTATAGAGTAGGATAAACATCACTTCTAAATATTAACATTATTGTTGCCGAGGATCACACTTTTAGCTGCTTGTGTTTACATATACCATACTCCTTTGTTTTAGCACATCCTTCAGTTGATGTATGGCCAAAACTAAGAAATGTGTTTATCTGCACTCAAATATTAAGTTTGCACTTGCAGGATACTTATCAACTGACTTTGCTTCTTAATGTCTTCTTAGGCTGTTCCATCTTGTTGGGTGATCTACTTGATTTCACCTTTGTTCGCTCAGGAGAAACTGCCAGGTCTTTTTCTCTTTCTTTTGCCTTCTCCTGTTGACCACACAATAAGTTTAAGTATTCTTTAAAATCATGAGCATATTACCCTTGTACAAAAATGTTGCACAATGTACAGTACACAATGTAGAATTGCACAACTTTGACAATTCCCCAGTTTTCAGCTATGTTTTGAGTTGACAGACTGTTAACGAAATTTGACTAAATGGTAAATAGATGTCCAACAGTAGCAATTAAATGTGGACATGATGATAGATATGAATGCAACCATAACACTAATGGAAAAATGACCTGAAAAAAATTTCAGGCTCTGAACGGGATTCAAACCCACAACCTTTGTGTTACCGGTGCAATGCTCTACCAACTGAGCTATCAAAGCCACATGAAAGCAGTCGTTTGTGGGTTTTCCTTTTACGTTCAGTGGAGGTAGTGATGGCTTTGATAGCTCATTTGGTAGAGCATTGCATTGGTAACGCAAAGGTTGCAGGGTTCAAATCCAGTTCAGAGCCTGAAATTTTTTCAGCTTGTTTTTCCAGTGGTGTTATGGCTGCATTTGCATCTATTATCATGTCTAATTTTGACAAATATCAACCAAAATTATCAAATTCATGAACACTCACTCAGTTTGACAAAATTTTCTCAAATTTGCACATTTCATTACTGCATGCATTTCTGGACAGAGAGTTTGCAGACACTGGGGCTGAGGCAGATAGTGCTAACCTTGCTTATTCCCAGATATTACAAAAAAAACAGAATTAAACAATTGCTTTGTTATAAATTGTTACAAAAAAACCTTTTGAACATACCTAATTTACATTCAGTTTTAAGTGAAATCAACTTAGTCCCAACACAACTAAAACATTTGTCTTCCTGTAACTTTTTCTGGTCATTTTTGTCTTCACATACATTAATTATATGCTTATTTACTTAAACTGCCCTGGCTAGTTTTTTAGCATTTTCGACATCAACATCCTCAGTTGTTTCCTTATTTCATACACAAAAATGTGGTCAAAACAAAAACAACTTTCAACCTAAGCTGCCACAGTTGATAGATGACAAAAATAACAACCCTATTGTGCACAATATGTGACAAAATATTAAACAATATTTATTGGATGAGGTTAAGCATGATATCATGAATTATCAAAACCGAGGTCTGTGTTATCTGCTGAAGCCGAAGACTGAGGCAGATAATACAGACACGAGGTTTTGATAATTCATGATATAAGTGAAAACTAAATTCAATAAAAATAGTGTTTTGAATTTTGAGTTTAAGAACGAGGCAACAAGGGCTAATTTGCAAGAAAACAAAAGAATGCTAAAATGGCGGCCATTTTGGAATAAGGTGTATGCAATATCTGCAGCAGATATTGCATTTATCATATCAAGTTCACAAGCTACTGTAAATTGATTGAATGCTCTCGACCAATCAGGTTTTTCATAGTGAGTCTGATGTATAATAAAAACATTATCGGCAGCTAACACAAGAGTATGGTACTGTAAGTGGCTAATGATAACAAATATCAGGGGCATATGTCAGTCACAATAACTACACTAAGTATTGTTGTATACCCTTTCTACATGTCTTTCTAAAGTGAACAGATGTTTTTACAGTTGTGTATTTTGTTGGGAAGAAATGACTGGAATCAACCTCTCTCAAAATAAACATTTCACAACCAGGGATAAGCAATAAACTTAAATCAGCTGTTCTACAGTTTACATGCATTTTGTAGGTCCTCCTCTTATCAGAGCAGGAGGTCTGTGTGGGAGAATCTTGGCCAAGGGTGTGAGTACAGACCAAATGCAGTGAGGTCTGCGCCTATGACCAAGGTCAAGATTTTCCCATACAGACCGACAACTTGCTTAATAAGATGTCTATTATATGGCAAACAAGAAAAAATAATTTGTTTTATGTAACTGGTTTGAACTAGCTGACATTTTGCTTGCGAACAACGATCAGCTGAGCTTGAATCTGCCAAAATTTGCCCCTCGTCTTTACTTTTTTCTGCAGCAGGTTTTCTGTCACTTTCACTCATATTTTTAGAAGAAAATAGTCAATATAAATTTCTGTATTTCAGTTTGCAACTTTTTCACTGCAAATGCAACTGGTCTAGATGCCAGTGAAGACAAGCAAATCTAGACCCAGGTCAAAATCAATTTCAGCCAATCAAATTCACAAATTCAGTTGTTTCCAGTCCTTATGAGACAGAGCCATATAATAAAAATTATATTTAACTGCAAACTAACCTTGCACTCTTGTGGTGTCATATTATGATACTTTGGACAGCCAGATGTAGTATGATGCATTTCAAATCTGCCTGTCATGTGCCCTTTCCCATCACATCCAGGTGTAGGACATTTCTTCCTTCTTTTAACAGGTTGTCTTTCTTTAGCATCAGTGTTGGGTGTGTAAAAAGTGCCAGGTGAACTTTCTGATTCATTGTCAGTTTGAGATATTTCTGATGGTGTTTGAACTCTCCTTGGTCTCCCTCGCTTTTTCTTAACAGCATAAGTCTCTAAAGTGTTAGCTAATTGCATGGTGTTAGGGTTTACTGATGCACAATCAGGACACATACTGCTGCCTTGCACTGACTCTTGTTGAGAAACACATAATGAGTGGAATCCTCTGTCACAGCTGTTGCACATTTCAAGTTCCACCTACACACACATGATCAAGGCAATAATACTACTGCAAGCTCACACAGTCAGGTAAAACTACATGTACCTTATGCTAAAGCTGACTAAGTGAAGCTAAAATTTGGTGGCATCTGACCTACATATATAAAAGACATGCAGAATAGAGAAATAATATCAACATGTAGCACAACCAGGGCTCAAAATTAATGCTTGCAGACTCGCAAGATGCAAGTAATTTTGATAATCTGCAAGTAAGATAAATATCCACTAGCAAACGTTTGCGAGTTGGAATCATCCATGTCTCCCAAACATTTGGAAAGAATTTGCTAATAGGTCTCACCAATTTGCCAGTGGAAAAAATCTTACTAGTCAAACTTTGCAAGTGAACTGAAAAGTTAACTTTGAGCCCTGACAATAGAGTGCCAAGCCAAGTAATAAAATAAACCATCTTCCTGATTTGTGCTTCCCTTCAATATCTACTTCATTTTTAACTACAATTTTATTTGAGAAATTTATTTTCAATTTGTCATTTCTGTCTTTGTTCAAATTACATTAATATTTCAGATTTTAAACAATAATTATTGGATGAGGTTTTTGTGATATCCAGAATAATCAAGGTCTCGGTAAGGGTTATCAGTCTCAGCCTTCAGCTTCGGCTGATAACCCCTACCTCGACCTTGATTATTCTGGATATCACAAAAACCGAATCTAATAATTGTTTTATTATACATTGAACGCAAAAACTTGGAAGTCATGTTTCTGCTTCTTCACTGACGGCAAGCAGCACGAATCGCACGAAGTTGACATGATTACTTTTGGAAATCATGCTTTTCGGTCATACATGACATGATAACCGGTGACCTTGAGTGTCCTTGACATGATAACTGTATAATCTGCAGTTATGACGTCACGGGCGCTCTTTTCGAAAATTCACTGTTATACGCTTTTGGCTAATCAGAAAAGACTTAGAGAGTTCAATGTATAATAATACTACTAATTGAGCTGACTTCAGCAGAAAATTGCTTAAACCTTTACAGGGGTTTCATGTACAGTGGTGTATATTTTTTTACTATGCTGCATTGTGGTGTATGGTTGGATACTATACTTTGTGCTGTTACATGAAGTTTGCTGTGAACCCTCACCAGTTGTTATATAGTGTTCTCCTTTCATTAAGGACCATACATGTGGAAAACTGACTGGCTGTGAGAACATTGCTCCTCAGCGACAGCTGAGTGTGACAAATTGTCACATCTTAGTTCTCTTATAAAGAAAGTCATTTCAAAAATTATTGCCTGCCTAAGAAACCAATTGTCTTTTTGTTCAAAACCTTGATGAACCAAGTGCCTTTATTGAGTTCGCTGCATGTAAGGTAATCTGGATTCTGGAAACCAGGAAATATTTACTTGTGGAATCCGCAATCGTAGTCTTTCAGATCCCTAATTTTAGTTGAGGCTGAGTGCAAAAACAGCACGCAAACAAATAAAAAAAGTGCGGTGAGAGGAAGCGAAAGAAAACCTGCGGGCAAACTTTACAAAAGGTCATTCTGCCCACTTATAGACGGCCTACAGAGACCCGTTACTAACATGACCGCCAGCTTGTGGTTTTCAGTTATCAATCTTTCTTTCAAATGGCGCCAGCTTCTCCATTCATCAGAGACATTACTTGTGGAAGAGTTGAAAGATTAAACTCTTTCAAAAACTGGTGGGAAGGATTGCAAAGGAATCTTTCATTTACCACATTTTTATGCAATCATTCTGTTCTTCCTGAAGGCACTTCACTTGGGGAAACCTTCTAGCTTGTTGTTTACAACGGATTTGAACACCGCATCACTCATTGAAAGGCCTCTGACCACCGCCATATCTTATATCTCAACTGCGTCAGTAATGTCGACAAACAAAAGACAAAATCTGTCAAAATTGACTTATCAGAGGGTATACTAGATCCTGGTACACCAGAACGACCTTTTGTTAAGTTTGCCCACAGGCATTCTCTTTGCCGTGCTTTTTTTTTTCTTTGCATGCTGTTTTCTTTGCTGCGCCCTTACTAACTAAACGCCTGGAAGAGGCTATCCGTAATCCAGCTCTAGGAATTCGGAATCCCCCAATTCCAAATTCCAAAATCCAAGTTGTTGAAGATTCACTCCAATTTGGGTTGATTTGTCTGCCAAAACTGCATTTGACCAAAAACTACAATCTGGAGTCCAGCCCTTTTGGAATCTGGAACCATTGAGGTGAAATCGGGAATTCAGTACGTGGGATCTGGAAAATCTGGAAATCCAGAATCCTAGA
Organism: Catalaphyllia jardinei; assembly: GCA_022496165.2. Classification (NCBI taxonomy): domain Eukaryota; kingdom Metazoa; phylum Cnidaria; class Anthozoa; order Scleractinia; family Caryophylliidae; genus Catalaphyllia; species Catalaphyllia jardinei. The sequence continues at coordinate 9,361,737 of CM042755.1, forward strand.
CTGTCACAAATTACTTAACATGGGGTGACTGAGTGGTGTCATGCAGTTTGTCTACAAATATTAAGTATCAAGTTAACTTCATTATAATTAACAAATTATAGTTATACTTTAATTTCAACTTCTCATAGTTTGACCACAGGTAAATATGCAGGAGCTAGTCATCAAGTCCTTGCCAAACATGAATTTTGCACACTACATGTAACAGAATGTTAACTGATAGTTGACTTATTCAGTTGATGGCTTGTTTAATGCAAAAGACAAGAAAGCCATAGAATAAGAGCCTACCTCACTTTCAGCTGCCTCGCATATATAACACATTTTACACTCTTTACATTGCCACAAAGAACTGTCCAACCTGGGACAGGTAGTGCTGGATAGATTTAAACATGATCTGTGTCCTGGTGCAAACCAAATTAACAATAATTGAACAAATGCAAGATAACAAACCATTTCCACATTTGTTATATATGTTGCGGTTCAACTCTATTTTTGGTTTAATTTTTGTTAAACCGGTTTAAATTTTTTTTTGCTTTCATGGTCAAGCGGTGAAGACAGTGGGAAGCAGATCTAGAGGTTGGCGGTTCAAATCCCGGAGAGTACAAGATAAAAAGAAAAAAAGTAAAACCTGCTATTAATTAGTATTCATGCTTAATGCGGATTTGGGAGAAGGGGTAGAGTACATGTAGGTGGGACATAGAATAAATAAATCAGGAGGAAATCAGAAAGAATAGGAGAGAATAGGATAGAGGAATGTAAAAAGATATTTTCCCTTTTTTATAGATAACTGATAGCTGACAAAAAAAAAACTGGTTTGAGAAATTTAAACTGGTTTAAGAAAAATTAAACAAAAAAAAAACAAACCAACCATAGCATATACACTGTACTAGATAGTGTAACAGTTGCACTGGGATCAGCAGTCATCACAATAAAATTTAACTCTCCAAAATGCAACTCAGCTTAATGCAATTTTTATTTCACCATACTTGTCATTTAATTCAGGATCACATGTATAAACAGGTGGCAATTTCTTGTCACAATTGGGTCATTTCAATTGCTTACAAAAAGTCGCAACTTTGATGTCTTTGAGTAGTTTTTCCACAGAGCAAGCACACATGCTCTCAATTGGTTATAATGGCATTGTCAGAAGTTTGTTGTCTCTCAAACTGCCCTTCTGAATTTCCTCCACATTTTCAGCTCATTTTTTGCTACCCTGTAATCAATGGAGTAGCTCTGGTACAAGCAACCCTGGGCATCTTGGCCATATCTAGTTTAGAAGTTGTTTGTGTATGTCCACAGCTGTTTCTAGTTTGTTTGTAGCCTTATACAACTCTTACATCACAAAAACCTCCCGAGGGGATCCTTCCTGGTAAATGGTTTCACTACAAAAGTGCATCACGTTTTGAGCATGTGCACAACTCTCAGCCAGGGAGTATTGAATGAATGATTTCTAGCTGCTGGATACACATTTTCATTTTGATAATTCTTACCAATTATTCCACAATTTAAACACTGTAAGAATTCCTGATCATCCTCAAAGCCATGACAAATGACACAATCTTGTTGGTTGTCTTCTGAACTACTTCTTGTATTAAGTCGAGTGGATCTTCTTTTTGCTGGCAACGCAAAAACAAATGTCAATGTTTTTCAGGTTACTGAAAATAACTGTTGTGTTAGTATGTTAGCTTTTATTTACAGCTTGACCAATGGGCAAGCTGGAAAACTGAATACTCTTTACATTCCATGTACATGTATACCCTCAGGTTCAGGTGCTGGCTGGGGTCATTGAGACTTTGTGTTCTTAAAGGAGTAACATTACTCCCACAGCGCCTTCTTAGCCCAAAGCAAAGTTAGGAAAATGTAGCAACTCCACGCAATGAGATCGACAGCGGCATCCTACCAAGGATTGAGATACTTTTTAGACCAAAAACATAGGAACACAATTTAAAAAACAACGTTGAATTAAAGAATCTCTGATTAAATAATAATGCTGATGGAAATTAAATACTGATAAACAATAAGAACATGTCTCACTTACTGTACTTATCAATTATAATTTTCATACACTAACCTTTAGGCACTTTCATATTCCTCCATGGATAACTTGATGATCTTTTACTGGGTGAAGGACTTCTTGTTATATCACTGTTGCTATCTGAGATTTCCACTACATCAACTTCGAAATCTGAATCATCTGAGAAATCATGGGTCACCTGCAATCATTATACCAAAGCAAGGGTCAATCAAGTGTCAATCAAGTGTTGGTCTACATGTATTGTCAACTGAGCATCGATTAGGGCTGCAACAATACAATTTCTCATGACACGATACATATCTTAATACAAGTGTCCCAATTCCAACTTGTTTTCATTTTCCTGGGTCCCTTTGTTTAATAAATTGCTCTGAAAGGGCTTGGACTAGGGTAGGGAGTCATAAAAAACAGTTAACTCTGAATGTTTAATTTTTCATTGGTGAAGAATCACAATATCATTATGGTGATATCATAATATGTTGTCATGATATCAATATTCATATCACAGCACTAGCATTGATTGAGATGTTGACTAAGTGTCGATCAAGAGTATCAGTCTACCAATGCCTTTAGCATACACGATCTGTGATTTCTGTGACTTCTGTCTATACACAACAAACATGAGGTTGATCTTCTATTAAAGAGACAGAATAAATATTTCTGGCACTAACATTTCACATAATTTAATCACTTGCTCATCACGACAATTTCGTAAAAGGTTCAAAAACAATTGACAAGCAACACCAGAGACCCCCTTGGAAGCCTCTTAAGAAAGACAACATTGCCTTTGAAGATATCCCATCTCCTGGTGCCTCCCAGGCTGACCTGTTATGGCAAATGCACTACCCTGTGGCAGGAAAAGTTGTCAAACGCCCGGCAAAGTGCAATTGACCAAGGGGGCTGGTACTCCCTCATATGGGTTATATAGGCATGTGTCGTCCCAAGGGGTATGGGTTTTAGCCGTTTTGGTCATAAATAGGGTATTTGCTCTAGTCTTGGATTGGATCTGCTTTCTCTGAAAAAGATACTTTTTCATCATTATCAATAAAAACATAAACAAAAGCCTTTTAAAAATTATGTTTACAGCAACCATGTCAGCCTTAGTGGTCACAAATACAGTATCAAACTTTTGGTCTGGTCACAAAATTATAGGGTAGGGAAAATCGCAGATTTTGGTCATAAATAGGGTAAGGGTTTTCGGAAGCAGGATACACACCCAAACCAAATTTTTCTGGGAGTCCCCCCCCCCCCTCCAAACCCCAACAAGGCAATTGACAAAGAAACAAATAGAGATAAATGGCTGAGTAAAATTAATTTAAGCTTCACATGCAGTCCAAAAAGTCATTGCGAACATGCATGAAGTTTTGTTATCCTCGTGCATTTTGGTGGATGAACATAGCACTGGGCTAGAACGTAGAAGACCGAGCCACTCATTTGCACCCCGCTGAATTTGGAATGTTCTTAGAGGGATTGTATTGCATGTAGTATAAAAGTAGTTGTAGTGATGCAGGTCCACATCTGGACCTAGGTCTTGCCAATTCTGTAAACCTGCACTATCAAATAAAGTTGTAAGTAAGCTTACGTAGGTATGTATGTAAAATTGTTCTAAGCTTAAGTTTAAAACAGGCTTATGTAAAAGATGTTCTCAGTTAAGACGCTATTTCTTTGGCGCGTCTCTAGCCGTTAAACTAAAAACAAGTCCTTACCTTGCGTTTAGGCATGACGATTCGTGATTTAAGTTTGGAGAGAGGAGCTACCGTCAAATATCTTGGAAAATATAAGAAATCGTTGCCTCCAAGGCCGACGCCATCTTGGATGTTTGGACGGCGGCTAAATGGTCAGGACATTATAAGTAGTCTGTACATGAAGTTCTGGCCCGCCACCCCTGGAAGTACTATATTCTCAGGACATTATAAGTAGTCTTATATGAAGTCTTGATCCCCCAAATGAAAAGCATGCGCGTGCGAACCCGCGTGTGACTCATCCCTAGGGTCTTACCCACTATATATAGCGCGTACTTTATTATATGGAGGAGAGTGTTTTACTGGGAACTAAACCACTCGTAGATTCCATACGCCACTTCATCCGGGACCCGAGTGGCGTATTTTCCGTATGTCACCCTTGTGAGTGTCGTATCGTTCAGTGACGTCACGATTCCCGCCTTTTGCTTTTGTCGAATTGGTTTCTCGCGTCACGTTTGTTGTTTAGAATAAAAGTCTCCATATAATAAAACTCGTGAGATATTGTTCTTGCCACTCGAACATAAAATTCATATCTTCTCGCCACCGTGTAATATCCTCTATATACAACCGAGCCTTCGACCAAGCAAGGACCAAAGGAGAGCAAAAGAGAGGAAGTAGTAGTAGTGGTAGTAGTAAACTTTATTTCAACTCGGATTGAAGAGTACAGTAAAGGCCTGGGTATAAGAACCTGGATTTTTCAATTTAGCCTAAATGGATTCTTATATAAATGGTACTTAAAGCACATTGAGGCTACCAAGGTTCTTAAAATAGGTTCTTACATTTTCATATGAATTTCATATGAATATACAGTGTACTATATATATTAATTATATTATAAGTATCATCTCATAATACAGTATAAATCATTTATTTGTACCATAAAGCAATGCCTATGGGCAGTTCAGTGCAGGTACAATAGACATACAACATGTTACTTAAGCTCGAAAGAAAAAACAAGTTATGTCAAGTTACTTTTAAATGGATGATGATCTTAATTCAGCATTTCTACAAAATACACTTTTACAGCAATCCCGATGATAAGGGCCTAACTTAAAATTTTAGCCTTAATAGGTTCTTATGTGGAGGGGGCTTAAAATGAAAATTTTAGCCTAATAGGTTCTTATACGCGGGCTTTTACTGTAGCGCGTAAGCGCTAATATCTCTGAGAAATAAATACAGTAAAAATATATGTACAATAAGTAGTGTATACATGCTCGTAAAATTATATGTTGAATATAATCAAATAAAAATCAGAGAACTCGATCTAACTAGTAACAAAGGCGGGACAGTTGTTTCTAAAATAGGTTATATTGGTGGTAGTTCTAAGGTCATCGTTTACTGTATTCCATAATTTTTTCCCGAAAGATGTAGTATTGACACGCGGTAATTGCAATTTGTTTGTACCTCTAAGCCCATTGGGGTTGGTTCTCGGCGTAAGTAGTGCTGTTATATAGGCAGGTGTGGCTGCTTGAAACGACTTACAAACTAAAATCAACATATCGAGAAATCTTCTCTTACTCAGGCCTACAAGGTCCAGCTTTTCCAAAAGTACCTCATATGTGCTGACGTTATCACCAAGAATTATTCGTAAAGCATGTTTATTATGAAGTTCTTATTTTTTCGAATTCCTAGCAACACAAAAATGCCAGATGGTACCACAGTAAAAAATGAAAAAAAAGCATGCGCATTTCCTCATCCTCGGAGACCCAGTGGTTGCTAGTCGGCACAATGCGAAATTTCTGGCTTCAAGAGCATATAATGGGCCCCGTTACAGTAGACTACAATATTGTAGGGAAAAAATTGGCTAGATTCTAAAATACCCGTTCACTTTTCTACAGAATCTGAGGTTTGCCACTGCAGTCCCGCAATCACGCGGTGGCAGTCCTTTTCAGTGCGGAGTACACTATTGGAATGGTTTGGGGGTGGACAGCGCTAAAGCACTATGACAATAATACAATAAGGCAGTAATACAATAAGGCAGTAATACAATAAGGCAATAAGGTGTAAAACTTTAATGTCTGCATGATTAAATAATTTGCCCTAAACGGATACGCAGATAGGTTAACTTTCACTTTGACTAATACATTAGGCGGAAAATACATTTCTTATGGGATCACACAAAAACGTTTATTGCTTTCCTTGTGGTAAAACCCAACATGTAACACGCATGCGCTCTAAAATCGGTAAGGGTAATTGGGTAATTACACTCCGTTTTATTATCCCCAGAGCCACGCGGTTTGTTTAACTAATGTCGTGTGATGTGACCGAAGACGGCAGTTATTTTTCAGGTAGCGCCACTTCTCCCATTTTTGTGCTAAAAATGCTGCTGCCGTGACTGCGTTTCTTTAATTTGGAATTACTCCTAGGTCGAATCAACAAATATCATCTGCTGTTTCCAAACTACAACTAATGTGTATGCCAGAGTCAAATAAAGAAGGGAGGAATATTGTTTCTCCTTAGCGGCCTGTTTGAACAATCTCCCGAGTTAGTGGCAATAAAACATATCAAATTGTAAATAATAATAATTTGTGACAGAGAAACCAGAAAAGTGCTCAAATAGTGATGCAGACTCCGGCGCATTTAATGAAAGCGCAAATTAACTTATAAAAAAACTGGATTATTGATATACTAAGACATATCTCGGCCAAAAAGTGCTGTTTGCCTTCAATGCTTCTCGTTGAAGTTGTATTGATTGATATCATGGTGTATTAATTTCGAATGGTTTATTGAAAACAACAAAAGATGGCAACAGGATGAGAAAGTGGTATTCCGTGATTATTTGATATTTAAATTTTAAAAGTAATACAGTGTGTAAGCAGGGCCTTTTTCCGCCCTGGTGTAAGCGTAGGTTCCATGCGCTTTTTAGAGGTATCAAGTTACAAAGTTGGCGTGAAAAGTGAAATTATTAACGTTTGCTGCTTCAACGTACAAAGTGAATTTGAAATGAACGAAAATCGACGTAAAACACCAGAGTAAAATTTTTAGGGCAGTACGACAAACAGTAAATGTAAGTTGTGTTTGGACCTTGATGAAAATACACACGTGCAACAATCACACTGCTATGCGCTGAGATCATGTCTCATCAAGGTAAGTGTCCCTTCATTTTCTGAAAGGAGAAAATACAAACCGGCAGTAAACTGAGCAGGGGTGAGGACTTGAATGACTATCGTGCCAGTGCAAGATCTCACCGGTTTTGCAGACTCCGTGTCACATATTAAATTCAGTAATGAGACATAGAAGCATTTCCGTGATTATTTCCTTAAGTTTGAAACTAGCAATGCTCCTATTCCTTTAGCTGACTGAGCTTTGTACGTTTTATATTGAGAATTGAGAAACATTGTAGTGAATGATTCAGCCGATATTTGCCTTGTCGCGTTAGCAAGGGCAGACAAAAGTCAACAAAGTAATCAAATTAATGGAGCAGCCAATGAAACTTACCTGATCCCACGGTTATTAACCATCCGAAGCGAGAGTGGGTGTGTGATTAATAAAACTATTTACTGTCATATCATAGTAGTTGAAGGAGGAGTTGAACTTGGGCCTGCCTAAGCTACTTAGCCTTACTAATTTATATGAGAATTTTGTGATGTGGCCCACAGTCCAAGAGCTGCTACTGGACATAGTTGTGTATTTGTCATTAAATAAAAAGTAAGTAGTTCTTCAATTGGCAGAGACTGTTAATATAGCGTGGCCTGTGAGAAACACTGAAATAGTCTTGAAGCTAGTTAACGTAGCTCTCTATGAAAGCATGGTGATGGTCTATCACTGATATTGTAAAAGTTTGCTGTTAGCCATTAAAACATTGTTGAAATACGTGCAAGTGATATCAAATTATTTTTCTCTGTTGAAAAAAAAAACACTGAAAATAATAACACCACTTTAATGACTATTAATCAATGTTTCTACAGTATCCACGCACATTTGTTGAAGGCAAGGCCCAAGTTGTGTAGGGCACCACATGTCACCTATGTAAAAGACTGGATTAACATTACTGGGCTCCCATTAAGGTCCACAACACACAACACTCCTATGGCCGAGTATGTTTGATGGGCCTTAATTTAACAAGTTTATTAAGGGTGTAAAGATCCAGACAGCATATGACTCAGCTTAATGACAGCACTGGATTACACTCTGCACTATCTGAGATTGTCTCACTAGTTAGTGCAGAGTGCACTATTGGTATGGTTTGGGGGTTGACGCCGCTAAAGCACTATGGCAATGAGGTGTAAATTTTAATGTTTGTTTAATTAATTAATTCCATAGAGGATATTACACGGTGGCGAGAAAATATTAATTTTATGTTCGAGTGGCAAGAACATCATCTCATATTGTTCTTGCCACGAGAACATAAAATTCATATCTTCGAGCTAACGTGTAATGTTCCTTTTAGACCAGACGAACATTCCCGAACATTTTCCGGGAATTTCTGAAAATTTCCGAAGATTTCCGAAGATGTTTCGATGATACATCAACGAATTTAAGTACAATTTAAGAGACAAACATGATACCAATGAAATCACCGATAAACTCAAGTGTGAGATAATGGAAAATAAACCACTCAGGTCCCGGTTTAAGTTTTATGAATTTTACGAGTGGTATATTTTCCAGTAAAACACTCGTGTCTATATAATAAAACTAATTTATTAGCAATGTTTTGCGGGAGTGGTGTAGGTACCTTTGATTGCTACGTTAAACTTACTACCTTACCTTCTAAACGGGCGGTGGCAGTTATATTTCAGGTAAAATCAGTTCTCCTTTTTAGAACAAAGAACGCTTTTGTGACAGCGTATCTTTTGGAATCATCCCTAGCTCGGTTCAAAAATGTCGTGTGCTGTTTTCAAACTATTTTGTGTTTACTAAGCTTTAAAGAGGGAGACGAATTAATCTCCTCAGCCGCTTGTTTCTTTTCTCCCCTATAAAAGAGAACAAGAAGCTCACAAATGTATTCACCCGAAACATTTACGAGTTATCGACATTAAAATTTTTAAAGTTGGTAACAAAACAAACTTATCAAATATTGCTGCAGACACTGTGGCACTTACGGAAACCGTAAATAAATTTAGTCTTTGAAGGGACTCATTCGCCGATGTAGGATATAATATCGGTCAAGTTGAAACGTGTATTTGAACTGGTTTAATTGTTAACACCAACGGTGGCAACCTTATAAGACCATGCTATTCTGAGACACGACGTGGCTATTTGATAATTAAATTAGTAATTGTTTATCGATGATATGAAAATTTGCTTCTTGAATGAAACAAAATCATTCCTCTTCCATTTTTTTCAGAAGTTAATAACAATATTTCATTTTCTCCTACAGGAAAAAAGCGAGCATATTTCCTTTTGTACGTTCTTGAAAAAACAAGGGTATCATGTTACAAACTGCTTTGTAAAGAAAACAAAAGTATCAAGTTACAAATGTTGGCGTTGAAAAAATAAAATTATCACGTTTGCTAGTTCAACGAATTCATGAATTTAAAATGAACGAAATTCAACGTAAAACACCACTGTAAAATTTAAAACCGTCTTGACAAACAGTCATTGTAAGTTATTTTTGAGCCTTGAACTATAAGAAGTTACATACAGGCAAACGTAGATGACAGTCCTGCATAACACTCTGCACTATCTGAGATTGTCTCACTAGTTACTCTTTCGACTTTTAATATTCATTATGATATTCGTCGACTGCGGCACTGTGGACTACGGTGGCAGTTCATTTTACTCCTTGGAGTTTTACTATTCATATTCGTCCACTTCGGCACTGCAGACCGCGGTGGCAGTCCGTTCTACTGCTAGGCCTTATTCATTCACTGCGGGACCACGGTGCCAAGAAGTCAAGCATCTTGCTGGTGAACGAGTATTCTTAAATTGCTGAAACTTTAAAGTACCAAAGTTCTAGGATTTGCTCGTTCTTCTTATGACTTCAGTTTTTTCCAATACATTATGCGGATAATTTTCATTTTCAGTCTTATTGGAGTATTATTTAATTTACACAAGCTATGTTTCAACAGTATCCGAAATGTTTGTCCGAATTTTTCCGAATAAAGATAAAAGTCAATTTTAACGTCCGAAACTTTTTGAAAGTAATGTATCCATTTTTTAGTACTTTTTTTGTAAAAAAATACCTCTTAGTCGGCGCGTTGGGTATGTTATGGGCGGGTGGATCAGTGAGAGATGTATGTATGTCACACCAATCAGATTGGACCTACTATTAAACACCAATCAAATTTCTTGTTGTAAAGGTAAATGGTATGTGAATAGATTTGATCCCGATACAGTTGAGAACGGCCATATTTATTCTTCTGAGAAAGAGGAGGAAGTATTCATATATTGGGTTTACCTCCACATTTTCTGTGGGTTAGGCTGATGATTTTGTGGGCGAGTTTGATAGTCATTAGCAATTGGATAATCAGTCAAATAAACATAGTGTTTATAGTGTGGATATAACTGCGAGCATGCGATGAAGAGTGAGCTTTTTCTCATAAAATAAGGTTTTGAAATAAATGAGTGTTAACCGTTCTACTACTGTTGATGGGGTTTCTATGATAGGAACAATTGTATTTAAGGGGGCGGAATGCACCAGTGGGAATGTGAAGGGGTTGTGACCAGGTTCGAATCGTTTGCGTGTTGTAGTGAAACCTAAATTTTGCTGCAGAGTCGAGGGCGAGTCGTTAATTTCAGCATCCATTGATCCGTTTCAGTGATAAGTTTCAACGAGAAAAGCGAAGAGACTACGATTAATTTCCTCAACAGAATAAAAAGAAATTATTCTATGACGATTTTACATTTATAATGGTTTTTGTTTACGACTGGGATGAGAAGATACGTTATAAATGAAACTCGATCTTTTCTCGTCAGTGTTATCAGAGTTAATTTTTCTCTTTATCAAATTAATAGCCAGCACAGATTGTAGTAGAAGGAAAAGAAAATTTCTTGTTTCAGACAACTAAATTGAGGTATACTATGAAGTCTTGGGAGTTCTATGATTGTATTAAGAACAAGGACTTTGGCGATTGAATAATACATGTTGCCGGTTTGTGATTTTTAGTCCGGTTTGGAGGGGATTGTGACAGTTGCATAGTATACATTGGGTTGTTTAAGTGTAATGATGGTTAGTTATGAACGAGACGAGTTTTGCGTTTTGAAGTGTTCATGAGTCAGTAGTAAACAAATGGGAAGAGCAATTTTATTTCAGGTTACAAAGGGTAACTTGATACTTTTGTTTTTCACAACGAGTAAATTCAATTAGAGGTCACGAATCGTCGCTTCTAGTTCAAAAGACATATTTTAGAGATGAGACTATTAAGATTTGAAACAGTTTTAACGTTTATAAAATAAGCGGAAGTGACAATTGCTTTGTTCTTGTGTGCAGATGTAACGATATACTTTTATTTTTAGCTACAAAGGGCAATCTGACACCCTTGTTTTTCACAACGGAGTAAATTCAATTAGAGGTGATGAATCATGAGTACTCGTTTCCCCGGGATGTTTGCTATTTTTAGTTAGAAATGGTAACTTGACACTTCTGTTTTTCACAAGGTAGTAAATTCAATTAGAGCTGACGAATCGTCACCACTTGTTCCCATGAAATGTTTGACCAAAAAAAACGAGATATTGCTATTTTTAGTTACCAATTAGTAACTTAACACTTTTGTTTTTCGCATGGGAGTAAATTCAATTAGAGCTAACAAGTTATGGCCTCTTGTTTCCAGGATATTAAACATAAAAGAAGTTAACATGATGGACAGCTTTTAGGTGTCTGCAGCAGCGGTTTGATATGGTTAATTCATGGCCATTTTGTTGATATTCGTTTCAGTCCGAGATCTTTTTGTTAAAGGTAAAAAAGTATGAAAACTGTTCAAAATAATGTTCTTATCTTACAAGATCGTATGTACATCAGATTCTCAGTTTCTTTCTTGCTCTACATTGTAGCCAAAAAGCTTGTCAAATTAACTAAATTATCACCGGAATGCTCCTAGTTTCCTAACCTTTTAATAAAAAAAAACCTCTTGCACGCCTTTAGTGCATATGTTCATTATCGATACCAGAGCGCTATTCCTGCTAATCTGAGTGATACTCAGGATATGCTGGCTTCAGCCTGGCTTTAACTAGCGACGAACACATGACGGAGTCGTAGTCGGAGTCGTAATCAGAAGCGTTGAGCGATACGATCTAGTGAAAATCAAACCGACGGAGTCGGAAGCAGAACACTGATTCTGCTTATGACTCCTTCGCTTACAATGAAGTTAAAACTGCATTGTGGGAATCGCATGCACAAGCGGAAGAATAAGCCAATTACAATGTCCGATTCCAGGCCTTCCGATTGGCCAGTTCTTCCGCTTCTGCTTCCGAGTCCGACAACCTAGTTTTCACTTGGACGGAATCATAAACGGAATCGGAAGAAATGGAAACGTTTTGATTCTTTCGACTACAATTCCTTCGAGCTTATGACTCCGCTTACGACTCCGATTTTTGATTTTCACCTGGTCATAAGTTTTCTTACGACTCCGATTACGACTCCGATTACGACTCCGACACCGTCGCTGGTGAAAAGCAGCCTTTCCGGAGCGTTATTTAAGGAATAAATGTAGTCTGCAAATGTTTTGCACCGTTTATTGAGCTGCTTTAATTGGCAGCGATACTACCACTTTAAATTTTACCATTCCTTCCTAAGTATGCAGATATCAGAAGTTTCGGATTCATTAACCTCTGCAAACTTAACATGCCGATCGTAAGTATGCTTTTACGTTTTACGTGATTTCGCACAGCTTTGCGAGCCGGAATCAGATAATATTTACGAGGTTCTTCGACAATTTGTTTACAAGATTTGACTAAGTACAGTCCTCGGAAAATCACAGACGTTCTTCTCGTTTATGGGTTTTCAGGACGAAAAGTTCACATGCGACGCAAGTGCAACTACAAATCGTCGTCGCCATTCTCTTTCCCAGTGCTACTCGTTTTAAAAATCCTTCCGCGTTGTTTCCCAGGGTTGCTATAGGTTTAGCCAAGTCTAAAAGTGAAGCCTGCGATCCAATTGAACACCGGTTCCTGGTCAGCGATCTACTTCTTAAAAATACGTGACCTCCATGAGATCTAAACCTGAGCTCGAGATATCATCACGCGATGTCAGTGGATACTATGTTATGACAGGTGTCAATTGCTCATAACGTGGATTTCCAATATCAAAGATGTACGCTGTAAACCAAGGCTGCATGCTTAAGTCGACCTACTCTATTTTAATATTCATTATTGCTAAATCAAGGGAATCGAGAGAATTTAGAACAAATGCAAAACTCATTACTCAAGGTAGAATACCACTGCAAGTGCTGGGCATATATAGAGGAGATGTCGGCTTGTTCACTTCGAAATGTCATATTTCACCTTGCAGCAACAGTCATAATCGAAAACGTCAGAAATTATGGGCAAGGCAGTCTATTTTTATCAAAATTGAAAATGATGCCACGATGACAGCGAACGCCGTTTTCAATATCTGCAAAATTACAACTGAGTTTCTTTATGGATGGGTGAACGGAATCAAACCGACTTGGTCCGGGATAGCTAAATTATAAAACCAACACTGTCCAAGGCATTCATCTTTCGTTTTATGTCATCGAAATTAGGATGGTTTAAAATGCGTTACCTAACTTTTCCTCGCCTGTAAAATCTAATTTACATTTTAGAAACTACGAAACCATCTACTTTACTTCTTTGAGATTAATGAACACTTGCTGAACGACATTAGGAAAGAGAAATTCGTTACCACGAAATTCCCAGAGTGTATATATTTTCGGTTTCACTGCCCCTAGACTGGATGTTCCACCTGATCTACGGCGCTTTCAGTGTCATTACTAACATACGGTGCTCCTTTGTTACCAGTTGACCTCGGATAACGATCGATCATGTTCTTGTACGCTCCTTTCACTAAGGTGAAGGCGTAGCTCTCTTGGCTTTGCAACTCAGTCTTGGTTTTCCAACTAGAATCCAGAATTAAATCAACTTTCCTTTTACCTTCTTCTTGAACTTTCGCTTTGAATGCAGTGGATGCTGCCTCTGCCTGGATCATTTGATAGTCTTCCAAAGATTCAAACTTTCCATCGAATTTATTCATCAATTTGAGATTTTCGTACGCTGTTTTGAGCGCCTCGGAAGGATTTGTCTTGTCCATTGTCGCAAAGTACAATTCTGCACGCCTCTTGCCTTGCTCTTCCGCTAGCTTCTCCATGTTTCCTTTGAAAGCTTTTACCGCAGCCTCTGACTCCAGTTTTTGATATTCGTAAGGTCTAGGCAGAGAACCGACTTCATATTGATAACAGCATCTATAAACCAGGAGGAAAATAAAACCGATGGTAAAGGATATTCCGAGAAACAACAGTGCAATGATTTGGGAATCTCTTCCAGTATTGGCGTAATCGGCTTCGATCTGCACTTTTTCGGCCCCGTTTATTGCATTCTGTAGCTTAGCTTTCTTTGTCCCACCAAGGACAACACAAACATAATAATCCCGCCTCAAGAACGCCAGAATAATCCACAGGAAACCAGAGAAGGAACTTCGAAATAGCATTTGCAGGAGCGGCCTCTGACAACCCCAGCGAGGATAACAACAGCAGCAGAACTTCTTTTCGTGACTTCCTTCTTTTTCATAAAAGCAGCATCCACGAACAAAGTTCCAAAATGCATTGTCCATGAGAATTGCTACCAAGGACAAGAACACGGCTGGAACGACAATAAAACCTCCACCATATAAAACATAGTGCTGCGGTGGGCACTGGAACAAATCTTCGCTTTCTATCACCACGTCAACAACAAACACAATCAAAGTAGCAGATACGTTTCTTACTGCTCCTGAATTGTTCTTCAGAACTGACTGTATGGAAGTCAATATCTTTGCAAATGACATTTTGCTTGAGATTTTCAATCAACTTGTAAGAGTAGAGTTGTTTATATCCTTCCTGTAGTTGCACAAGTTTCACTGCATGTCCGATTTTTCGCAATAGTGAATTCGAAAGATGAAAACAAAAGAGCTAATTTCACGTCATGTTTCTTTTTCGATTTCTAACGACAGGACAGACCGGGTGAGGACGAGATGGGACGAGATTGACTGAACGGGACGGGACGGTATTTCATCGTCACGTCATCAACCTGTGATGCCTTTTATCTTTTTGTAGTAAAGGGTCAACAGATTCGAAAAAGTTGAAAAACAATTGAAAAGCACTTCAGGTTGTTTGAATAAGCAGTTGAAGATAGATATCGTATTTTTGGCCAGGTCATAAATAGGGTAGCAAAAATCAGAGTCTGGTCATAAATCGGGTAAGGGTTTTGGGAATGGACCGCACACCCTCGACCAAACTTTTCTGGGGCTACCCCCGCAGGCCATCCCCGAGGGACCATCGATATAATTTGCATTATTATTCATTCAAAATATTTCCCCGTTTCTGATTGTGTTAAAACCATACGCATAATTCCCCATAAACAACTGCTGTTGACCAAATACTGCCAATGACGTCAAAAGGGTAGCCCGCTTCCAAAAGTGCATCCCGCTGCAGATTATTGAATTGTTGACCGAGAAAACCTGGGGACAAGGTTGTGTATTAAACAAAGAGCGAAATGGCGAAACTCCTTTAAGAACGGGAAAATATTTTGAATGATTTTAATAAAGCAACTAGACGCATATTTGCGTTCACTCGGGCTTTATGTTGGAGAGAAACTCTGGTTTTGTTGCACGTAGTTTCGCAAGGTTTTTTTTTTTTTGTAATGATGGTTTATCTTGTAACTGTTTCTGTATCGGTATGTTGAAAATGCAGGGTTATTACTTATGTATACAAGTTGAAACTGATAGTTGTTATGTAGGCTGAAGACATGTTCCTGGGCTGGTTGGGGGAGATAATGCCCCCCATATATTAAGGGCTATTGTTTCAAACATTTTACTAGCAACCATTTATTTCATTATTATTTTTTTTGAGTTTCTACTTGAGTAAAAATTTTTTTGCTGGCTTAGAGAGTTGTAGCGGGTTAACAGATGGTTCCAGGTTAAGGTTGCTGGTAATCATCAACATGTTTAATATAAAGTGTTAGGGAGATTACACTTTGTAACTTTGAAAACCAAATGCTGTTAGTTCTTATCAGGAAAAGAATTGTAAAAGTCATTGGTCAAGGTTATTAGCATTTGAACTATGAATATTTTGGGCTGAGGATGTTTTTCATGATCCCTTGTAATATATTATGGCCTATTTTGTACAATTAGTCTCCAATTTGGTTGTTTGGATTTGGAGTTACAGGGCTAGTATACGTCAGTTTAAGAAGTTTTTATTGGTTAGAGTGATTGTGTGTACTAGTTGGCTGTGAACTTAGAGTCTTTTGTCTTCTTTTATTCTTTATCAACTACTGCAGAGTGAATAGTGTTTTTTCTTCTATGGGCATAGAAGAAATTGTCATCCATCATGAATAATAAAAACATTTTTATTTGTAAAGAATTAATAGTTCGTTAAATTTCAGATTATCTTTTGTGAATCATTTCATCTTATAAAAATTCACAACTGTAACAGGAACTTAACACGAAAGTTGAGAAATCAAAATACTCAATTTATCACTTAATATACTAATGCGTGACAAATTAAGAAATACATGTTGCTAAGAAAGTATCCTTTTGTGAATTTCACTTTACATCATTGATTAATTGCAAATGTTACAACATTTATCTTCGTATAAAAAATTGACAACAGTAACTTGAACATGAAAGATAAACCACTTGACGAATTAAGCGAAAGATTAGTAATCAAAGTGAATACTCATCACTGTCACTAATGCGCTACCAATTAACAAACAGTTGTTACTAAGAAAGTATCTTTCTCATATGTTAATGTTACATTGTTTATAAATAGCAAATGTTCTGCCAATGTATCCTCGTCTAATTCTAAAACATCTGGTTTCATACACGATGAGACTTTAGTTTATGCTTCTCTCGATTAACATAACATAACTCAGTTGATATAGCATGTTTCTCGATGAAAGGTTCACTCATAAATGTTCGCTCATAAAGAGATCTCTCGTAAGGTTTGCGGGCCAACCCGTTCCGAAAGCGTTCCTCGTCTTTTAGTGTGGGTCTACCGCGAACGCTGTGAGCACATTTTGTATCCGTTTTGTATCCGTACGCAGCATTTGTGCCGATCCGGCTTCCTCGGTCTTTAACCGGTCGTTTCGCCAACGAGTCAGTTCGCCAACGACCAGTTCGCCAACGTATGAAGTCGATTCGCCAACGTCGAATGTCAGTTCGCCAACGCAGCTAAACTACAGAATGCAGGGCCACTTTTTGCCTACACGCATATCAATTATTCCTCGTTCTTTTATCCACTGCCGAGCCAAACAAGCCGCTAAATATGTGAACCCAACACTTCACGCCACACAACTTATTCCTCCTTTCATCCACTGCCGAGCTAAACGAAAAAGTATTTTGGACGTTGGCTCCCGAAGTAACTGGTATATAAGCATTGGCGAACTGACATTCGACGTTGGCGAAACGACTTCATACGTTGGCGAACTGGTCGTTGGCGAAACGACCGGTATTCGGCTTTCACCGCATAAACTCTTCTCCGTCCGCCATTACACCATGCCATGTGCTCATCAGTAAAATCTTCGCGCATGCGTATTAATTACAGAATTGCAAACTGTGGCTGAACGAAAAAAAAAACCAAGCCGAAATTTCAACTCGGGCGTTTCCTTTGGAAAGCCCGAGTAATTATTGAATTCGGCTTCGGAGGAAATGAAGAATTCTGCAGACCTCGGAGGGTGTTATTCATCTCGGCCTTCGGCCTCTGTGGATAACACCCTCCTTGATCTGCGGAATTCTTCGTATCCTACTCAGCCTCATTGCCAACGAGACAGCCGAGCGGAGACGCTCGGCTAGCGAATGGCGAGGCCGCAGAGAAAAGTGCCGCGCGAAGAACGGCTTATGCGAAAAAATTCTGTGTTAGTGTGTAAGATGTAACAATGGCTCAGTTTAAGCCAATTGCAAGGACGGAACTATTCGAGCCATTGTAGTTTTTAGCCAATCAGGAGGCGCGTTACATCTAGACTTGTCTCGTGGAAGGTGATTGTTTTCTTTGCTGTTGTGTTTATCCAACTGTGAACAGCTCACTTTGGAAAAGAGTGATAGCCTGGGGACGAAGTCGCGCCGCAAGCGCTTATGGGATTATTTGGGGGGAACGCAGGTCAAAACAAACATGGTGGAATTTGGTGCGGAATGTCATAGCGTGGATTGTAGTGGTGACAGCGTGGTCTTGACAGAAGTGGAGATAGCAATAAGATCGAAGTCATTGTTTTAGACGATCAAAAGTCAAGAGAATTGAGAAGAATTCGAACGACGTGTTCCGCTGTTTATTTATACGATGTTGTAAATAAATACACGTGAATGCGGACATGGCAAAATGAAGAACAACTAGTTGAGAAATAGAAGAAACGACATCACACAAGGCTGGGAGTTCTGCAGTCTTTGATATCGCCTTCGAAAGGGAAGGAAGTAAAAAAGAAAGTGATTACAACACGGGGTATTCGTATGTGGTCACCCATCCAGATGCTAACCCCGCCTGACAGTGCTTAACTTTGCTGAGCAGACGAGACGTGGTAGAGTGACTCTCAACTTGGAAGATCCGCCGATCCATGTTTTTTGCGCGAGATCCATCGTTCCGCCAAAATTTTTATTCAAATCCGAAACCACAACCACACTCGTAAACAGAAGCATAAAGGTTCAAAGGTAAACTGGTACATGTAAATGCCACTGTTAATTTCACCTAAATGTAAAGAAGGCAATATGCTTGATGACTACAACACAATACAAATCTAATAACAGTCTAACGCCCGAGTTTAAATGAACTTCTTTCGAAAAAAGAAATTATTCGGATGAACTCATTTAAACAGTCCGACCAAGGCTGAAGAAAGATCTATGATCCAAATTTCGCTTAGGACTCAAGATCCGAACATAAGACAGGCACAATCCGAAATCCGCGTCAAAAATTACAGCTGATCCACGATCCACTGTGTTTTCAAAATCCGCCAGTCTGCTCAATTTACAGCAAAAATTTACAAACTGTGCGATTTTTAAGGCCAATGCGTCGAGCTGAAAACCTATTCACCCCGTCTACAACAATAACTTCGATCTTATTGCTATCTGTAGCTCTGCTGAAACCTTGCCGTGACCACTACAACCCACGCTATCCGCACTAAATTCCGCCATGTTTGTTTTGACCTGCGTCCCCCCAAATAATCCTATAAGCGCTTGCGGCGCGACTTCGTCCCCAGGCTATCACTCTTTTCCGAAAGTCTCACAACATATCGAGCTAGGGTGTTTCCTCTCTCACTTTATCGAACTGAAAGTTTAATCGGGGAGCGTGCCCTTTACAAAACTCTTCTTCTAATTCGAATATTGAGGAAAACTGTTAGAAAAGAGCAAATCCAAGACACAAAATCTACACGAAACCGAACCAGCGTGTTCACCACAGAATTGAACGAGCATGTTCATGGATCGCAACAGTGTATTCCTTCTCTGTTTACCTATAACGAACTGAAAGTTCCATCGGGCAGCGTTTTTTTGAAAGAGTGTATGCACCAGTCGAACGACTAGAGCAAATCCAGTGTTCAAATCTAGCATATCGAACTGAAGGTTCAGTCCGCAGTGTTTCCGAACGTATTAACAGGACTGAACGAGTGTTTATCATGCAGTCGAATCCAGTGTTCAAAACACAAATCGGATCTAATTGCCACAGAATTTACCGAGCGTGTTCATCAATCAAACTAGCGTGTTCACTTTGACTTTGACTTTGTTCACCATATCGACCGAGCGGCGATACATTGCAAAACTCTTGACATTCAGGATATTCAGGGTACTCCCTCCTCACCAGACCGCTCCGCTCGTCCCGCTCGCCCTAGACTACACTCGGCTATCTCTCCCTAAAGTAAGGGTACATATGAATGTTGTGCCGCGTAGCACTATGAACACAAATGATGTAACAGAGAATTAACTCTGAAGTGTAAATTTTTTTAGTGCTAATTTAACCCACACGAGGTAAAGAAAAAAATCTTTTGACCTCGGTGGGAATCGAACCCACAACCTCCGGAATAGATCTACCGTTACTCTGCCGACTGAGCTACGAGGTCGGACAGAGAGTCGGGGTCGATTTAGATGGTGAATCGCGGCGATGAGAAAGTAAGGGTACATATGAATGTTGTGCCGCGTAGCACTATGAACACAAATGATGTAATAGAGAATTAACTCTTAACTTAGTTAATTCTCTGTTACATCATTTATCTCTCCCTAAACTCAACGGGGAGCCTGTTCGCAGGCTAAAAACATTTATGTTCAGCTCCTGAATTCAAGTCTAAATTACGTAGCGCTATTGTCTTCTCGTTGAAACGTTTATTGGACTTGATACTGAGATACTCATTTGAAGTGGTTTTCTCCGTCAAAACCAAAACAATTACAGACGGCTACTTACGAATTAGAACACTGCTGAGTTTTAAAATTTCAATTTTTGTTGCAGGTGAGGGGCATTTGACTTTTGAGGGTGGGGGTAGGTTGGAAGATTTCTCAGTGGCAAGAATTTTTTCCCCACTGACCTACAAGGCGGTTTTTTTTTCAGTCAAAATGTGGTGCAAGCCCTACCTACTGCCGAGAAAACAATAGAAGTCTTTTCCCAATGATTCAACGGACTCCGTGAATTTCATAAAAGAAAACAACAAAGTCTCAGCGGACGCTATACTAATACTTGTTTCAATGGACGTAACGAGCCTTTATACGAAAATACTAAAGAGGAGGAAATCCAAACAGTATGCAGAGCAAACATTCTACGTCAGTAGCAAATCCATATCCTAGCCTGACACCACTACTGTAACATGTGCAAAGGCTATTTTCTCTTGAGGCTACTCATTTCAGCAGTTCGCTTGAAAAACTTCAAATATATAGCTTAGCCTTGGGCACAAGAGAGGGTAGTACCATTTGCTAAAATCTTCATTACCGCTCGTATGGAAACGATATATAGACGACATATTTTTACTCTGGAATTTAAACAGCCATAACCATTTCCCCCTCTATTAAGGACGTTCGCGCGAAAATTTTCCAGTCGATAAATTTTTTTAAAATTTTTACTACAGGCAGATAATGAGTTACTTGTGCCAGAAATGAAAAAATAATTGGGGGTCACCGTCTTCGTTTCAGAGATAAAGCGTGTGGTGAACTATACTGATTTCCAAAAAATTGCCCCATATAATTGAGCACGGTCTATAGGGGTTTATAGTCAGTAAAAATTTCGAAGGTGAGTTAACAGAGGCAAACAATCTTAGTCATATATAGTAGAAGTGGGTCTGTTGCGTAAATAATTCCAAATGTTACTAACGTTTTTACAAAATTTAACCCTTTAAGTGGCATTTGAAACCGCCGCACAGATGCACGAAGAGCCAATATGAACGGAATTCGATGGTGCATTTCGCCGAAAATTCAAATTTCTAGTCGATAAGTAAGTAAGTAAGTAAGTAAGTTTATTAACGTGACCAAACACTTAGCTAACCAGCTACTTTACAGGAATAGTCACAAAATAAAATAGTGATAAAAATAATGAAAGGAAAAAGTAATGAAAATGATAAATAAAAATACTGAAAAAGATGAAAAAGATACTATTTACAATGTTTCTAAAATTATTAAATATTATAGTATAAAATATATAAAATGTTTTAAAATATATCAGCATGTGATTACGACATTTTCTTCATTTCTTCCCTAGCCCTAAACGTAGAAAATCAGTAGAGAAAATGATCCATCGAAAGAAAAACTGGGGTCACCGAAGGTCCAAGATCGTTAAATCCAGGCAAAGCTCTAGCAATGGCCATCTGCCCTATCATTTGTTTATTTTATGACTTAGCGCGCGCTCGTACATAACGTGGCATGTGAATTTGCGTGCGCAGTAAGGATGCGCAGAAACAATTATCGCGAACGTTTTTACCAAGGTTGTACATGCCGAATCATTGTCTGTTTTTAAGAGTAGACTTGAAATTTATTTGAATATTTATTGAATATTAACTGAATCAGTAGCTTTTAAAATTTATCTATATGACTTTTGTAAGTTTTTAGTTAGGGAAATTCTTTTTATACAGGGTCAACCTCACGATTTCCCCTTTCAGAGTTTTTTTGTATTTGTGTTGTAACTTCCTGAATAAATTGTTATGTTATGTTGTGTTATGTTATGTTAACATTTCTAAAGGTGAGAGATTAAAAAAAGCGTACACACTTCATAGCTGACTTCAAGCCTACTGAGACATTTCAATATATACAGTTCACTTCATTCACCCACCGGGAGTTAAAAAGATTTCGTCAAAGCGGAAGCTCTGAGACTTCTAAGAACAAATTCGTCTGAGAAAATATTTGAAGAGAAAATCAAAACCTTCAGATCACACTTTATGGAGAGATGTTACCCAAAAAATATCATTCTGACAAAACTCTCTGAAGTAAACTGATTTGAAAAAGGAAACTGGCCGCTCTAACCAAAACAGAAGGAAAACAAATGAATTTTGCCTTTTGTCACACAATCAACCATCAGTGCCAAACCTTACGCAAATCCTCATAAAACAATGGCATTTAACAGAACAATAACCACTACTGAGCGAAATCTACAAGGATCCACCCTTTTTTTAATACAAAAGAGAGGGGTTTTCGCTCAAAGATATATCCGTGAGAGCCAAGCTATGGAAAAAGGCTAGGAAACACATCTGGGAGTCATACAGGCCTGTCAACTCTACTGGCTTTATAATAGCGTTGTTACAATTAAGACCTTGCATGAATTAATCAATTTACCATATCAACGAATTAAAAAATATCAGATTTGCTAGACTAAGGCAGGGATGGGCTGTCTATGATTTGTATGATTTTTTTTGGCTGCACAACGCATGCATTGTTCTTTTTTCTCAGAGATGGCAATACATGAATTTTTTTCTTTGCTTGGGAGGCTGGAGGAAATTTTTTTAAAAAAATCTTTCAACCCTCTCTCCCCTGAAAAGTCAAATGGTTTGCCCCTAAACGTAACATGGTATTTTTATTTGTTAGTTTCAAATGGTAGCTTGACACTTTCATCTTCCACGCATGATTGGTTTAAATTAAAACTCATGAATCAGTGACTCTTCTTTATACGTAATCAGATTAAACAATTTTTAACAAGAAGCCAATTTAGCCGCATGTCCAGGAACTTTAACTCCCTATAAATGTTTGGAAGCCTGTTTTTATTAGTGTCTTCGGCGGAATTTTAATATCTTAAAAAAAGAACGTTAAAGGAGGGTTTTCACTAGCGACGGAGTCGTAGTCGGAGTCGTAATCAGAAGAGTAGACTGATTCGGTCTATTGAAAATCAAACTGACAGAGTCGGAAGCAGAACATCCATTTCGCTTATGGACCTTATGACTCTGTCGCTTACGATGATCGCAAGCAGAAAC
>CM042755.1:9389971-9400490 GCA_022496165.2 Catalaphyllia jardinei
ACTGGAGACATACAGTGGAAACTACATACCAGTGGACTTAGGGGAGAATTGAGAATAAGTTTATCATGGAAGGCAGTTGGTTCATGGGTAGTGATGGTAATTTTGGGGGAAAAAGCCTGTCAAATATATTGATCTTTTCCATGATGCTTGCAACTTTTTATGAATAATATAAGGAGACTTTGAAGCAGGAACAAAAATAAAGGTATCCATGGTTGAGCGGTAATCGATACTCGTGATCCACTTTTGTCTGCATTGAATGATAATGAGATGCATGATAATGAGAAGCATCACAAATAATTTTCATTTTCATATTATGTCATATTTGACATTGTTATTGGTATTTGTGTTTTTGGTGACTTTTTTACAAGCGAGGACTCTTAGTGATGCTTATAACAAGGAGCATGCATCTCATTAGTGTGTATTCCTAGACTTATCTGCCATGATCGACGTTTTTTCAGTGCTCAGTTGTCTTTATATCCTGATCAATACTTGGTCGCCATCAAGGCAATCATCCACTTGATCAACAGTTTGTCTATACGTGTTGTTGGCTCAGTATTGACAAACTCATACATCAATCGATAATTACGGTAGTCAAGTGTTGACCAAGTGTTGACTAAGATGCTTAAGCAGTGTTGATTGAGTGTCATAGTAATTTTTCTTGGACAATTCTGCCCAAGGGAGGAAGGTGCAATGAAAGGGCTTGTAAAAAAAAACCATCCGCTCATCCAGGACAAACAAGTACATTTCTTTTCGGGCCAGTAACTTTCTCTCCTCACTTGTCCCGTGGGTGAGAGCCCAGGCAAGCCATCCACTGACTAAAGTTTTGATAATGATTTTTTTGAAACAAGTAAAGTTTTGGAGCATGGAAAGTTTTTAAAGTGTAGATGGATCTTGCTAAAAAGTACAAATTATAGCGTGGTTTTGTTGATTGTGTGACTCGTGTTCACATTTCAGAAATGGTTACCTAGCATGTCATCAAATTCTTACCAGCACAAAAATGCTGTGTTTATTTCTTAAAATGTTAACAGTTTTTCATTGTTTTTTTGCGAGTATTTACCAGTTTCACTGTGAAAAACGAAGTTGACATAATTGCATCACTGACAGCTGTAGAAGCTGTATGTGAAAAGAAGCTGTATATTTCTACCACAAAATAAATTCCGCGCCAGCAACTAAAACTCTCAGGGCTCGAAATTAAAAAAAAGTCTGGTCACATAGTTACAAAAATTTGGTCACAATTTTACTCGCCAAATTAATTGAGGCCAGTTAATTGATAAATAAGTGATCATAAGTAAACTTAGAAACAATGCTTTAATTTCCATTGTTTCTACAGCTTTCATGTCATTTCGAGATTTAATAGTACAGAACATTTAGCGTCTTAAACAACACTAGTCCATCTAAACGATCAAGTTGAACCTGTGTTCTGTTCCATAAATTAAGGCACATAAGTGCCTGTTATTTTTAATTAGTCAAAGCGATAGATTTCCAAATCATGAACAGATATTACAGCTGAAAACTACTGTTCTTACATGTAAATGCCTCCAATCTCTGCAAAATAACATAACACGTGTACTGGGCGGAAATATTAGCTTACATGTACATAACAAAATTCCTTTAGCTTAATTTTTTGAAGGTTTTCCACTGATGACAAAACAAGTAACAAATTCTTTTTTTGTATTAAGTTTTACACCTTACATTTACTACAGTGATTTTTCAAAGAACCCTGATTGACTGAATCATTCAATTCAAATACGTGCCACGACTCACGTACCATGGCAATCTGCCATAAAAACGGCAAAGCAAAACATAATATAAGCCTGGGATATACATGTGTAAAGAAACTGCTGAAAATGGCGGGCTCTCAAAGGAAAATCATTGCGTGCATATTGCATGTATCCCAGGTAAATTACGGTAAATCTTCAGATTGTAACAAAATTGTAAGATGCAAATTCAACGAATCTTCTCATTTCTAAGTTATTTAAGCAAAGAATTAACTGCTAGCTCTTTTATTTTGTATCAGACAAGGCAAAACCTAGTCTCAAATTTGCGACTACTTTCTTTTTTTTAGTTGCAAAAAAAAAAAATTAAGTCGCAAATATGACCGTATCGGTTGCAATTTCGAGCCCTGACTCTGCACAAGTGTTAGGGAGATGAGAACGCCACAACGAAGTAAACTGTAGCAGCTTTAATAAGGCCCAGACTAAAGATGGCTGCCCATAACACAACACAATGCCAAGATGTGCGTGCATATACAAAAGACATTGCTGCAGCGCAACCTCTTCTTCCCTCTAAAAGGAAGCACAAACTAGCTAACAGTTGTGAATCAACAGGCTGGGATTACATGAGTTATGGAAATATGAATCATGAACTAAACTGAACATAGATGAAAATGGGCTAACTGAATGTCACTGTCTCTGGAAAAATGTCATGAAAGGATGAAGCTAGTTCTAAACCACAGAGCTGGAGGAGCAATGGGCGGGCTAAAATCTTACATAGTGTTTTAAGTACAAAGGAGGTCTGCGCTGTCTTTGAGGTCTCTGGCGAGGAGGTTCCGGAGATGAACATGGGGAGGAACTCAGGGATTGGTCAGTGGCAACAACATTGGTGCACGGCTCCTCAGGGACGAAGGCGGGAGACAGAGTATGGAATGGGATATCAAGCGTTGTATCTGCACTGGCCAACGAAGAGGATTGGTCATTGACAGAAGGCACTGTAGTAAGCTCTGTGGATAGAGGCACAGGATAGTGGCACAATGGATAGAGGCACAGGATAGAGGCACAATGGATAGAGGCACAGGGAAGCAGTCAGATAATTTGACTTTGTAGGAAGAGGCTCTAAGTTGGGAACGACTAAATGTCTTTACAAACCCCGGGGGGGGGGGGCGGTGGAGACGAAAATGTAGCAGTCATGAGCATGTGACATGTCCTTGTCTAAGGTGAGGTAGACACAACTTGGAGTGCTGGTGAATTTGGGACAAGTCCACAGGAGCTCTTGGACGTCTTGCTGAAGGAATGGTTAGAGGAACGCTGTTTGTGTTTGGCAAGTATAAATTGAGAATCGGAGAATGGCAACTGTTCATGGGTGAACTGGTTCTGCTGAGTCCACAATTCATGAGATGGAAAGCCGGAAAACTGGAGGCGGGAGTTAGATGTGCAGTGGTGATAGCGAGGCCAACGTCACTAACTGGATGTCCTCCTGGTTCTTAATAAATGAGCTCTTCTTCAAGTTCATGTACAGCCTTCCCAAAGACGGAATTCTTGTTCTTATTCATAATGCGACTGACCTTGATTGTAAAGTTTAAATGTTTGAGTGAGTCATTGCTACTCATGGACCCAAAGCCAGGAGCAGGATCTACGCGTACAATCACTCTAGGACCATCAAGATGGTGTAGACCAATGATTAGACTGTGAGGGTGTTGCAGAGATTTTCATGTCTCTCGTCTTGTATCAAACAAAAAGCAGTGAAGGATGTTTTGCATTCCCGGAGAACTAGGATCGATTGATGATGTCACTTCATGACATCAGCAGCAAAGGAGACTCGTACGACTTCAGGGGGGTCATCAGAAGATTGGGAGATCAAAGAGGGGGAAATGGCAGAAGGGAGGCAGGTGGATGTCACGCCGCAAATGGTGTCGTTCATGTCCAAAGCAAAGAATTGTTGTTGAAGCACCATTTGAAACTGATGACGGGAAGGATGGTTAAGCTTAATATGAAGGGCAGTTAAGAAATACTTTAAACATGAGTGCGAGTGTTTTACCAGGGTTTCCAAACACGATTCCAAACTGATTGTTTTCAAGTGGTTGGAAACCCCAGTAAAACACGAAGCACAAGTTTTTGAAATGGCTTCTCAATCAGTGCTGAATTGCAAACAAAAAAAGAAAACAGAACAGAAGAAAGCAAAAATCACATAAGCATGTGATTTTTGCCTTTGTCTAATCAGCGTACAGTTTGTGATGATATTGTATGTGTTTTTCACAACTGAAACTTTGTTTATTTCAAGTAGTCGCAATTTGCATTCAGTGGCATCCTGCTAGTTCCAAAACATAACCGAGTTAGCTGAGGATGAATCTTGCCAGTTTTGACTGCCCAAAAGTGTGCAAAAAGAAGATTCTTTGCTTGTACAGTCCAACCCTATAAGTGCACAGTACAATGACAAGTGGACCGTCAAGGTTTTCAGTACTTGGCAAGCAGCGCGCAAGCAAAAATTATGTATACTTGACCTGGGAAGCTTGTTCGAAGATTTTGATCTTCACCATGTGCAAAGTTTCGAAGAGAAGTTGGAGCAGCTGGCTAGTATTTGATTTTCACTAAACTATGGCTCACAAAATTCATCTAAGAAGTTGCTAATAAGAACAAAATAATTTTGTTCTTATTAGCAATTATTGTAAACAGTGTTTGCGGAATGTTTACTGAATTCAGGAATGCTTTTGAATTGCACTATAAATGTAAATGAAAACAGCAAACAATACAAGTAATACAGCTTTGTTTAAGTTCTGTATTGCTTCTTCTAATTGATTTCCAAGCACATGTGTTTGGATATCCCAACACGGTGTTCTTTACTGTGGTATCAAGGTACATCCATGTGACCTAAATGCAGGCATACAATTGGTTTATCACTTGATGAATTATTAATGAGTTTGAATAAACAATTTAGCACGGACTGGGGTATGACAATGGCTTCAACAACTGGAACAAAATGCTAATTGCACTTAACCCACGAGAACTCCGTATTTAGCAGTGGAAGTACAGTTAAGATAATGCTTGACATCATGAACATTGGTAAGTTTCTTTGATGGACGAGTGCCTTGTTTAAGATGGGTGTGAACTCTCCGGAGGTCAGGACAATCGTTTTGGATCTGTAGCCAGGCTGATCTGGTGGAAAATGGGAGGCTGGACTTATTGTCAAGAATGTTCTGGATCGAGATGCCCAGCACAACGGAGTCTTCCATGTCATGGACAAAGGTGTAAATCTGGCAATTGGGCTCATTTTAATCAGGGGCGTTGTGGCTAGTAAAGTCAGAGGGTAGGTTTGCTTTCCCAGCCAGGTGTTTTAGGCTGACTTGGTAATGACTGACAGTTGTTTGGAAGGAAGTTACTTGGGGACTCGCCGAGAACTCTCCGCAGCACAGTTTATCAATTGCCTGAATGCATGATTTACTATCAGTTAATACAGTCCTGGGATGCAACGACTGGATGATGAATGAAGAGAAGTATTTGACAGCAGCAGCAATTGATAGTACCTCAACCTTGCAGGGAAGCCAGTTGACTTGGTGTTTGCACACTTGCCACTGTAGAAGCCAGCTAGGTGAAGATGACTGGCATGCGAGACATACAATGTAACACCAAGGCCTCTCTTGGTAACAGATCCATCAGTGACTATCCAAAGGTGTATGAGGGGCAAAGGAAGAATTATGGATTTGTGCCTAGATAGGTGTTCCTGTGCAGTCTTGAACCCAAGGGTAAGATTCTGGTCCCACAGTAGTTTGTCATTAGACTGGAGGCTGGTGAAAGTGCACTCAAGGGGATCCACTACGTCTGAGCAGTTTGGGAGCACGCGACGGAGGACCTTGTAAGCACCATTAAAGGAACAGAAGCCTTTCACACTTTTGGGAGGAGAGCATGAAGACAAGACGGCAATACGATGGGGGCTAGCTGACAGGGTGCCTTGGGACCAGATCCAGCCGAGGATGGTGGTAGATTTCAGGCAAATGATGGTTTTGGTAGGAGACAAACGAAGGTTGCAGCAGTCGACGGACTCAAGTGCACGTCTCCAGTTGGACAGGAGGGTTTTGGTGAATCGCCCCCACAGTAGAGGTCGTCTGCAAGTTTAGTCATGCAGCCTTGGATAAGGTCACCAAGAACGCAGCACATCATTTCTTCTAGAGCAGTTTCGGAGCCAGGCATACCCATTGCTGATCTGGTGTAAACACAAATTCTTCGAAAGGGTAATGCTACGTCACAGTACTTCAGAGAAGACTGAGAGAGTGGGGTCCAATAGAATGCTTGTGTGAGATCCGTTTTGATCAGGTAGTGCCAGGGTGTGATGGTGGGCAGGGTTGTGTTGACATCTGGCATAAGGGACGGCTGCGGTTTTCCTGTATGGTGGACAGTGTCCACCTGAAGGCTTTTTTTACTAGGAACAACAGGTTAAGATACTCCACGGTTATGCCAAGATCTTTGGGGAAATGGAAGACCTTGGCCTGTTCGACAAGTTAGTTGCGTGAGTACTGCAGGATGCACCCTTTGTGCTGAGGGGGCTGTACTGGGCCAATGTGTACAGGAGCTTGAATCGGACCAACTGCACTATTATAACCGGTTATCTTGGGATCAAAGATGTGGTCGTACTCTTGCAGCTGCTGCTGAAATTTGAGGCAGGACTGATCTGGTAGTAAGTTGTCAGGATCTACGGACACAGCAGATGAAAAGGGTAGTGAACACTTGGGCCGCACGGGAGATGGTTGATCGCTGGGAGTTGGGCTGGGGGTCGGTGATGGTACGCCCATGGTGGATAGGATCTGGTTGAGGTGCTCGCGGCTGCCGATGGCTTTAGGCTTGTTGGAAGTGTTGACTAAACAGAATTTGGATCTAACAGCTTCCAAGATTTGGGGCTCGGGCCAGATATGGGCAGGATTCGTATGCTTTGAGATACGGCCTGGCAGACTAAAGATGGCTGTCCATAACACAACACGAGGCCAAGACATGCGTGGGCATATACAAATACATTGCCGCAGGCACAGCCTGCTGGTGCTGTGTCAATCTTCCGTGAAACATACATGCACAAGTTTTCTAACCAAAATATAAGCTTACTTAGAACAGTGCCACAGACTATTAAAACAAAATTGATTAGCAAGTCATCCAAATATTTGATGGAAAATAGTTCAAAGAAAGATGTTTTCACCCGAATATAACTATTCTTCAACTACCTAAGAAAAAAATATGCATTTACCAACATCGCAAAATCAACACAGTGCCTGTTTCAAAACTGAAGAGGAGAAGCCAAATTGTTTTTTATCCTACTTGTTTTTAATTTTATGCACTTCCCTTCAAAGTGATTTTTTGGAGTTAGGCAAGATGCAGTTTAACGTTCAAGGAGTGGCACACAACCCAGTTCCATGTATTGAGAACATTGATTCAACATTTTTTTTAAGATAGTGCTTATTCAGGAAACAGCAAATGAAACTAATGAAAACTGAGAAGATAACAAGCAAGTCAGTTAGGCTGTTACATTCAAACATGCCAGTGAATAACTTCCATTTTTGGGTTCATGAATTATTAACAAGTGGCCTCGTGGTTAGTGTGCTTGACTCCGGAGCGAGCGGTCCGGGTTCAAGCCCTGGCCGGGGACACTGTGTTGTGTTCTTGAGCAAGACACGTAACTCTCACAGTGCCTCTCTCCCAAGCTTGCTGCCTACCAGGAGCCCAGCAGCCTGGGGCACCCAAGAAAATGCTTTGGGCACTCAAATTTGTTGCAGCAGCTCCCAAAACATTACCTGTTGGGCTTCTAACTTCTCAGCTTTTGCCCTTCTGGGCTCCTCAACATATTTGTTAGGCAACAGTCTTGCTCTCTCCACCCAGGTGCATAAATGGGTACCAGCGAATTGTTGGGGAAACCTAATGAAATTGTGGGGAGTGACCTGCAATGGGCTAGCATCCCGTCCAGGGGAAGTAGAAATACTTCCAGCCGCTCCATGCTACAGAAACCAGGATAAGCTCCGGCAGCTATGGGCCAGTCTTGACTCCAAGGCTTCACTATGTGAATAACCAACCCCTGAGACAAGGCCAGACCACAACACCGGGAACTACATACCCTACTTTTTCAATAAGTGTGTGTTTTCTTGAATGTTCCCTGCTAACCATGTAACACTAAAGATGCAGGAGAATGGAGCCTACGGTTTATAGTGACTTGTCTGAACATTTGTGTGTCAACTGAGGTGATGATCGAGTGTCGATTGAGGGTCAGTTAAAGTTATCGATCGAGGGTATCAATTGATACTTGACCGCAGATGAATTTAGTACAGATGATCCCCTCAGTGAACTAATGAATGAATCAGCACAACTATAGTAAGAAGCAAAGAACCTGTCAGCGACAACAAGATAAGTCTGTTCACTATCTCTTATGAGCCACATAAAAGTAATGTTTCTTTTTTTTCTACATTTTAGATTTAACCATCATTCTCTCTTTGTTTTACAGCCAGGAGATGACTATGAAGTTGTGGCAGGAAGTCAATTTACTGTGTCACGCACAGCACGCAAAGACAATAGTTCTGACTATCATGTTAATAGCCGCAAAGTTCCATTTAAAGAGGTGGCTAAACTTCTTAAAGATTGTGGCATTGATTTAGATCACAACAGATTTCTCATTTTACAGGTTTGTTAATTGAAATTATTTATAAAATTAAAACATTACAATAATATTAATTTTATACAACTGAACTTCATATTAACAATACAACACAACTTAAGCAATTGTGAAACTTATGCCTTAATTTTCTTTCAGGCTTAAATTTCACAACTGCTTATAAGTATGTATAAGCAATGATCAATGATCAATGATCAATCATGTCTTCATAATTAGATTATTTTGATAACACATTGGCTTGCAGAAGTGCACGACTCCTTATATGGAAGAGGGGGTATTGGTGGATTCACCACACCTTGTAGGTGTGTTAAGTGGAGTGTTTTGGTTCCACTGTTGTAGACTTGGCAGTCTTTTCATAAATAAAGATAGAGTTGTAAAGAAGTAGTGTATAGTAAAACTGACCTAACAAATTATGGAAATGCCTGGGTGTTTTGGCTCCTGCGGGGTAGGCACTCCCACATGAAATGGGCAGAGGTGCTTGAATGCTTGAATTATTCCTTTTTCTCATATTAGGTATAAGATAAGCAAAATGAGACAAAATATAATATAATGGCAACTACTTTTCATTTACCCTTTTCCTATATGAGCTAAAACACCTTTTTTCTACAATAATACCTTTCACATCCCACTGTATTGTTGAGAAATTATCTTTAAGAAATATTGTGTTGGTCATCAAGGCATAAATTATTACTTACAATAATTGAAGGATTTGGTGGAAAAAGGGCATTAGGTTTTTTACTCAAAAGTGAACTTTGTCAGAAACACTCCAAATTTTGCATGCAGTTTTGTTTACTTGGGTCAAACAATATTCCCTGAAGTTTGCTTCCTTTTTGAGATGTTACGTATGCAAAAAACATTTTTCTAAGGGCATCCTCTGGGGACCTTTCGTTGAACGAAAAACAAAAGAAGCCTTTTGTTTCGCTAAACCATGGAGTCACTATAATACACGAATCTCTCATTACTGCTTCGTCAGCAGAAGTGGATAAGGCGCTGAACAGTCTGGATTTGAGTTTGTTTTGTCGTGACGCCGGCTCGATACAAGGCCGAGGTTGGTCCAATTTTTTTTCCGTTCTGTTTCTCTACTTCTTTCAAAAACCAAGATATATATTTGTAATCTTTGTAATTGAATTGCCATTTTTAATCGCTAGGAAGGATATGGGCTTCATATGTTTTTTAGCTGGAATTGTGACGTCGGCTTTTAGCGTGCAAAGCATAGATCAGTCAGAGCTTACCTGTTAATTAAGCAGAGTTTGCTCGTTATTTCCACCGATATTTGAAGCTTATTCAAGGAATATTTGTGCCCGCCTAGTAGGAAATTTGGCATCATTAAGCCTTTGACCCTATTTTTAAAAAATTTTTATTAAAGCAGTAGTGAGCAGCACACATATACTCCAGGGAATATTTTCCTCTTAGAATAAGGAGAAACTATGCTCGCTGGGGCGAGAATCGAACTAGCGACCTTCCAAATTCTAGATCGGACGTTCTAACCACTGAACCACCAGGGCTCTAGTGAGAGTGAAATTGAATTTTCATACCATTAGAGTTTGACACACTTGTAAACTGGAAGCTGAGCGCATTGCACTTCTCTGCTCAGTTTCTCGTGTGGCATCTTCTAGTATTTAGTAAACTAATTTTTATTATAAATTTACCGTAGTCTATTGTGAATCCGTGAATTTGATTGGCTAAATTACTGTTTTCTATCTGCTGATAGTCAACAGTTACGCATCAGCGCATGTATTTTGCTGGATTTTAAGTGAAATTACCATCTTTGCGCACACATGACCACAAAATACAGGTATTTGCATACGTAATATTTCGAAAACGAAGCAAACTTCAGCAAGAAAACATACACAACATTCTTTAATGCATCTAAACAAAACTATATGCAAAATTTGGAGTGTTTCTGACAAAGTTCACTTTTGAGTAAAAATCCTAACGCCTTTTTTCCACTGACCCTTCAACTGACAGCTTACACATTCACTGTTGTTCATAAATGCTATGTTGAAAATACAAAGAACAGCTAAAATTTTAAATAGTGCTGTTGCCTTAATAAAAACCAAGTTACAAATGTCTGATCTTTGTAACTGTTCAACAGTGTGCATGTGTACATGAAATTCAGGTTACGGTATCAGCCAACCCAAAATTGGCCGTTTTGCACAATTTT
>CM042755.1:9402613-9435752 GCA_022496165.2 Catalaphyllia jardinei
CGTATGTAGGCCGCAACCACAATGGGAAAAAGCTCATTGCACTCAGTTGACTGAGAGGCCTGTGTGGCTAGCTGGGAGCCTGAGGACCAGTGATGTTGTAACAAAGCACCAGAGCAACTGGAAGGAAAGCCCATTGTGGGTACTGAAGAAAACTGTAGCCATTCCGAGAGTGAATGTGTTCTCGCCACCAAGTGAGATTGAGAAAGAACTCCCAGTTAAGACAAATTGGATGATCATCATGATGGATGACACACAGTAGGTTAATCATTCGGCATGAGAAGGAGCCACTTTGGGGGACCACCTTGCAGGCATGCTGGAGGTGACCAATTAGCATCTCAAGGTCCTTCTGTTTACAGAAATGCTTCTGAGACCATTGTTCTATTAGAGCAGTTGTACTGTCAAACTTGTCTTTTGGTAGACGAACCTGCAAGAGTAACAAGTCTAATTCAATCTCAAGGACAGTCAAACACGTAGATGGACCTTCGAGCTTGTCTGGGTGGAGGGGGATGCCAAGGTTAGAAAAACAACGGATGGAGTTATCCAGATTGTGTTGATAAATAGAAGAGCCAGGTGGTCCAAGGGTATGAAAGTTGTCTAAATAATGCCTCAGGAAGGAGACGTCGTCATTTTGTTTTGCAATCCATTCAAAAAGGTCTGCAGTAAAAGTGAAAATGTAAAGAGCAGGCCTGACGCCAAAAGGAAGAACCATGTCTATGTAGGCTCCATGCCATTTCATGCCCAATGGCAGACGATCCTCTGGGTGGACTGGTACGATGCAGTAAGCATTCTGAATGTCACATTTTGCTATCAGGGAGGCCTGACCAAGCTGCATGGTGCCTGCAATGTCATCCACCTTCATGTACTGGAGGGAGTAATGCTTGCTAGCAATCCCATCATTGACGCTATGACCAGCTGGGCTAAAAAGGTCCAGGGTAAGGTGCCATTTTCTTGGCTGATTGCATTTGGGGATAGCACCAAAGTGACTTACCACCCTGCCCAGTTGAACTTCAGTGTGCAGGTACTTGTCGATGACGTGGGGGTTCACAACAGCAGAAGCCGTGTTTCCTGATGCTGACTTAAAGTCCATATGAAGTGAAAAATAATTCCTGCTTATTTGAAAGACCTTTCAAAATACAGAAGAATGGCATTTTCTTTTTGAAATATCTTTTTTCGTTTCAGAGATATTAACGTTTTTATATTATGCAAATTAGATCGGTGGTGACGTTATATTGTTTGCAACTAAAAATTGTAAAATGCTGAATAAACAATCTCTCTTGAAGTATTAGAGCAGTGTTCTTGAAACTTGGCACCATAAATGTGCATCACAAAAGAAACAAAATGACACCCTTGGTGCTGTTGCCATGACAACAGTTTTGCCACTGGTGTTGTCTTAATAAAAACTGAAAATCCCAGTTTTTGTCTTTAAAGAAGAACCATCTACCCTACATAATCTATTGATAGGAGTTAAGACAATATGAGAATTATGTCTATTCCAAGTAGGACCCTTTGTCTCACTTAAGAGGTTGCAAATGGAGGAGTCATTTTTTGGACAGAAAGAGACTGGAGCCGAAAGAGTTGCTATGGCAACAGCACTAAGACGTCATTTTGTTTCTTTGTCCATTACTTCATCTTTCACCATTGAGACAGTCCCCTTCTGCCAGTATTTCTCAGGAGACAGATCTTCCCAGGGCTTTCAATTTTGCAAGTGAAGTATGATCCTCACAGTAAATTTTCCAATTTAAGCATTATTGGAAAGAAGAAGTCTGAAAAAATCAGGGCTTCCGTTGAAGCCCTGATTTTTTTCAGATTTCGTCTTTCCAGTTGCTTAAATTGGAAAATTTACTGCGAGGATCATACTTCAGTTGCATCTACAACTGCAGTTCAAATATGAATTATTTCATATACACTTTACATGCTTTCAATTTTGTTGAAATTTGTTCCTCTACAACATCCTCACCTTATCTCCAGGGTCTGCACGCACTTGATCAGTCCTTGAATTTGAAAATCTAAATTCCAGGCCTTGAAGGTCATGAAAAGGTACAGGTGATGCTTGAAAACCCAGAAATTTGAATGCCCACATGGTGGAGGAACTTAAAAACTACTTTGAGAAATCTAGCATGATCCCTTAATCTCAGCACCTAGTGTCACATTCATATGGATTTTGTTCTGTGGAGTGCCAGGGGTCCTTGAAAAATTGGAGTTGTGTCCTAGAATGCCCATGAAAAGTCCTTAAAGTTTTAGTTCAAAAGAGGGTATGAACCATGCATCCCAGAAGAGATACTATATGGTGATTGATAGCCACAAAATTACCACTATTCAGGTATGACTAAAAATCTTTTCATCCTTCCACACTCCACAGTTTTGGAAGGACTACACTGAACCATAATAAGTTTTGTTTATGAGTAGCTTGGAATGATACACTTGCTAATATGTGCTTAGAACATCATTTTGTCAATTTACTTTTGTCAGGAAATATGAAGAACTTGCTAAAGTAGCTGAGGAGACCAAAAAGAACTTTGCAGCTTATGAGAGAGATGACCTGAAACTTAGGGAGGTTAGTCCATCCCTTAACCCCCCCTGCTTGCCTAGTAACTTTGCAAGTCTAATAGGTTAAAAAAAAACCTGTATAAGTGGACAGATACACTGTTAGTGGTGAAATTAGTATAGCTGTTTTTCTGAATCTTTGAGTTTATTCTCTCCTAGGATTATAAACACTTAAAACAAAATCACAAAAAGATGCAGAAAAATCTTGAGAAGGAAAAATGCAAGGTACTGTATGTCATGTCTTGTTTGAAAGATATTACATTAATTATTTTCAGTTGAATATGACCCAAGAGATTCTCTCAATAATGTGGTAACAAAGTTCTCATGTTGCATTCAAAACATTCACTACATTATATAAAGTTGAATAAGGCAGTTGAACCTCTCCATAGGAACACCTTCGTATTATGGACAGTTGACCAACAAAACCAGAATTGAAGCGACACTCCGATCTACCCCATTGGTGTCTGTATTATATAGATTTGATTGTAGTGCCATTAAAAAAAGTCTCATTTAATGCCCCAGGGAATAGAGTTTTTTTTTAAAAATAGCTCTCTTTGAAAACTAAGGTATCAGTATACCCCAAATGATCATCATTTATTCGCTCTGCTTTACATTTAGACTATTTGACACAAGAATTTGACATAAGAATTGTAAGTAATGAAGGTATATCCCCTAAAATAAGAAAAATGAGGGTTTTTCAATATAGCGCCCTAGTTACCAAAGTACAGTAGTTTCCTAATAAAGTTTGTTTCTGGTTGGATTTGAGTGAGAGGATGTGATCAACATCTCTGTCTCTTGTCTTTTTTCTCTTCCCTGAAAAACAGCATCAGGGAATTTTTATTACTTGTCTGGTTTGTTTATGACACACAGTTAAACTTTGAGAATTGATAAAACCAGAAATCTCCGGAATTGAACACTAATGACATTCAAATTAAGATAAGCATCACAAAGTGTCCTCATTGGTGAAAAGTCACTAAAATGCACCCAATTCTGTCAAATGTGAAGTAATATGAAAATGTCAAATCCTTTACCGTCGATTGGTAAGTATCGGGATTATTATTGTTTCTGGGTCATGTTTACTATATGGGAAACTGTTGGTAGCCTGTCCATTAGCTGTCAGTAGCCTGTTGGTAACCTGTCGGTAGTCTGTCCGCCGACAGGTTTTTTAGGGATCTCTTCTTCACAATTACCCTAATTAAAGAATAGTTGTGTTCAATCCTCGACATAGGTATGTATGTAGGTAGATAAAATGTGCATTCCCTTCAGTAAAATAGTCATAACTTTTGAAAGAAGCAAAGAGCCATAAAACCCCCTGACACTGTTTTTGCTTGATTGTTGAGCAACATTCTCCAAATTTCAGCGAAAAAAACATTTAACATTTGCCAGAAATGAACTCAAAATGTATGCTTCACTGAAAACAATGATGTGTCGATCTATGAAAAAAGGCTTGTGAGCCTGTATCATTTACATAGGAGTCTCTTTTGCCTCCGACGGGAAATATCCTTTGCAATATCCTCTCCACCGCTCATGCACCCAGATTAGTAAGAAAATAATTTTCATTTCCGTTTGTGCTTTTCGATTCTCAAACCACCTTTGCTTGGAGATGCTCCAGACCACGAAAGAGTGCCCTTGTAACTGAACCATTAATGCAAAGGAAACCCATGAGATACCAATTTTATTGTCGCTTTGAACGAAGAAAGCACCACAGAAGTAATGCTTAGAGAAGGTCAAACGTCTTCCTCGTTCAGTGCAAGCAACTTCTTCCTGAGGCAGGAATCTTTTTCGCCAGCTAGCAAACAAATCAGTCCAATTTTGAAACCTTTTTCTCCCTGGTTTTTCCTCTATGGTGCTTTCCTCCTGCTTGCAAAGGGACACAAATGTTTGTGCTTCTTCTGTGACATATTTTTACTTAAATCAACAATCTACAACCAAACCCAAGCGTTTCAGATATGCCACAATCTGTGACACAACTTTTTAATGCAAGTTAATGTCTTGTGACATCCCGTTGGCATTTATCAATTAGGGGTAATTAATGCAAAGAAATGTTTTTTGCTAATAGCTTTGCTAATAGAATCAATGTTTTTCTTTAGAATATTTTTTTTAAATGAAAGACCACAATAAGATCTACACTACCTAAAAAAGTGAAAAACAATTTATTTCGAAAAATGGTCAATTTTGAGGTTTACTTATACAAGTTAGTAACGATATATCCAAGGATTCAATATATTCTTTAGGTACCGAGTTCAATAGTTGTGAGGAAAAGCATAGAAGCATGTTTACTCCATGCTGTGATGTACATCTGAAGGAGATGTACGTCTGACCAACAAACTGCAAAAATAGGCTGAGAATTGGCAGGATTGACCATGAACATTTTTAAAACTTCATGTAAATGTAAGGTGGCTTAAAATAGTTTCCAGCACTTTTCTAGGCTACAATCATGTTGGGGATCCATATTCTCTGTTGTCTGGTCATCCGTGACAAAGATTAAAAACTGTAGGACCGACCAAAGCAGCAGGAAAAGTCATCTGCTGGATGAGTTTAGTTTTATTCTACCAGGAAAAAAGTGTCTTAAATCTTCTCACAACTTACCTGCATTCTGACTATTTGTCATTGATTTGGAACTATTAGAAAACATTGTGATTGCAAGTTGTCCAATACCCTTCCAGAAAGAGCACTCTATGTATCAAGACTTGTTGCTTTGCCAGCAACCTAGGGTCCTTATTTTGGAATTGAGCCACTATTCTGAAACTTTCACCAGTATTCACAAACCTGGACTTTTTTTTTCACTTTTTTTGTCTCATATGCTTGGGCTTATAAACAAAATTATCTTGTTCTGGAATTTCAGTGCTTGAATTCGGGAGCTTAATCACATGCGTTTTTGAGATGCAGATGGCAACTGGAAAAGAACATTTTGCATGCTAGGACCGTTTGTCTCCCAGATTTTTATACTACTCATCTCTAATGGAGAAAAGATACTAAACATTGTGAATGTGGTTGTGGGAGGGCAAGATGAAAGTGAAAATAGCTTAAGTTCCCTATTAAATCTGGGTAGTTTTTAAGTACAAAGTCTTAAACCTGGTTGTTTGAATTCATTGCTTACTTTGTTTCAAATATACAGCTGGAAGAACTTCAGAATGTTCCTGAGAAAAGTAAAAATGAGCTCGAAAAACTGGAGGAAAAGAAAAATGATCTGGAGGTACTGTACTACTTGTGTATTTAACTGACACAATCTAGTGTCCAATCAGGTAGTTTTATATCTTGGACTTCCTTCAAACCAAGTAATATAGTGCTGTTTTATACATCACCTACTGTAGGCAATTTTCCATTGTGTCAAGGTGTGACTCTCCTTTCAGGTAAAACGAAAAGCAGAAGAAGAGAAGCTTGCAGAAGTTATGGCAGGTGAATGTCTTATATTACAAGTATGCATGTTTAGCTCTCAAGTTTGGGTCATTCCACAGTATTCTGCTGTTAGGGAGTCTACATTCAGACTGTCATTACAATATATCTACAAATGGAGACTAGAAAACATATGCAGACTACTGTTGTGTAGTAGATGTCCATTAGAGCTATGCACAACAGTGGTGCAATTCACTGTGTATCAGATGAGTGGGATGCAACAGTGCATTATGTGGCTGTTTTGGAGACTACCTAAAAATTCCATTATTCTTCTTCCACCTGGATCTTGGATAAATCAAAAATATCTGTGTGCTTTATTTGAAAGGGCATTTTATTTACTTAATATAATTGCCGAAACATTTAACTGATATTGCATATGTTTCCATTGTGATAACAATTCTAAGAGATGGTGCTGTTGCAGAGACTGCAGAGGGTAGTTAAGTTGATAATGCAATGAAGTAAGCTGTTGTTGTTTAAGGGACAGTGGATTCCATGACTAGGCAGTTTCTTTGGAAGGTGGGGGCACTTTACAAGAAAAACAGGAAATTTTGTAGTGCATGTGTAAGAATTTTAGAGAAATTGTTTTGAACATTTTAGAGAAAATTCTAAATATGGGTTTACATGCCTGTTACAATTTAGTCATCACATGAATGTCACCAGTAACAGCCAATGTGGAGCTGCTCCCTCAAAAGCATTAAGCTTTTCGGCCCCCCCTCCCTTTATTAAAAGTGTGGTTTCCTTTGGCCAAGTATTTAAGAAGTAAAGAAAGATAGGTCAGCATACTATGCTCACAAAAATATAATTGACCTATCCTACCCCATTTTATCTAATCAGGTGCATTATTCAATTGGTTTGTGTTACGCTGTGCATTAAATGGAAGCCAATTTTTTAAAACAATTATATTCTTTCCTTTGCCGCGCGACAAAAGCTGAGAAAATTGAATATGCAAAAATGAGTTAATTTTTGACTACAGAGGACAAAACGAAACCGAATACAACAGAATTTTCATTCTTTTACTATAACAGAAAACATTTAAGAAAACACCAGACCATAAAGGTGACAAACACATGTAAAAACCAATTCAAGAAAAGAAATTCAGACAATTTTTTTGCCACCTGACGGAATTATACAGCGCGGCTAAAGGAAGATGAAAGTTGTACATCAAAAACATGACAAGAACAAGCCAATTAATTTGAGATAAATCACTTTTCAACTGTGTAAATTTAGTGCCCACCTAGTTCTTCCCTCAAAAGTTCTGTAGAAGCTGAACAAGACTCAAAATATATTTCAGGAAAGCAAATATACAAGACAAACAAACCACGGCGGTCGCCATAAATTAAATATGCAGAAATTCAGCGTGCCAAAATACTGTTCACTTTTAAAACCTAAAATTCCCAAATAAAGGCAACCAAATGAAAAAAACGTGTCAGGAAGTTCAATAACAATAAGTTTTCATTCAAAAAAACTTATCTAAAAGCACGAAAATGTTCAAAATTTCACAGACGTGATTTACTGCATGGCCACATGTTCGAATTAATTATTCACGCTAAAGCGAAAGCGTGAGTTTTTCCCTACAAGTTTTGCAGTTATTTTATTGACTGTGGTGTTGCCAATCATGCTAAAAGCTAAATTCAACTTAGAACTAATACTCTACATTACCATTTTTGTTTTCTTAAGTCCAGGCAGCTACTTTAAATCTGTGATCTGTATTCAAAACTCACTTGAAAGCGAACCGATCATCTAGTTTTCGCCGCGGTTGAAGGAAGGAAAATTATTTACCAGAAAGGTTTGAGGACTCCATTCACCTTGGTCTTCCATTCTGAAACCATCTAAACATTGATATATGTTTTTCCTTTTCATTTTAAATGCCAAAGAAGCAATTTCTCTGTTTTAGGAATGAAAACAAGACCCTGGAAGTTTGCAACCCGCCAAAAACTATGCTCAGAAAGTCCATTCTCATTGGTTTATTTGTCCTTAACAACAATAGAACAATAGGAGGAGCAAATATCTTCAGGGAGGGTAGGAAAGGCAATAATATTGTCCTCACATGCCTTTTTACGGCCGGTTACGGCTGGCAAGGGAAATTGGGGGTGGGTTTTCGCACGGCCGGCACGGGAGACAATGGGTTAACCTGTACTTAAAGCAGGAACACCAGAATAGCAGCCCATCGCTAACCACTAACTGTCAACTGCTTCCAGCTGAAAAACTAGCTGTTATCTGTTGAAAATTATACTGAAATCCAACTGTAAATATGTACCAGCAGATAGTGTAGTGCACAAAACGTAGTGCGCAAAACAAATGCGAGATATGCAAATGGTTTACTTACCGAAGAGGTGACAGAAAAAATTGTAATGGCATTGTGAAAGTTTTGTAAAAAGATCAATAACTTTAAAAAACATTTGGATACCCCTGCATTTTATGGTATGAAATGGAACTGGCAAGCCTATTCAATAAGTACAGTCAAACCTCGATTATCTGGACTCGTTGGGACCTCGGTAAATAGTCCGATAATCGAGAGTCTCGATAATTGAAAATATGAATATTAATGAGAAAGAAATGTAAACAAGCAAAGAAAAAAACATTTTAATTTTGAAATCTACACAGCCTGTATGTATTTACATGTACAAATATCAGTTCAGTTCAATCAGTTAAGGTATTTACAAACATTTAAAATGTTCAAGCATGTTAATTAAGTTATATCCTAGGAATATTTAACAATTATTCCATGAGCGCGCGTTGGATATGAGATGGTAAATAGCCAGTGAGGCCCGTAGGGCCGAGTTGGCTATAACCATCTCATATCCAACAAGCGCGAATGGAATTATATTGTTTTGTTAAATTCGGTGTGGTTGTATGCTTGGGAATTAGAGCTAAATTATACTAGTTTTTAACTTTACAAAACGACTGGAAGTTGACGTGGCAAAAACAACAGCAAGTGGGAAGTCACATGGCATGCGCGCCGTTTGTAAACTTTCGTTGAATGAAAATTTGAAAGTGAAGCCGGCGAGTCTGCTGAACGAAAATTACCACCATCATCTATAATTTAAGGAACGTCTGGCAAACGAAGGATATTCAACCTTGATCAGGAAGTTTGAAAAGCGTTTAAGTTTGAGTCATCGAGAAGAGTTTTAATTGTGCACTTGCACATTACAGTTGTAATACAGTTGCACTGCGGAAAACTTTGATTGCTATGTGACAGACGTTGTGTGAAAATTATTCTTGACTAGAACTCTATCAGCGTTCCCTTACTGTGGCTGCCCTTGCATCAGTTCGAGCTGTATATGTGGAGATTGTTGCTGGCCAGTTTTAGAGTCAGGGACAGAAACTATTTTAGCATCGGATTCATCTTCAGAATCTTCGAGATCCTGATGGGTTTTTGTGGCTGGTAAAGATTCGAGCCGACGCTTCGGTTCAGCTCATCAAAATACTCAACTTCTTCACGGATTTTTCACAAGAACAGAATTGTTGGCGTTAGCTGGCATTGAATCTCTTGTCGCGGTCAGCCAAAAAGGAGACTGAGGTAAAACTAGGTCGCCCTCTGTAGTTTTGCGGCATTTTTGCTCTCTGCCCGTCCGAGCTCACGGCTGTCGAACAGTTTCTTCATCTGTTCATTGGAAATTAGTTTCTGACCGTTTCTTATGGGCTCTATTAGGCCGGCAATGTTGCCTGTTTTTCTGAGGTCATTTGCAAATGCTCTAATGCTTTGTTTGTCTCAGTAAAAGCGGGGTCAGAGATAGTGGAAAACGGTTTGATGACCGGGTGCGAGCGAAGGAAACGATCAATGGCGGCTCTCAGATGGATTTCATTGATGAACTTTTGTAAACTGACATTGTGCCATCTTTATTCCTCACAGACGTGCAAAAACTTTTCCGAAAAACATTCAGTTCCTCGTTTGACATTTCTTCTATCGGTTTAGAAAATTTGGTGCTTCCAGGAGTAGCAAGCCATTCAGTAACATTAAGGTAAAAATTGTTGTTACGTAATCTTCATGAATGCGTAAAATCTTGATGTTCGTGTTTGAAATTTTACAGCTTTTACAGGAAACTTAACGAGTATGTACCACTAAATATTCTCATTCCTAACTTTATGGCTTTTTTGTTGTTACTTGGATGGGATTGTCCTTTAATGTCTTGTATTTCTTCTGTAGACAGCTCACCGAATTTGTTTTATTTCATCCAATTTTTTGCCAACGGAACTTCCATATATTCCATATAAGGTCAAACGTAGGTATAATCGTTGGTAACCGAGATACAGTAAACCAATCAGAAAGCTAGAATTGCATTATCCGAGGTTGAGAATTTATTAATAACAATTATCCCCTGTCACACCCCTCTCGCAACACACAGAGACAAACGAGACAGAGAATCTGTTTGGGCATCTTTAATGAAAACCGAGAGACCCAAGGGGCCCGAGGAGACCCCAAGCAGGGAGAAAGAGGCCCAAACAGAGTCAAAGTAGAAAGGAGGGCGCGAGAGGGGAATGGCGAGGGAGGAAAGTGATAAAATATGATTAATAACAAACTACAATTACAAGGTTTGAACATGCTCAGCTATGATCTGCATGAGCACTAGTCTGTCTGCTAAAGGCAGTGATAAATATAACATGTAAGCATCAGATCGCCGGTCTCCTTGAAGATTAATAAGCTCTGCTGGAATACCGCACTGAAAGGCGAATGTAGTGCCACCTCGACGAAGACTGTGGCCTTTGGATCCAAAGAGATCAGGGATGCTAAATGCTTAATACCATCGTTGAGGGACTTCGCTGTGATACAGGTGAGTAGGTTTCGAAGTGGAAGCAAAAGTGAAGAGAGGACAAGCGTCAGAGGCGGAGACCATCCTCAGTAATAACTTGAGCGCAGTTGTTGGACAGAGCGGCGATCCAGGAATGAGGGGAACTGGAACGACAAGGGCTGTATCACCCGGTTGCCGGGTTTTGGTTCTGGTGACTGTGAGACAGGCGCCAGAATTGTTGATGTGGATGCTGCCTCTAGATAACACATGTTGTGGAGAGAAACTGTCGAATGCCTGAGGAACGAGATTGGCTGTGC
Organism: Catalaphyllia jardinei; assembly: GCA_022496165.2. Classification (NCBI taxonomy): domain Eukaryota; kingdom Metazoa; phylum Cnidaria; class Anthozoa; order Scleractinia; family Caryophylliidae; genus Catalaphyllia; species Catalaphyllia jardinei. The sequence goes on from CM042755.1 coordinate 9,413,601, forward strand.
AAAAAAAGGTGAGGAACCCAACCAGAAGGGCAGACCACAAGGCTAAATGGGCAGAGTCACGCAGATTAAGGTGGGAATGGAAATGAAGCAAAATTGATGGCGTAAGATGAGCTTAGTGGTGGGGAATGTGAATCATGGACTTTTCCAGACCTTTTGCGTCAGTTTGACATGAATGTCGTCGAAGGCTGAAGCGTCCAAGTGGCAGAAGACGTGAACGAACGTGAATGACTCAAATGAACAAAACGAGCGAAACAAAACAATCATCAGTTAATGACAAGTTGGCCAACGCGTGGAGTCCTGGTGCTAATCAAGTTGTTCCCTAGGAATATTAACAATATCGTTCTGTGATTCCATCCATGACAAGCATATTTTGAACAATTGATACTAGTTTCTCATCCTTGCCCTCATCTTCCTCATTGCTATATACACTTTCGCTTTCTGTCAAATCTCCAACAACGGCAGCTAAAATCTCTTCATCAGACATTTGCGGTAAAGTCGGGAGCTCGCTTTCCGGATTAAGCCAGGCATCCACATCGTGTAATAATTATCTGCTTATCTTTAATCGATAGAACGGCTTCCTTTCGCTTCGTAGACATGTTTTTGATTTGAGTTTAATCAATCGCTTGTGTCTTTACATAACACACGCGGCAAGAACTAATCAAGCATAAAATTCCCTTGGCAACAAAACAATTGAGCCAATCAGATATCAGCTGAAGGCATCAGAATATTTCTGTCTTGTCGCACTTGCGAATTTTGAAAAGCGCACAGGATAATATGCTGTTTCAACAGTCTTATGAAAGGATTATTGGGCTTTTTGCGACTTTGAGTTTTTACGATCACAACTAATTAACATTCATGAAAAAATTGGGACCTGAGAAAAAAGTCCGGATAATCAAATAGTCCGGATAATTGAGGTCTGGATAAGCAAGGTTCAACTGTAACTAGTTTCTGGTGGTGCGCAAAAGGTATTTAGACTGTATTTTAGCTGAACCAGAGGAAGGCTGTCAGAAACGCTAAAAGCGCTTTTGCAACAATTTTGTTATTAGAAACATACCAAAAATGTTTTCATAGTACCATTTTCCATGCAGTCAGGGGCACCCAACGGATCGTTTAAAAATTATCTGTTCAGAAGGCCTTTATCCCCTCTGATTATTTTTCCCAAGAGAATAAAATTGTCACCTCGTACTATTTGTGATATGAGAATTTTAATGTCTGTTGTTTTCGAATTGTTAAAAATGTCGTTTTGGGTACTGAAAAAAAGGTCAGCTATCATTTTCAGAAAGGCGATAAGACCTTAGGTTTTCAGGAAATGGATAAAAGTAATAAATTCGAGAATACTCAAGGCCGCCCGTTGCAGTTTTGAAATCTTTATAAGTGTGTTTGCTTTTCTGTATGTAAAGGCAAATTCTAAGGAAATCTGTGAAGAAATATCCTTTCCTTCTTTTTTCAGAAAAATGTTGATGTCAGAATTTTTGTTGAGATTCAAGGCCAATTATCTCAAAAAAAAATGTGCAGCTACCCCTATTTTTCATTGTAGCTTCTAAAAGCCCTTGCAAAGATCTACTTTTCCTGCGTGGTCCTAACCTGGCGCATTAACCTTAGGTTTGTATTTAGTAGACACCATCCTTCAAGGGAAAACTAATAATCTCTTTTGCTGTTGAGCTTTGTTGAAGGACATGTCTTGATTTTAAATATGTGTGTGAGGTAATGGCACAAAAATCGTGTGCAGTAGGGACACGGTGAAATTCTGAGGAATCAATTTCAGCAGCTGCTTAAGTATGTCTGAGTCTTAAGCTGTATAATTTAACTTTACAGGCTTAAAGAGTGAAACTGAGGGTCTCCAAACAGAGAAGGAGGTGAGGAAAAGTCGTTCAATTTAAATATGGGAGTTAATGCTATTACACCTTCTGCTACTAAACATTGCTCACCTTGTTCTTCTGTTAACCACGCTTTTTTTAAAAAAGGAAATGCCTTCATTTGGAAATTTACAGAACATTCAGACTGAGTGGAGAAAGTTGAAAATAAATTGCATGTATATTATTAAATGGTTTTCCTACTTCAAGCTGGTATAAATAAACACTCAAATTTTTAAAAAGCTACATTTTTTAAGTCTTGTGCCTAAGTTTACTAAATTGCACTAAAATAATTTGATTACCTATTAAAAATTGAATATCTGTTTTTACAGGCAAAAGAAACAGAGTTATTAGGGTGGAACAAGGTTGTCAATGAAGCTAAGTCAAAGGTTTGTGTGACGATTACAGACTGAAAAAGTAACTGCAATATTAGACCTGGCTATCGACTCCGTGATCACTGATGTTAATTATATCAACTGAATTGTTTAAAATGAAAATATTAAATACTTTGAATGAAGTACTGAAATTTTTTTTAATGATCTCTAGTGATTGTGATATTTAACAACTTGGAAAAGAGTTCCCTCCTAAAGAGTATAAAACTTTGGGAGAATATTTGAAGGATATTTAGACTTGATCTGGCCCTACTTGGCTTTAAAAAATGTGCAAGGATTTTTGCTCTGTACAATTATCAGCTCCTTACCGGAAGGAAACACACTGGAATTGGTTCCAGAAGCAGGGGGTGACTTCAAAGCTAAAACTGGACAGGGGGTCCACAGGTGGATATTTTTTGGAACAATACTTTGGTAAAAAAAAATTTGATTGCATGTGAAAAGAGAAAGTGATCGATGTGAGTTATGTCAAAAGAAAAGGTGTTCGATAAAAATTGTCAAGTACTTGTGAAGATTTAAATTTCGTGGCTGGTATGACATGGCGTTTCGTCTCGGCCAAGAGACTCATCAGATACTTTTCGAATTCCAGCAAACTTGTTGAGCATCGCGCTCAAATTCCCGTTCGCGAAGTCAAGATGTTATAGCAGTCTGGCCCTCTATCGCAGAAGGATTCAGAAACAAAAATATGAACAAAAATTAATGTCTGAGTATTTACGTTGTTCTTCTTATGGAAACTATGCTGCATTAATTTTACCTCTCAGCCACCGGCCATCAACTTATTAATTTTTGTCTTCCAAAGCTATTAGTTATCCAAACTTTCTTTTCTCTTTTATGATGCAAGCACTCTATAGTTTCAAGTAATTTGTATGATTTTTAATTTTTCAATGACTATTAGATGGATGTGGCAAAGAGTGAGGTAGAACTATTTAAAAGTCAGTACGAAACAGCTTTGAACCAGCTCAAGGATGCCAAAGACAACTTGGACAAGACAAGGGAAACCCGAACACATAGAAAGAGGTACCAGCTCCCTAAGCGAAAAGTAGCATTGCATGTAGATTAAGTTGGCATCCAAATAATTTGCCTACTCTCAGCATTGAATGTTCATTCACGTACCCCCAAATGGCATGGACAACATCTTCTTGAGGGTTTATTTTTTTCAAGCTTAACTTTGATAGCTGACTTACTCTTCCTATACATGCATTACCTGTAGTATCTGCCCTTTGTCTCTGCAGTGAAATACAGTCATTACAAGATGAAATTCCGGAGTTAAAGAATAGGTTAAAAAAGGCAGAAGCTGATTTGGTCAAGGCCATTGAAGGAGAAAAGAAAGCTTCTGATGAGGTCAGTGGACTTTTAGATATATTTTATTGTATTGTTTAAATTTGCAGTGATTCCTTACTAATAATAATTTTCCTTGCAGTTTTAAAGTTAGCTTTTCTCAGGGTCAGTACTGATTCTGGAAAACTTCTGAAAGATTACTTTTTCCACTAAGTCTTGAAAAACTTAAAGGGTTGTATAGCATGTAATTAATAAAACCACTCAAAAATACTATTAAGACCTTTTTCATGCTTACTAAGTACATGTAAGGCACTGAAGAACTTGAAAAGCATAATAACTTGTTAAACATGTACTCCATAAAAACTGTGATCTCTGGAATTATTTTTATACTGGAAGACTCCTTGAATGTTATCATCTATGACTGGTAGAAACCCCGTATTCACTTGGAAGAACAGGAGGCTATAAAAATAACTAAACATAATTTTATGCATCCTATTTTAATTTGTTATCCATACCTTGGCAACAGTAACCAAATCTCTCTCTTTGGTGGTGAAAATATTGCTAAAATATAGCAAAATGTTTATTTTTTCAGCTTCGCAACATAAGAACCAAAGTAGAGGAAGCAAGAAGTTCCCTTCAAGCTTCACATAGCAGGTTAGCTTTTCAGGTTTAGTTAGGATTTATGTTGACAACAACATTTACCTGTGCTAATATAGGCCTTTACCTATGGAGAATCTCTTTTTCTGGAGGAGTAAAGTGTATATAGAATGCTATTAAACCTCCATGGCAGCCACCTTGGGAATAGTAGAAAGTAGCCATTGTAAAGAGGTGGCTGTTGTGGGAAGGTAGGAGTAAAATGTGACACCTTCTCCTGGATTGTGGGCTAGCTATAATTCTATCTTTGAATAATACTAATTGTACATGTAGCATGTAATTATTTCGCACAAACAACAACAACAACAGCAACATCTTTATTTTCCCCAGTATAACATATATGTAGTATGTTTTACATTAGGTAACTGTTATAGTCAATAACCATCCACAAGGACAAAATGCGCTCATTGTAAAGAGGTGGCCTTTAGTGGAGGTTCCACTGTATCAACAAAAAAATCCTTAGAAAATTGCATTCTAATTTTTTTGGCCACTTAAGCAAAATAATTGATGGTAGCAATTTCCTTGTATTATGGTACTGCTTTAAATCTGCAGTGTGAATAGTAAAGGTGCAAGCTGTCCACAATCCCACTGGATGCCTCTGCACTATTTTTTCTTGAATGGTACTAAATAAAGCCAAATTGGTTATTCCTGTCTTAAACAGAGGAAGAGTGTTGGAAGCCCTTATGGAGCAAAAGGCATCAGGAAAGATTAAAGGAATCTTTGGTCGTCTGGTAAGGGATTTCTAGTGAAATATATATGTAAGAAGTTAGATACAGGTATGAGGCAGAGAATGATAAGTTATGATCTGTCATAAAATGTGATCGGGATGGTTTTAGAAGTTAGAAAAGTGGATAAATCGTAATAGTAAGGAGAACAATTAGGCAGTGTTCTGCAGGTGTCTTAGGGGATCAGCAGTGTTTTGAAAACAAAAACTGTGGACTGTACACTGTATTTTTAGGTCCTGGATTTTCTATGATGTCAATAAATACTGAAACACCAAGACAACTAATTGTATCTATATTTGGGTTCCAGCTTGCCCTTTGGTCAAGCAGCTAAAATTTTGGTTGCCCTGGGAAAGTCTTAAGTCTTCTTACTTGACTAGACCATCCCTCAAGCGACAAACTCAAGAGCTTAAGTACAGCGTTTAATGGAATATTGTGATATTGCCTGGTCCAATGCTGATAGTGCCAGTCTCCAAAGACTCTTAAGGCTTCAGAAAAGGGGTACAGGGATTATTCTCCAAAAGAAGATCAGGCCGTATCAGACCGTACCACAAATTTGTATTGTGAACTGGGATGGGTCTCCTTGTTTAAACGTTGGAACTTTCACAAGTGTTTGACTATTTAAATGCCTTAATGGCATTTATCCACCCCATCTGAGAAGACTTTTTCCTACAATTTGTCAATGTCCACCTTTACAATACTAGAAACAGAGCGAATCTACACATGGTCAAATAACTTCTAAATCTGGCTACAGGTCATTTACTTACTCAGCTGCTAAACTATTTAACAACCTTGATCATGCCACGAAATGCTCCTTGACACAGTGATTCCTGAGTAAAAGAACCCACCATAGATTTCCGATGAAACTTGGTATGTTTTTGTTACAAGACAAGGAGATTTTAAAAATGTAATAAAAATAGGGGGTCACCGTGCTTGTTTTCACACCACAATGCTGACAAATACGGTTATTTAAGTGCATATGACCCGAAAAATACCGGTAAGTCAATTAAAAAATAAACTCATTTAAAAGGCTTTTCAAAGTAGAGTAAAATGGCGCTATAATGGCGAGATATTCAAGTTTCCTATTATGCAAATTTGCTCACTGATGATGTCATCGGTTGTGCAAGTACAGTGGTGTGACACAAAATTAAGAATATCTCCGCCAATAATGAAGCAACGCAATTGAAACTTGGCAGGGGTGTTGCACCTTACAAAATATACCAGATAGTACACATTTTGATGTTGCTATGGCAACATGCTCGGTTCCAGTCTCCTGCCTCCTCAAAATTAAATATTACCATTTGCGACTCAACAAGGCAAAAAACCTGGTCTTATCCAAGAAGTATGCCAGTCCCACCTTCATTGGGTCGCCTCTTTAACATTTTTAGCTGTATATTATGCCCGTGCAGCTACAAATATAGATCTATCAATTTAACAGCTTACTCGCACGCGCTTGTCGGTTAAGATTTTTTATCTTCTTGCCATGAAATTTAAATGCGCGCTACAGCCAATAGGCTTTCTCATATGCGATTTCAGTTAGTATAAGATTTTCAAATGTTGTACGCAAACCTCATTGTAACAGTGCTCCTGAAGAAGGCCGTGAGGCCGAAACGTTGAGCATTGAAAGCCCCATAGAATTTTCACTGGAGTTGGGGATTATTGCATCACAAGATGTTCGGATGGCACTTTTTTTGAGCCCTGTATATTTAAATCAAGGGTAGACATTAAATTCTTGATAATAAGAGAATTATCTGTCTACTTCCAGTTCAAATGTTTAGAAAAGGACCCAGCATCTCCCTAAGAAGCTGAATGATGAACACTACCACATGTAAACTGATAGATTGATATAAGTTGCTTGAAATAAGCTGGAACAATAAACTAAGCTATTAGGCGAAACATAAAATTATTGCGGCCATTAAAGGCAAGCATACTTGTCTGTTCATCTAACTTGGAATTTTAAAGTTTTTTTGCTATTGTATGTAGCTGTTCTTTGTGTTAGTAGCTTCTCTCTCAAAAATGCCAAAAAAAGTGGGCAGTGTGGAAGAGGCAGAGTAAACCTGTCTCAGAGACAACACAGTTATTGAGTAGCAGGCTTTTTATTTAACAGTTAAAGAAAGCTAAGCCTTGTATATTACACTGTGATAAAACGCAATGGGCATTTGAGAATACAAGGGAAATGTGAGATGTTTCTTATGAGACATGTTTGTGGGTTTTGGGTTTCTAAACACATGGGTTAAGGCTGTGAAAGGGCCTCAACATGATTGTGTAGCTGATCCATTAGTCTAACCTGACAAGGATGTGTCCTGGAGAACCACAATTCAGATCCTGCCAAATATCACTCAAACTAAGCTTTTCATAGTCTTACATTGTTATTGTTATCTTTCTAATAAAATTGTGCTATTTGTTGATTCTGATAGTTGGAAAATTAAAGTATAACCACTATCTCAATGAAGTTATGTTCTTTTCAGGGAGATCTTGGTGCCATAGATGATAAATATGATGTAGCGATAAGTACAGCATGTGGAGCACTGGATAACATTGTTTGTGACAGTATTGACACTGCTCAAAGGTGTATCACCTTCCTCAAGCACAATAACATTGGAGCTGCTACATTTATTGGCCTCGACAAGGTAAGCATTAAGTGTTTTATTTTAGATCATTTCAGTTAATTAAGGTTCAAAAGAAAAGAAAATCTGCAAGTCCAGAAAAATTTCCAAACTCACACAAATAAAGTAAGAACTCAATCTCTTACTAACAGTTCTTGCATAGTTTAAATTGTAGGATAGATTCCAGCAGCCCCTGGCCAAAATCCACTAGCCCTAAGTTATTGGATTATTAAAATAGTGCAAAACTAACAAATCGTGAATCTTGTAGACCTTTCTTTGCATGTTGTAGACCATAAAAGGAAACATAAATGTATAGATAAAACATGCAGAAGGGAAAAACTCTTTTGTATATACTCACTGTCACACCAGAGCCAACCCTTGCTGGACTCCCAATCCAGTTGACCCAACTGAGAAAATAGTTTCTTTGGGCATTTAGCCATGCTTTTATCCCATTTTTAGGTGACAATGAGATTCCACAAGAAAAAGGAACTGAAAAGCAGAAATAATTATTACTTTAGATAAGTGAAATGGAAAAGAGTAGAAAACTGTATGAAACCCATGAGGTCAGCAAGGGGTGCCAGTCATTGTGCAGCATTAGCATAGTCAAGAAATTTCAGTTAGATGCTCTTTTCACAACTCCCAGCAATCTGTAAACCAAGAAAAATGGAAAAGCTATTGTTTAAAAGGTGGAATGTAGCACTAGGACCAAAGTTGCCAGAATAAGCACTGGATTCCCTGAGAAACAACAACAACAACTTTATTTATAGTATAAATTCGGCACAAGAAAGACTTTTCTGCAAATAGCATTGCTAGTCTGGGCAGAACAGTCATACAAAGAAAAAAATGAAAATGAAAAATGAATAGTAAATTTAAAAATGAATAAGAAATTTACAATAGGAGACTGACATAATTTTTAATCAGATTGTACCATATTATTAAATCATTAAAACGTTAACATAATGAAGAACTCAAGTTCAATTGTACGTTTTAAGGGCAGAGGTAATTTGGGAAATATCAATATAGTCATCATGCTGCTTAAGAATACCAAGATGGAAAGAGTGGAGTTTTGTGTGGAAGTGTTTCTTGGGGAGCTCTCTTAATGATGCTGGCAAACCTATTTGGGTATTACAATGCACTTCTGTTGTACCTTCAAACTAAGTCAACTCGTTTCCAGAAGGTTGAAATAATGTAGACTGAGTATGTTACCCCTTACTTACGCAGGTGGAGAAATGGAGGAAAGATGCTTCCTCAAAAATCCAAACGTAAGCTCACCTAGTCAGGTTCTGCTGTTATTGCTTGATGTGGGAAATTTATTCAAAAGCTTTTGTTTTGGTAGAATTGTAGGAACCAAAAGAATCAATAAATTTCAAACTCATCCTCAGCAGAATGTGCTCAGAACACATGTTGGTCATTTATTGTCAAATTTTCAAACATCACCATTATCTGTATGGAGAATACAGCCAGAAATTGTGACCCTTTAAGTTATTCTGTCTGTTATCACTAATATCACCCCAACCCATGAATAAAAACCCATCAGCCTTAACTCCATCATCATTGCTATTCTCCATTTGTAATATTCAATTTTCGTGCTTTTTTGTTGGCACAACCAGTATGATGGTCCCAGTACTGATTGTTTTTAGCATCAAATTCAGCAATTGTATAATGTTAAAGTAGTACTATGATGAAGATCGCATCTTTCCGATTGAAGCCATCTTAAAACATAAACAAGTAGTCTGTATGAGAAGAAAAATGCTACTTACTATTTTCAGTTATTAAAAACTGGATCACTGGATAATGAAATTCGAGAGTTTTCATTGGCTAAGCCATCATGGTATATGAGCCATTATACCATGATCTACAAAAATGGCGAGCGTACGCGTGATTATTTGGGCCTTTTTGTTTTTAATGTAGTCTAGTTTTCTTTATTTTTGGGGCGTTTTTAATAAAACAATTCTTCCACTCGCGCTTGTTAGATGTGAGATAATTATAGCCAACTCAGCACTACACGCCTCGTTGGATATCTATCACCTCATATCTAACGTGCGGTTAAATGTCTCTTTTTGTTCCAGAGATATTCAAGTTTTTAAAATATGCCAGTTAGCCAATTGATGAATTCATATACTTAACCAAATTTTGATCAAATATGATGAAAAGAGATATCTAAGCCAATTTGTATCAGAAATGTTTGATTCTTTGCTGTAAGATTTTACTAAAGGTGCTCCCCAATATGAGCTTAAAAGTTTTTTTTACCATGGCAACATACTGGGTTCCAATATTTAAGGAATTTCTGGCCACCTTCAGCGTTCCATTTTCATATTTGCAAATGGTGCCTCGTATACATGATCCAGCAGGCATATAAATATGTTAGCTTCAGTTTGTGGTCCCATTTAGCATTTTCAAGCTGAAAATCACTAACATACTGAAAGCAGGTGGGTGGGGACTGGAAAAGACTGAGTTGCCATGGGAACAGAAGTTTTATAGCTGCGGGTGTGTTTCCTATAGAATGTCTGTCAAGTTTAAATGGTCTGCACTGTAAGTTGGCCAAGATAACACTATTTATATACTTGAGATAATATTGGGTTGAGTGTATGACGTCATCAGTCATATCATTTGTATACATGTATTTTACCCATTTTTCAAACTTAAATATCTCTGGAACTAATGCAGATATTTGCAAACGGTAAACAGCATTTTGGTTCTTTCATGGAATTCTATGTGATACACCTAAAATATCAAGGAATAAAAATTTGATCATAGTACCACTTTAAAGTGTCTATGAAGCGAAATTTTTTCCACATAATATGAAATATGACGTTTGAAATACACAATTCGAAAATTTGGGATGCCTACAATAAAAATTGTTAATTTTAGGAGCGCGCAAAGTTGAGCTATTTTTCCCTCAAAAATGGCATTTGAATCGCGCGGTCAAAACGTCACATGACACAACGCGTGACGTCAGTTTGTGTGTTAGAGCTTTCTTCAACATCATCCTCATCGTCCTCCAAAATAGCTTCATCAGAACTACTCCAAAAATTGGCAAAACTATTTGATTCAGAATCATTTGACATTTTCTTAACCTCTGAATTTCTCTTCAATAACAAGGTGTAAACAAACCGGAACACACAAACTGACGTCACAACGCAATAAATTTGGTTCCAGTTTCCTGACCATTTTTGAAAGTAAAATAGCTCAACTTTGCCCACTCGTAAACTCAACAGTTTTTATCGAGAAGAAGGTGTGCTGACTGTATCAACTCATTCCTTCAACTAAGCATCAAGTTGGATGGTTTTCATTACTTTTTCATCCAGCAAGAATGTTTTTTGATTTTTTTAAAAGTGAAAAGATCTAACTATATTGTGGAATGATCTGACTTTCTTGTGATACAACCTGATTATACTTTGGAAAGATCTGAGTAAGAATGATCTGACCATCCAATGTCTGACTGTATTTCTCCACAAGGCCATATACTAATACATGTACATCGCCCTTTCGGTATAACAAGCTGCAAATGATCCACCAAAGACCATTTACTTGATTTTGCTTTAAAATATTTATGGAACCCTTCAAAGAAGTATCTGGTCAGTTTGCAGCTACGTGATGTATAGTCATGTGTTGACATTCTCCTTTGAAATGGGTTGTCATATCAGCTGTTACTGTTTTGTGGCTAGAATATTAGTAATGCTTTAAGTATTAGCAATTCACAAGTAGAATACTGTCTTTTATACATCATGGAGGTTATTCTATTGTTTTGTGCATCAACATGTTTTTAAGAGATGCTTATAAGCATACCTTTTTGCCCTCCATAAGAACCCAACCCATCAATAATTTGTCCATGACAGTCTATTATTTGCTTGCTAGGCCAGAGAATGTGCCACGCCTATACGACTTGGTCAATGTGAAAGATGATCAAATACGCACTGCTTTCTTCTTTGCTCTGAGAAACACCCTTGTTGCAGACGATCTCAAACAAGCCACAAACATTGCCTTTCAGGTATGTGCAGTTCCAGAAAATATCAATACTCCTCTCACAGAAGGGATTGAAATCTCCTGGAGGGGAGAGGGGGGGGGGGGGTGTCTTCTGGAACAGTTTAACCCATTGACGCCTGAATGAAATTGCCCGCGACCCACCCCTTATTCCCTGGCGTTTTTTTAGAGTATTTCAGAGCGAGCGAAAGCACAAAAATAAACCATATGCGCAGTAACCACAGACACAAGATCAGGTTTCAAGATGTCGTTTATTTAGAGTCCAATGAATGAAGGGCCAAAATATTCAAAAATATTAACAAAAAGACCTCAACTTGATATGTAAAACTAATAAGAAAGCAAGAAATTATAATATTTCATTACCGCGCGACAAAATGTCCAGCGAAAGCCGAGAAAATTGAATATGCAAAAATGATTTAATTATTGACTTCAGACGACAAAACGAAACCAAATACAACAGAATTTCCTTCCTTTGTACTATTTGGGCTGACATTTGAGAAAAAAACAGAAAATAAAAGCAAAGAACTCATCAAAAAATCAATCCGAAAACAAGAAATCGAATAATTTCTTCGCCGCGCAAAGAAATCCATTACGGCCGAAGAGAAATGAAATTTGTAAATCAAAAAGACGAAAAAATCAAGCCAGTTATTTTGAGATCAATCGTATTTCAACTGTGTTAAATTAGTGCCCATTTAATTCTTTCCTGATTTGTTTTGTAGTAGCTGAATAAGACTCTAAAACATATTTGAACAAAGCGATTAACGAAATAAACAAACCGCCTCATGGTCGCCGTAAATTAAATATGCAGAAATCCAGCGTGAAAGTTGCTGTTCGCTTTTAAAACCTAAAATTTGCAGATACATGGGACGAAATCAAAGAAATGCAAAAGGAAGTTCAACAACAATAAATTTTCATTCAAGCTGAGGCGAAGAAACCTATTTAAAAGAAAAAAATTCGTAAACGTGCCTTCGATCATGAGCACATGTTCAAATTAATTCTTCACGCTTAAGTGCGAGCTTGAGTTTTTACCGACGGCTTTTGCTGTCATTTTAACGCCCGTGGCTTTACCAATCGTTCTAAAAGTTGAATTCAACTTCGAATAATGTACATTACCATTTTTGTTTCTCAAATCCGAAAAGCTGCTTTAGATATGTGATCTGTTGTCAGAACTTACTTGAAAGCGCTCTAATCTTCATGTTTCGCGGCGATAGTAGGAAGAAAAACTTCTTCACCAGAAAGGTTTGAGGACTTTGTACTCTGTGATTTTCCGTTCTGAGGCCACCTAAACATTGATTTGTATTTTTCCTTTCTATTTTGAAAACCAAAGCAGTAATTTCTCCATGTTAAGAATGAAAACAAGACCTTTGAAGTTTAAGATTTGGCCCGCAACGCGCCATGATTTACTGCACTTTTCGAGCGCACGATTTTAAGAAGAAAAACTGTCTTTCTAGGACCCCTAAAGTCCTCTAAAAATATGCTCAGAAGGTCCATTCTGATTGGTTTATTTGTCCTAAAGAACAATAGAACAATAAGAGAACCAAAGAGTCTTCAGAGAGGGTAGGAAAGTCAATTGTCCCCACGTGCATTTTTTCGGGCGGTTACGGGCGGCACAGGGAAATGGAGAGGTTTTTCGCATGGGCGGTTACGGGCGGCACAGGCGTCAATGGGTTAAAGAAATTGTGTAAACTTCACTGGAATTTCCAGAGGGTTTTTTTTTTGGGGGGGGGTCTTAGAAAAAATCTCTCCTGTGGGGAGGTATGGATATTTTCTGGAACTACACAATAATAATGTTGAAGTTAATTTGTGATCTCATTTAATTCCTGAGTTTCAACATTGCATTGGGTGTGGAGGGAGAGGCAGCAATGTGTTTTTAAAAATATTGCAGTACTTTCTTTGAACTTGTTGTTGTAAAACACAAATATTTTGTTGCATTACATCATTGTCCCAAGGAGTTTTGTCCATGATTGTTACTTAATGGCGACGCATCGGTAGTGTGTCGACTGACGCGTCGGTGGTGTGTCGACCAACGCGTCGGCCGATGTGTGGGCCGACGTGTCGGTAGGATCAGATTCTTTACTCACTCACTCACTCACTCATCCTCTTCGTTCCTTGAGTGGAACATAACGCCACGATCAGATTCTTTACCTTTACCCAAATTTGTATCAACTGATCATTCTAAACGGAACATTGTTGATTTTATCAATTGATACAATTGAGTTTGATTCTTACAACTGGTCTCAGTATAATTTGTATTGATTTTTTTCATTATTGATTGTTTAGAGTTCCACAGGGCTCCATGACCTAGTGCTTAAATAAGTCCAAAAACAGAATAATGTTTTATTTATGTACAGTGAGCATGGCATTTCTGGAATGCACCATAAACATAATTACAATGTGCTTGACAACCTTTATTATATGTTTTGTGTGTCAATACATTTTGATGTTTTTGTGGTTGGGGGATTATACTGCTGACTTCCAATAAAATTTGTTTTGTCAGGGATCTAAAAGATGGCGTGTAGTGACACTGCAAGGTGAACTCATTGATCAATCAGGTATGGTTAATGTGCAGTCAATATAGTTATTACAACACAAGTAAACCTGTTCGGGTTCTGCTTATGTCCTTTGTTGCACACAGATCATGTTTATACACAAATCATACATACACATAAAAATCTACCTTGAATCAGAAAAGCAGTAGTAAATTCTCTAAAACAATTGTGCCTTAAACTAAAATTCCAAAAGTAACAGATTAAGTTTGATCATTAGATATAGAGTTGTTGTTTATGCCAGCCCATACTGACAATTTTGTAGTGACTTTTTGTTTCAAGGTCAGTCACTGCCAATAAATAAAGTAATTGGTTTGAATAACCCTCATATGAAAATATTGGGAAAAGAACTCTCAAATTTGAACAATTTTCAAAATGGTTTGAGGTTAGGTTTTAGCACTCTAGTTTACCCAAACCCAGAGCTTATTTTAGTCATCATACCATCATCCAGTCCTTCTAACATGGCCCTAAAGAACAACCTAATGCAAGTTGACACATGGGGCCAAATGGGTTGGCAGTTTGACAGTTAAAAAGCAGTCAACCCGACACACATCATCAACTTGTCAGTTGGGTGTATAATTCAGACCTTATCAACATTTTCTTAACAGTCAAACAAAAGTCCATCTCTGGCTAAATACTTACTAGGTTGGGTCTGGCCGAATGGGCAAATATTTGGTGCTTGGTCTTTATGAACACTTATCTGCACTCAAGTGGTAAACCAAGGTTTACAGGCAAACCCCTATAAGAAGTCACCCTTGGGGAAATGGGAGGTGGTAACTTAATAAGGGTTATCGGTAGCCATTTACAGTGGAACCCGTTTATACGACCACCTTTAGGCCATGGAAAATTGGTCGTATTAATGGGGTGTTCGTATTAAAGGGGTTCTTTAAATAAGAAAATGACAGATTCAGCGTTTTTCGGGTCAGAATAAAGTGGCTGTAATAACGAGGTGGTCATAATAACGGGGTGGTCGTTAGGCGGGGTTCCACTGTAATGGATAAATGAGGATAAACAAGTTGAAATTTTTTTGTTAGTTTTAATATTTAATATAGACTCCTGACATACTTGTAACTAGACAAATCTTAATATTGTTGAAGGTTATTAATGTTTTGGTTTGTTTGTGTGGTTATTTTTCCACCTCAAGGTACAATGAGTGGTGGTGGAAACAAAGTTGTCAAGGGAAGAATGGGGTCTTCCATAAGGTCAGATGTAAGTCCTGATCAGCTGGAAGCCATGGAGAAAACTCTGGAGAAAGAGACAAGAGTAGCTGAGGTTTGGCAAATTACATAGAAGTCCTTGACTACTTGACTCCTGCGAGTCAGGTGGAACTGAGTGATGCTGAATGAAAATGAAAAATTGTTTAGCAATGCAATGTTTACATACCTACACTATATTGCAATCAAAAATAGATTTTAAGCTAATTTCCAATACTCTGATCACAAAAGTTTAAAAGAGGAATATTTGACTCAACCAAAACTGCATTCGCCACGTTAAAATTTTTAAATGTTTAAAATATAACCCTTCTCAACATTGAAATATTTTATTGTGGCTAATGAAATTCAGTTGAATTGAATGAAATATTCCACTTTTGAACTTTTATTGCACACTTAACAGAAATGAAGGGGGAAAGGGTTTGATTAAGAGTAGTAGGGTTTAAATGAAAGTTAACAAATCCCATTTTATTACAACAATTGTTAAAGCTAGTGAACTTTGTTAGATCTTAACATGGCGGCATTGGTCTCTTCCTATAAACCAGTCATGTGTTTGTGATGTAAAACTTGTCAATTATGTGTTTTTCTTCTGTGTAGCCGTAACAAAATACAGAAATGGCTATCTTCCTTGTTGCACTGGCATTAGTTTTAGTTGGAAGCAATTAGAAATGAAAATCATTTTTAGGCTCAACACTATACATCCAGAGGGTCTAATGTAATGTTTTCAATTTCTCACATAAATAGTGTGTGCGTGTCTAGTTTCTGGGCGCTTAGATTCTGTGTGCCACTTTTAAATGAACAGTTTGCAAATCGAGCATGTGATGTTTCACACCAAAGAAAGGCCAATGATCAAAATGTTTGTGATTTTTCGCAAAAGGACACTGTCATTTTTCCACGTTATTAGATTTCAATTTTTATTTTTTTATTTTTAACAGTTAACCGGTGTGTACATTTGAGTGTCATGCATACACCATGGATAACAATTTCTTTCATTTTTGTTCATCTTATACATTTATAAAATATGATGTATGTGTTATTACCACAGGAACACAGGGAATCAAAGAAAAGGCTTGAAGAGATAGTGGATGAGCTGAAAAAGGAGCTCTCAGCTGCCGAGCACCAGTTACAGAAAAATGCCATGGAGATCAAGGTTCTAGCATATTTATACTCACATGCACAGTGCAAACTAAGTAGCCATTTAGTTTCAAAATGTGCAATGTACGTTCCACCAATGGAAACATGTGTAATGGAACTATGTAGCTGTTTATTTCCATGGTAGGGACCATGTGTAGGTAAGGCATCCTCAGTTGAGTGTTGGCAGTCAGCCAAGTGTAGACCGACTCATGCGTTGATCAAAAATTGGCCTACTGTTGACTAAGATGTCAATGGAGTGTCAATTGAGTATTGATCAAGTGTGGAGCAAGGATCGATCGAGGATATCAATCAACAGTCATCTGCGCATGCCGTTAATACACATAATCCCAAGGCACTTCTACCAATGGAAACACAAATGTGCAGTGGAACTAAATGGTCATTTATTTCCATTGTACCTTCCACCAATGGAAACAAGTATAGTGGAACTATTTAGTAACGCTAACTTAAGTTCCAGATCTTTCAAGCATCAACATTTATTTAACAAAGCATCAACTGAAATATATACCTATCCATAAGTGATAAGGCAGAAACCAGTATACACATTAAGATTAAAGAGAGAATAATATCAAATCCTGATTGAAGTATCTGAATCTGTTTCTCAAAACCAGCTCCCAAAAATGTAAGTTTTTTCAGTAGGTCAATAATCTTAATTTGAATACCTTTGTACGCTGTAACACTCAGTTTTATTGCATGCCGTAACATGTCTCTGTCACACACAGATGTCATTTTTATCTTTTTTCCTTCTCTAAGGCTCTTGATGAACAGGAGGAAACATTAAAGCAGCAAATAGTGCACACAGAAAAACAAGTAAAGGAGAGTATCCCTGACAAGGCCAGGCTCAAACAACTGGAAGATCTGGTCAAAAGTCATGAAAAAGGCAAGAAATATATTGATTTCATACTATGCTGATTGGGTTAAATTACTCTATAGAAATTAAATAAGAGTCTTTCTTTTAATTATTATTTCTTATATTGCACCCTAAACAATACTTTGACAGCTAAAAATGGTTATGTTACATCATCAACACCCTAAGTGAGACCAGAATCCTTGATTTTTGTAAAAGGTCACCAAACTTGATTCATATCTTGCTTCGTTAGTCTGTTTAGTTTCTACATTTTAGTGACATTTTGATTGTAACATAGTAAATGGTTTGAACCCAGGAATATCATAGTTTGTATCATTTATATGATTGTCCAGGTGAAGGCAGTTCTAGAAAGAACTGTTGTTGGTGACTGATATTTTGCCAACCCGAGCAGAAGTCATCTTTAGAGTCAAGTGAAAAGTGTTTGTCAGTTGATGGTGAAAGTTGATATTATTGTTGAAAGTGATTGGTCAGTTTAACCATTGTGGTATTGGCTGTAAGACTCATGCAATGTTGGTCATTTTTCAGTTTGATTGAGTTATGAACAGTTTATATGCTATTAAAATCAAACGTTTTGAAGAAAAGAAATGTCGAACACCTGAAAAACTTTTTTGTTACTCCTCCTCCCCCCCTCCTCCATAAGAACCATAGCTTTACAACAGCCACTTTTCTCTGTTCCCAAGGTGGCTGTTGTGGAGAGGTTTGATTGTACTTCATTTCAAATGTGATGTATTCTTGTCTGTGTGTTTTGCGTGGCTGTCAAGACCATAGGTAACCCAGGCTCACTGTGTGTGACACGTGACATAACACTGGTAAATTATAGAGAACACAGGCAAAGTTTAGGTCTGAAAATTTGCTAGGAAATGAAAACAAAAATCGATGCAACTAACCATGTAACAAGTTGGTGTTGTCCTTAATACATACACATAGTTTTGGGGAAATATAGTCTTCACCTTTCCTTCATAGTAAAGTGGCAAGGTAGGAGGCTGACGCCAAAATCGGGCTCAGATCGACCCAAAACAAGCACAATTTTTTCACGAAAATCGAGTTCAGTCACTAAATAAACATGCCAGACTCATGGAACATGAATTTCTCTAAACCATGAATCCACTGAAGCATCTCCAGCTAGCGAAGCGAAGCCATCAGGCTCTGTAGAACTTGGCACCCTGAGACCATTGCTGTCATTGACAACACAATTCAATAATGGCGCAGCGCCTGGTGATGAGTGTAATAAGTCCCTGTGCAGGGAAGGGAGACCCAGGTTGCTCAAAGACAAAACTTGCCATCCTACTGCACCCTCAAAAATATTTTCCATCTCGTTGTGTGATTGGCCCTTGGGGAAAAAGGGATTTTGGATTCATGGTTTAGAGAAATTCATGTTTCACGAGTCTGGCGTGTTTATTTAGTGTCTGAACTCTATTTTTGCGGAAAAAATTGTGCTTATTTTGGGTCAATCGGAACCCTATTTTGGCGTCAGCCTCCTACCTTGCCACTTTACTATGAAGGAAAGGTGATGAAGACTATTTTTCCCCAAAATTACGTGTACGTATTAAGGACAACACCAACTCACCACATGGTAAGTTTCATCGATTTTTGTTTCCATTTCCTAGCAAATTTTCAGACCTAAACTTCACCTCATATGCTCTCTATAATTTACCCGAGTTATGTCACGTGTCACATCCAGCGAGCCTGGGTTACCTATGGTCAAAACAAATTACTCCTTGAAGCATGAAAATCAGACAGACAAATTCCTGTCTTGCATACAATGTATATGTTGCAGTTAATTTTTGGTCTCAGTTTTATAATTTTACTAGTTAGTTTTTTTTCTAGCTAGGTGATTCTATTTCTAACTAGTTAGTTTCTTCTTACTAGGTGATTTTTCCTTTTTGGGGGGGGTGTTTCTCAAAAAGAGTAACATGCTCACCACCAGCCCTAACCTTATCCCAATTCCTACCTTATTGACCCCCCCCCCCTGACCCTATCCCTGACCCTATCCCTATCCCTTACCCTATCCCTTACCCTATCCCTTACCCTACTGACCCCCTAACCCTATCCCTAGATCTAGCCCCCGGGTTTTTTATTACCTTGCACTCACCTGGATTTGAACTCCAAACCTCTGACTTTGAAGTCCATCTTCATCTCCACTATGCCACACAAGCAATCATTGCAAATTTGCTTATATTTGTTGGTCTTATAAGTTATTGGTCCCAGACGCACCCTTCCCCTTTGACACAAATTAACCTGGTTAGAAAAAACTAACTAGTTAAAAATCAAATCACCTGGTTAGAAAAAAACTAACTAGCTAAAAATAAAACCACCTAGTTAGAACAAACTAACTGGTTAAATTACAAAATTAACTGAAACCAAAAATTAACTGCAACATATACATGCTACAAATAAAAAAATCAAAAATCAGACAGGAACTATAATTGCTGGTTTCAATCAAGCATTTGTGATCAAAAGTGAGGAAAATCAACTATTCCTAACAAGTGATGTAACAGAGAATTAACTCTGAAGTGTAAATTTCAGTGCTAATGTAACCCATGAATAACCCACTGGGCGTTAGCCCTAGTAAAGGGAATCAGGGAACCACACGAGGTAAAGAAAAAAATCTTTTGACCTCGGTGGGAATCGAACCCACGACCTCCGGAATAGATCTACCGTCACTCTGCCGACTGAGCTGCGAGGTCGGACAGAGAAAGTCGGGGTCGATTTAGATGGTGAATCGCGGCGAAGAGAAAGTAAGGGTACATATGAATGTTTGTGCTCATAGTGCTACGCGGCACAACATTCATATGTATTCCTAACAAGCATTTGTAAAAACATAATGAAGGCTTAACTGTGAGCATTACAGCACCTCCCTATTATGAAATGCTAATCAGTAAGTCTTGTGATGTGTTTGGTTAGTAAAGAGGTGCTAGAGCTGTCTGTTATTTCTTTTCAGAATGGCAGGCAGCAGTAAGATCATCAGCCAAGATTGAATCAGAAGTTCAGAGGTCAGTTCAGCACAAATGTCTTGTTTGTATGACCTGCACGTTTTACTAGATACTTTTTTATTTTTGCAGACTGCACAAGCAAATAATGGAGATTGGTGGTTCTAAGCTCAAGACACAACAGGTAATAATATTAACTCTATTTACCTATTGAATTGTTTTAGCAGAGGGACACCTTCTACTAACAGGGGACACCTACCTAAAAACAAAAGCTGGGTTGGGTCGCCAAACGGTGACTTGCGTTCAAATTTGCGAGACAGTGCAAGTCCATGCAAGGCCTGGCCAAAAGGAGTCGCAAGTATACCCAAGTTTTCAATTTGCATCTACTTGCGACTCTGTTTGGCCAGGGCTTAAAAATACTTAACTATAATAAAAAGAAGACGAAATGTTCCTTTTGTACTTGAAAAGCTATGCAATATATCAAAACTTTGCTATGCAAACAGGTAATAAGAATAAATACATGAATCAATGGTTCATTGGGCAAATGTAATTGATTTATCAATAATAAAAAAGCTGTTACTTTACTATTACACTGTAAGCATTTAGTAAATGATAATTCCCCAACTAAGTAGGAGGTGCTGTTGTGTAATGGTTTGTCTTACTCTGTCTCATTTTTCTGATTTTATAGGCGTGGGCTTCTTAACCTCACTGTTATTCATCTTTCATTGTTCATGCTCTTACTGCATATTGCTCTTTCTCAGACAGCGCTGAGTTTTCTGACTCTCCTCTCCTCACACCAAATGCTCTTCTTGGGCTTTTCAAGATCAATTGTAGTAAAGGCATCCTCAGTTGAGTGTTGATCAATAGCCTCGATCGATGCTCCATCGAGACTCCATTGACTTGTCAGTTGACACTCAATCAACACTCCTTAGACATCTCAGTTGAGGGTCAGCTGACTGAGTCTACTAATTTCCAGTTGATACATATATTGAGACACTCAATCAACTATCAAGTGACTATTGATCAAGTGTTGATTGAGTGCCAACCGAGTATCATTTGAGATGTTGCTTGAGGGTATCAATTGACAGTCAACCACAGATGCCTTAAGAACACATGATCATACTCTGTCCTTTACTCCACCTCCTTTTTTCCTGATCCCTTTCTCACTCTATCGTCCTGAGTTTTTTGTTCAGTTTTAGCATCTGCAACTGGTACCTAAGCCAGTTTTAAAGAATATTTTCCTTGATAGTTAATCATGCTGTCAGAAATATTAATACAAATAAGGCCATTTTACTTATAGTCACCTGGCACATGGTTTCATGCTTGTTTGAATATTCCAGGCACATTTCATGTCTCCCGAGAGGATCATCATTCGAACCCATGACCTCCGCGATACCGGTGCGATGCTCTACCAACTGAGCTATGAAGCCACACATTCATAGCTCAGTTGGTAGAGCATCGCACCGGTATCATGGAGGTCATGGGTTTGAATCCCATTGAAGCCCTGATTTTTTTTTTCAGGCTTCTTCTTTCCAATTGCTTAAATTGGAAAATTTACTGCGAGGATCATACTTCACTTCCATGTGTTTCTTAATTTTTATAATAATCATTAGGGCCGTGTAGATGTATTGACAAATGCCATGGATGATGTGGTAGGACAAATCACTAAAGCAAATGTTGCTATCAAAACTTGTCACAGGTATGCACAGTTCAGTAAGAAATACATCCATGGCATGAAGGTGAAAGCACAATAATAATCAGTGGTCACCTTGCTGGATGAGTCATCCTGACCACTCATGGGAGGGGGGCTCCCACCTGAGGAGTTCAGGAATGCTCATTGGAATATGTAAATCAAATCCTTAAAGGAGACCAATCTGGACGTGGCTCAAGTTTTTTTTTTACCCCTAAAAGATACCACTTGAAATGTAATAGGCTCAATAACCAGCTGCTGTTCAGGAC
>CM042755.1:9444443-9449443 GCA_022496165.2 Catalaphyllia jardinei
TTTCTAGACTCTTATTATTTTGTTGAAATTCAGCCATGTAGCATCGTTCGCTGCCAAAATTTCTGGGATATCCCATAATAATCTTTCATACGTACGTAAAGCCAGCGCCGTGACTATTGTGTGTGTGTGTGACTTACAACGTGACTCAAACACGGCCGGGAACTGGTGAGAAAGGCGGCCAGGCAGCAAAGTCCTTGAATTTGAGCTGTGTTAGGTGAAAAGTTAATTTCAACAGATTCAAAGCCGTTTCTACGGGCCAAAAAAGAAGGCAGGTCGGTTAAATTGGCAAGCAAGCGTTCCTTGAGTGTGTATGGTGGATTTCCAAGCAGATGATTGCTTTGAATTGTGATAGGATCGAGCCCGCCGCGAAGAAAAAAAGACAAGAAAGAACGCCTGATCGCAGGTTAGGAAGAAGAAAACTTTAGCTGAAATGTAAGTTTTGCTTTGTATTTCAGCGTTCCTTGGCTGGTAAATTTTCCGTTTCATGCGCTTTTTTTCGGCATGAGCAGCGTGTTAGCTGAAGGCTTCCTCTTTCTGTGTTGTCAGAATTAATCATTTCATGGAACGAGCAGTTTTGCACCGGCCAAAAAAATACTTTCACCTAGAAACATTTTATAAATCACTGACGTAGCCTATTTGCAAAACGTTTAACGTCTTTCTCTAGGCACTAATCATTGACTTGATTTAGGTATCGATTCGTGCAATAGATTCTAACGTATCCTGACCTTAACTCTAATCTAATCCGAAGACTAACGTTCAATGCTAACCCTAGTTTCGAGCGGTATCGCTAAACCTAACTCTAATAAGACTGGGAACTCTTAACCATAAGGGTTAAAGTCAGCTGCAAATGTAAGTTTTGCTTCGTATTTCAGCATTCCTCTGCTGATAAATTTTCCGTTTCATGCGCTTTTTTTTCGGCAAAAGCTAAGCCTAACTTTGTTCTGTAAGCCTAATCTTCAATGCTAACCCTAGTCTCGAGCGGTAACCCTAAAGCTAACTCTAATAAGACTGGGAACTCTTAACCCTAAGGGTTAAAGTCAGCTGCGAAGTTTGGACCTGTTTTGGCCTTGTTTGATTTTAGCAAAACATCTAGGGGACATTCTTGCACGCGGACTTTCAATTGAGCTTACATGTTGTGAAATGAACTTCTCGCTGTTCTCTAAGTGAAATCAAAGTCCTTGCGGTGGCGTGATAATGTGAAATCAAAATTCTAACTGTCAGTAAATGACCTGATATCAAGAGTGTCTAGCTTGCACATTGCGTGAAGTAAACCGTTGGCTGTAATTTGAGTGAAATTAACGTCTTTGTGGTCGTACGTTAACCTGAAATCAAAGTTTTAACGGTTTTTACCAGTAATCTACATTTTCGAAGGTTACACGTTGCGAAAGATCAATATTTTGCTGGATAGCAACTGAATGTTTTAAAGCGTGAAACAACGCGGAGAAAAGTTGGCCGTTAACGGCAGCTCGAAACTGGTAATAAGCAATGTCCTGTAGTTTTTCCACTAAAGTTTTGCTTCATTTTCGAGACATCGCGTAATTTTAGTTTATGCACAAATCCACCCGTTTTTTTCCTAGTGGCGTGCCTTTTTTGCATACGTTATTTCTCGAAAACGAAGAGCAAGCCAGCGAAAAAAATTACGGGGCAATGTTTTCAACTGAAATGAAGGCCGCATGCAAAAATTCAGCTAATTTGGAGCGAGAGTTGGAGCGAGAGTAACAGAAACAACCAAAAACGTCACTTATCCCCTTTTATCACTAGCGTCTTCACCTACACTAAGTAGAATTCTACTTGTGCACTAATGCAATCTGATTGGGTGAACTGATGTACACTATCAGCCATTAGTATGGGGTAGCCACTATGCTGTGTCTCAATATTAATTTATAACATTAATGTCATTGATATACACATCACATCTATTGTACTTGTCATATATTCTACATGTACAGTTATGTAATCATAAGTTATATTTCACAGTAACTGTTGTGATTACCATGTGGTTGTGTTGTAAGTGTCTTTCCCAAGCAATAGATAGTGATAAAATGTTATTGACCCTGTTTTTCTCAATCCACACTGGATGATTAAGATCTTACATTTTCAATGCCAGTTTATGATCCATATTGATTTGTTGTCCATAATAATTAGCAGGATAAAACTTAGGGCCTGCATGTTTAACGTGCAGTTGGGGACGCCAGGTAGGTGAGGTAACCCACCTAGCCATGTTCACAAATTAGCCTGTGTTTACCAATGTTAAGTTTTCAGATATACTGTAGTTATAAGGTGCACTTGGTTATAAGACGAACCCCAAACTTAGCAATTTAATCAAGCTCAGTTCTCAAACAGACAATTATGTGAAAATACTCGGTTATAAGATGCACCAAAAAGTTGAGAGTTAACAAAGGGATGTGATGAAGATGAGAACAATTATCCTTACACAAGTGGCATGCGGACTCTTTTTGTCAACGTAAGCAAAAGTGAAAAAGTCACACATTTAATGTCATATTATGTAAAAACAAAAGCAAAAAGTTCACACCTAATGATGAACCTACAATGCATACACGTTTATTTGAACCTTCAAGCTCAGGGAACAGGCTTAAAAGTGTCTGATTTTGTCCTATAAATTTCAGTGCACAAGAAAGGCTGGATGGATGAAGAAGGTATGTTTTATCTCCACACTTGTTCAGAGAAGAAACTTTTCAAGCGAGTTACAGGCATGACTCTCGGAATTTGAAACAAGAACGATTGTATTGTTGTCATGGATATCATGTTACTGAGCATGTGCTGTTAAGTATGTACGCAGATTTTTGTTTGTTTGGTTCTTTTTTTGAAGTCGTTTAAAGGTCTCTGAACACAAAATTCTTTTTCAATCCATAAGAATAAAGGAGTGGATAAGACACAATATTCGGTACACTGCAGACCAAAAAACTCTACTCGTCTGGGATTCATTTTGTGGTCACTTGACAGAGGCCATAAAAGATCTTCTGGCCAGGGGAAATGTCGATGTCACTGTCATCCCTGGTGGACTTACACCTGTATTGCGGCCCCTTGACAAATGTATTAACAAGCTGTTCGCTCCCAATACCAGGCTTATGTGGTGAATGGCCCAGTTACTTACACTCTGTTGGGGAAAAAGCGAGCACCAAGTAAGGAACTTGTTTTACAGTGGATCCACAAAGCTTGGCAAGGGATACCCGCCGATTTAGTAACCAACGCCTTCAAGTCCTGTGGAATTTCAAATGCTCTGGACAGCACCGAGGATCAAGCTGTGTGGGAAGAAGGAGCTGGAGCTGATGAAGCAAACGTCGAGTTGGAGAACGAGTTTGACATGGACAGCGAGCAGGAAGACTAGCTGACAAGACGAACAACAACAACCACCAGAATGGCTCTTTTCAGAGCCATCCCATTTCTTTTCAGAACTACCAAAAGTCAATGACCAACAACTAGTGTCCTATTCTTGTGTTGTTTATACTCTGAGTTCTTCTCAAATTGTGATCTAAGATTTTGTGGCGCAAAAATACTTGGTTATAAGACACCCCAATTTTAGTACTAACTTGCCACCCAAGGACAGATTTTTCTCGAAAAAACTGTGCGCCTTATAACCGAATAACTACGGTAACCTTGAGGTTATGGTGCATTCGCTTAATTAAAACTCTGGAAGTGCACCTAACCCTATTTTTTTTTGCTTAAATAACAATAAAAGCTTATTATAGAAAGTAATTTGATGCAAACATTTAACAAATTGGTTAGATCTTTTTTTTATGGCTCATCAAATTATGTCAAAATGCCAGCATTTTGTTTCACGACCAAGTTTGACAGGGCATGGGTTGAGAGCTCGATGTGACGTCAAATCAAGGACATAATGATTCTGTAATTCGCTTGTTTGCTTGGTTGGGAAAGTAGACAAACTTACAGGAAGTGTTGTGCTTCATACCTTACTGCTTTAGGAGAGAAGATCGTGAGCCATCTAAGAGTTCGGTGATCTGTTCTAAGCATTCAAAAAACACTGCTGTTGAGTTCTTTGTCAGCATCCACCTCCTGGTATTTGGCTGTTCATTCTTTGTTGGCCAGAGAGTCATCGCCATATAAATCGTCTCGGTTGCCTATTAAGTTTGCGATGTTGCACGTTAAACAGTTACTATGCTTCCCAGTTGAGCACAACACCACACAAGTTTCGATACACGGGTTTGATGTGAAAAGTTTGACATTTCCAATGGAAATTTGAATTTTTACCACAATTGCTAATCACAATCTGATTGGCTAATTTGCCATTGTCGATTAGAGTCCATACTACGCTGCTTTTGCCAATGTGTCGCACAATGCCTTTTTCAGCTCACGCTCCGAAAAACACATTGTTGACCACTGTGATGATGCGTATTCTTGTCTATTAGAGTACTGACCAAGCTAAACTGCACTCAATTTGTTAAGTATCCAATGGAAACATGAGCAGCCTAATGTTCATTTCATTCGAATAAATCAGTGTCTGGAGCGACTTATGTCCTCAACTAAATCTTTGCTGAAACAGCATTCAGAAGCGCTAACCAGACAACTCAAACCTTGAAGGTTATCCACTTTGTTTGTAAATTACTCAACTTTAACTTGAAACTCCATGTTTGATGTTGGAACTACACGAAAAAACACACAATGTAATTGACAATAACGGACAACACAACCAAGCCAAAACTGGTGCCAGTGGCAGTGCCAGTGTCAAAACTGACGTCAGTCAGTTAACCCTACCTAGGGCATGGTTAAGTGTGATCCTGGCTGACGGGCTAACCCTGCTCTGTAGACCAGGCAACCCACCTAGATCGGTTACCCCACTTATTATGTAAACATGATCAAATTAAAGTGAGAGATTATATGGGCAGGTTACCCCTCTTGGGAAGGTTACCTCACCTACTTGGGTTCCCCCACCTCCTTGTAAATAGCTCTTAGGTCATATGTTACAGTATATTTCTTCACCTGTACATCAAACTCATGTGGTCTGTGGTTCAATGTAACCA
>CM042755.1:9454443-9456053 GCA_022496165.2 Catalaphyllia jardinei
CTGACAGACTTCTAACAGATCAATCTGACTAACAATAGATGGATCGAAACCGACTAATGACCGATTACAAACTTTATATTAGTCTTGCAGCTAATTCCATTAAGGCTAAACTGACCAATCACTTTTGATGGGTAACATCATCGACCGAGAAGCACTATTCACTACCTCCAGGGCCTTTCTATTCACAAAAAATAACTTGCAGGCCTTGCATGCCTATATTTAATAGGTGCTTCTGAGGAGCTGCTCCTAATCACAGGGCAGTGAATTCCTTAAATGAGGAGCAGCAGCAGCAAAAGATTGATCTCCTAACATTATAATAATTATAGTCTAGAATTTCACAGATTTTAGTAGCAGTCCAACAAAGTTGGAGCATAGGTTGTATTTACATGCTCCTTTAAGATGAATAAGGTCCTGGAGATAAAATGGCCTTAAGTCATCATGATTGATAGCCTTGTACTTAAACAGTATAATACATCTTAAAGTCAATTCGGAATTTAACTGGCAGTCAGTGCAGATTATACAGCAGTGGTCTTGCATGGCAGTATTTAGATTCCTGGAAAACTATCCTTGTGGCACCATTTTGGACCATTAAGTAGCCTATTAAGCTAGTAGGCTGGTGGGTCAGGTAAAGGTAAAGAATCCAATCCCACCGACGCGTCGCCAACATGTTGGCCGACTGTTGACCAACTCATTGACCACTCTTTGAACTTATAACATACAAGATGGGTCGGTGGCGTGTCGGTGACTCGTTTGGGCCTTATTGAACTTTTGCAATGCTAGAACCCAGTTCCCATTAAAATCCATTTCACACTTCAGCAAACACATCGGCCAACGTGTTGGCCAGCTTTCGGCCAACATGTCGGTCGACAGTCGGCCAACTGTTGACCAAGACTTAGCTAAACTTTATTGAGTTGGTCATTGACTTTTTCAAAGTTGGTGGCTCCTAAAGAAGCCGTTTTTTGTTGGTGTCAACAGAGCCCTCTAGGAATAGAAGGCATCCTCCAATGCCAGCGGCAACAGCTTCTTGGCAATGCGATGGCGTTTCACCAATGGCAACAGGCCACCCAGCTGCCTTCGGCACTCCTGCTCAATCCTTTGTACTGACAGTTTCAGGTCTCCCAGCCTCCCCAGGGTGCTTTGGAATGTCACTTCGTTGACAATTTTCAGCTCTGCTGTGCTGAGGAAGTCTCGTATCATGCTTCGTGCTGTGCCTGCAAGTCTGTAAACGTTGTTCAGGGTGCATTTCTTCTTATTCAGGGTCAAGAGCACTGCTGCATATCGTCAATGGATTTCCACAAGGTCATTACGATCGACCTTCCAAGCAGCTTCATGGTTAGCTGATGGTTCTGAAGAGTTCTTCAGGGTTTGTAGCTCCTGCTCCAGCACCTTAATCCGGTCATCTTTTTCTTTCAACTGCTCTGTGTAGGCTGCAATGTGATGCTCATTCTGCCAGATCATGTCTGCCATCTTGTCGGCATCCTGTTGAGCCTGAGCTAACTGCTCTTGTCTCTCTTGGCAACTATCTTCGAGCTCGTCAAACTGGGCCTGCAGAACTTGGTAGGCTTGCTGCAGCTGCCGACAAATGGATTTGTAGTTTGGCTCAGCCTCTG
>CM042755.1:9463150-9470650 GCA_022496165.2 Catalaphyllia jardinei
AGTAGCAGTAGCAGTAGCAGTAGTAGCAGCAGCAGCAGCAGCAGTAGCAGTAGCAGCAGCAGCAGCAGCAGCAGCAGCTACTAGTAGTAGTAGTGAAGTTTATTTCAACTCGGATTGAAGAGTAGCGCGTAAGCGCTAATATCTTCGAGAAATAAATACAGTAAAATTATATGTACAATAAGTAGTATATACATGCTCGTAAAATTATATGTTGAATATAATCAAATAAAAATCAGAGAAATAAATCTAACTAGTAACAAAGGCTTCACAGATGTTTCTAAAATAGGTGTCAGTTATGCGGAGGTAGGAGTGTAATATGACGCCTGTTTTTTTAGAGGTGCAACATTTGTTCTTTTTTAAAAAAATGCTTATGGACCGAATTAGGTGACTTTTTTTACAATAAAGAGGTTTTGAACACGCTGTTCGTCAGTCGTAGATTAACTGGCCATTGTCGACAGGCTATTTTGGCAGCTGGGACGAGTTTAAATGTCTGTTACTATGGTAGAGAGGTGACCATTGTAAAGAGGTTAAAATAAAATTGAAGGTATGGACTGTCCACAGGGACAAACAAGGCCGTTGTAGAGCGGTAGCTGATGCTGGAGGTTCAACTCTATATAACACCTATAACTATCTTTTATATAGTTAACTTATAGGTGGTTAGAAACTTGCTCCTAATTTGCTGTAAAACGTTTGTTTATGTTTAGCTGAGTAAGTTGTCATTGCAATCATTGAGTGCATCAGCAGAAACTGAGCCAGAAGAGAGCCTTGCAACTCTAACACGCGATGAACTGGAGGGCATTGATAAAGAAACTGTTATGGTAATGTAAAGAACGTTATATTGTCAATAATTTTGTGATTGTTCACCAGTCCTTTGACACATAAAACGTGCTACGAGTAATTCTAATTGATCAAATGAAACGTCTAACATCTTTGTTTTGAAAATAGTAAATTTCCATTTTAGGTCATTTGTTGTAAGTTACATTTAAAGTCTACCGTTTCCATTTAGACAGCATAATTATTTTGTCCTATAAAATATAAAAGATGTGTTTTAGGTGATGATCACTGCTGGAGAGTGAACATGTAGGTTCAATACAAGAAAAAGGTAATGCTTAATCATGGCTTTATCTTTTTCATGTGCAAATCTATCATCATTCAGTTCACTGCCATAGAAAAAGAAATTGTAATTTTCTGTTACATCAGCTAAGGTAAAAAGGACTTATGTCATCTCTATATCACATTACAGCTGAATCATCTTTGCTTATTGTAGATAATTTTCAAATGTTCTGCTCTCTAGTATGAAATCACTGTTTTGGAGGAAAAAGTTAAACAAATGAAACCAAACATGGCTGCCATTGCAGAATATCAGAAAAAGGTATTTAACAACATTTATTGACATGCTTCGTTTAACTAATGATCGAGTTTAAATAAAGGATTTTACTTACTTGCTTGCTATTGGGTGGTGATGACAAAAAGTAATAGCTTTTTGTGCACTGAAATCCTGATCTGTGAGATAGCAGGGACTTGACTGGGTGGAATGGCAGGAGTGATCAGCGGGATCCTACCTTTAATCCCACAAAACATTAGCAGGTCCACAGTGGCATCCAAACTTGGAAATGCATGATCCTGGGTCGAATTCTCGAGAATCAACCTCCTCTTTTTACCTAAGGGTTTTTTTGCTAGTTATTTGTTATAAATAGACTTTGTTATAGATTTGTAGTTCAAATTTTGAAAGCTTTGCATCACTGCGGTTTGTGCACTGTATTGGTTTGCTACAGAACAGAAGTGTCTGCAAAGTGTTTTAGATGAATAGACATGAATCGTACAGATGCCACAAATTGAAATATTCAGAATAATGCCTCATTAGAATAAGTTCTACAAGTCTATTTTTGCGTCCTTGAATTTTGTGCGGCTTTACGAACCCTGTTCCTATTTACTTTTCCTTTTGCAGGAAGAAGCTTATCTTGCTCGAGTGAAGGAACTTGATGAAGTGACATCAGAACGTGATCAGAAAAGACGAGAGCATGAGGCTATGAGGAAGCAGCGCCTTGATGAGTTCATGGCAGGTTTTTCTGTCATCACTACTAAGCTGAAAGAAATGTATCAGGTAAAGCTAAGTCAGTGATTTTCTACAGTCAACTTATAGCTGATGTCTTATCACTGAATTTCCTTCGTGTTCTCTCAGTTGAGGATTTTCTTCCATTCATGATTCTTTATAGGATAAATCAATTAAAACACCTCTCAAATTCCCAATCTAGCATTATTCATCGTGTATGCACATTAGTATTGTGTTATTTTAAACGATTTCTTTGCGAGGGTTCTGTACTTCTTGTCCTGTCGTCTAATAAACAAAAACCATCAATAGCGAAATGTGTTTATTTGTTTGCCAGATGATTACGCTTGGTGGAGATGCTGAATTAGAGTTAGTGGATAGCCTTGATCCTTTCTCTGAGGGAATTGTTTTCAGGTAAAATACGAGTTAACGTTTCATGCGTTTATGGCTTGTGTTGTTTTAGCCATCATCATCGTCCTCATATCAAATGCACACCATCGATCTAAACGAAAATTACAAAAACAACTTAATGAGTTGTTTAAATTGAATTTAATTTTAATTTAAACTCTCACGAACATTAATTTTACAGAGGTGTTAGGAAAAAAAATAGAATACATGTATGTAGAAGGTGATAAAAGTACTAAAGAAATATTCACAATTGTAATCCATCAAATAGTTTCGCTCACACGCTATTGGTCGAAACGTGTCACGTGTTTAATATTCCTCAATTTTAGCTGGGGAATATCCGAGAACATTCCGCAATTTTCAAAACTACTATGCGTGTTGCAAAAAAATATTTGAAGGTTAATAAACACAATAGCCTCCATTTGACTTTGAAAATATGCTCGGATATTCGTCCTTGGACATTATCTGTTCCTCGTAGTTTTCCTCGAGCTACGCTTTCGGAAAACTGTTCACTTCTCGGAACACATAATGTTCACGGAAAAACATCCGAGCATATTTTCGCGCCAAATGGAGGCTATTGTTTATTTATCGACGGTTGTCTAACTTTTTGCCCAATTCTGAACAGTAGTATCCCCATTTAGTGGTTTTATTACTGCTATTTTAGCCTGGCAATGGAAATGGGTATATCTTACTTTCGTAACAGCACAGACATTGAATATCTTTCTGACGTTTGGGCGACAGACACGACTTGAAAAACAGAAACTATGCAAATAGAAAAATGCTGTTAAATAATGAAACCGTTGCTTTGTTTTAGTGTGAGGCCACCAAAGAAAAGCTGGAAAAACATTTCTAACCTATCAGGAGGGGAGAAGACTCTGAGTTCACTGGCTTTGGTGAGAGCACATTAAGAAACTTGCATAGTTGACACTGACTTACATATGCTGCTGTGTTATGTTTAATGAGAGAGTAGTGGACCCTGCAAAGTTCTCTTACCGGAGAGTTAAAGGATGGCTGACTGACCAGTCTACCATTTTGAATTCTGTGCTTTCCAGATGTTCTATTAAAGACCCCTTTGCCATACTACGTTCGCTCATTAAATGAGCAGTATGCTTACTGATTATTTATGTTATCATTAGATATTGTCTCCTTGGCATGGTCGCTGTTAAATATTGTACTAGCCATTTACATTGTAAGAAACATATAATGTTCATGTCGCGGGCATGTTTCCAAACAAATGATTCCGAGTCTGAGGGGATTCAAAGCAATGACCTCCTATTCGGCTGGCGAGTGCTCTGTCCACTCTTATTCATGAAATAAAGGCATATGATAAAAAGGCTTATAAAACAGCAGAATCAACCATCGTAAGGATTTAGGAGAGCTGTTAGAATGAAATGTGAAATGAAAGAAGTTTCCACTCCAAAGTAAAATCCACCGTCGATGTCTAATTTGGGAACATTCAGCGGCAAGCACAATTTGATATTTCTTTACAAACAACATATTTAGTACCAGTAATTTGAAAACAACTCACAATTTTATCTTATTGTTTTGCCTGGTGCACTATAAACCGATAATGTCATCTTCTTTCTTGTTCGTTTAGGTATTTGCGCTTCATCACTACAAACCAACACCACTGTATGTGATGGATGAAATTGATGCTGCTCTAGACTTTAGGAATGTGTCTATTGTAGCAAACTACATCAAGGTCAGTTCACCTCAGAAAAACACGATTTGTAATTTCCCAATACAGACGATCAGAAGTTTTCGTTCGGTTGTTTTATGTTCAGTTTTTAGTACTTGATCTCCTACCTATTTTTAGATATGCATGCTGTAGTTTCTTAACACATGCGAAAATATCATTTTTGATGGTAATTTTCTTTTTTCCTTTTGAGTACACTTCAATTTGTTGGTGTATGATCAAAAGATCTTCGGATTTTTTTCGGTCGTCTTCGTTTATCTTCGGAAGTGGTCGGAAATCTTCGGAAAAACGTCGTCATTAGTATGCACTAAACAAAATAATACATTACTGCTCTTAGATATGGAATCTCTCATCTGGTGTTCAGCTTGATATATGCAGTGTCTTAACACTTAGTATTAAATGTATTAACACTTAGTATATACCACACAAGTGAATAGTACATTTCAGCTTCACTTCGCAATAGACAAAGCACATAATGAACCATTAGGTTTACTTTGCATGTCTCGGCCGAGCACCAGAGTACAGTAAATAATTGACCTAATACAAAAAGCCATGTAAATGTAAACACTGTCATCTAAGTCCCTCCATCCAATAACAGCTAGAAAAATAACGAGAGCTGGGCAACCACTAACAAGACACAGTGGTTAGACGGGGCCAGAAAAAACCTGCTAAAGAAAAAACCCGTAGGGAAAAAATATGACAGGAAATCTGGGTAGGAACCAGGCCCAAGCTCTGGAGCCCATCCTACGAGGCGATAAAACAGAAAATAAAAAATTATAGTGAGTGGTGTCGGCCTATAATGATTGCTTAAATACTCACATGCCATTACCCATGATGCAGCTGCACTAAAGGACCCAGGCCCACGGCCTACTGCTCTCGTGCCGCAGAAATACTTAATTTCGGGCTACTCAATCGCCAGAAATTCCATTTTTCGCGCGCGCTGATTGGCTAGCTTGGAGGTGATTAGCTAAGTACTATTCACCTCCGAGCAGCCGAAAAAAAAAAACAAAATGGCTTTTGTCGGTATATTGCCAGAAATAAAGTTGCTCTTTGGGCCGCTAGTTATTCAGCTTTTATGGTATATACTAAAACAATTTTTCACCTGAGTGTCGGCGAAAGTGGTGGATATTTACCTCCACTTCGGTGAATAATTGTTAATTAGTCCTAAATATACTAGGTTCAATTAAGGGTGATTCTCAGCAACATTTTACAATTGATTTTATTTTGTACTCCTTTTTGTTTTAGGAGAGGACAAAGAATGCCCAGTTTATCATCATTAGCTTAAGGAATAACATGTTCGAATTAGCAGATAGACTTATTGGTATTTTTAAGACTGACAATTGTACAAAGAGTGTTGCAATCAATCCACAACTAATAGCCTCTGAGGCCTGATGTTACAGTAACGGCTTTAGTTATAACAGGCGAATATAGATAACTAGTTAATGAAAGATTTAACAGTCGCGGCGAAGCAAACTTTTATTCCCACATGTATAAAGTGAAGTATATAACAAATCACAAAAATTAGTCATTGTTTTCGACTTTGTAGGCCTTAAAATAAAGTGTGAAAATAATGTACGTTGTGAAAAGTGAACTGAACAACATAACACGAGCGTGGGACAAAGAAAAAAATCTGAGTCCCTGACAGGAATGGAACCCATGACGTCCCGAACACCGGACGGGCGCTCTATCCACTAAGCATATGTGACAATAATTTGGTATTAGGTTTCGTAGCGTGACAACACTTGAGCGGTGAAAACTAGTCACTTGGCAGTGATAACAATGAAGGTAAAAGATAAGAAACTTATTTTAGTGACGACTTGCACAGACGATAGCGGAAAGTATAGCTCAACGGTAGTAAAATGGTAGCCTGTAGCTTATTAATCCTCTGATCGTAGCGGTTGTGGAATAACCAAGGATTGCGGTAGTGACGAGTTGCCTTTAAAACGCACGCAAACGTGATTATGCCTAGGACGTTGCTTGAAATGTGTGTGCTGCATTTTAGAAGTGTTATTTCATTTCCTAAACACGAATTTAGCTTTGAGTAAGCATGAAACTTCAAATTCCTAACCAGTGCGTAATACATTTGAGCACGTTCTACTGAAACTAAAGCTATTGATTGTTACTGGAAAATTTTGTAAAATCAGAGATCGTTTTAAAACTAACAGTGAATGATTGGTTTAATCTTCCACTTTTGCTTCCGACTCCGACAATCTAGTTTTCACTTGGTCGTAAGCGGAATGGGTGTTCTGATTAAGACTCCGACTACGACTCCGTCGCTAGTGCTTCCATGGTTAGTGAAAATCAGCCTGTAAAAAACGTAATGTGAAATTGGTGTTACCAAAAACTGATAAAAGACCATTTCCGAGTTGCCTTCATTCATTTTCATAAGAATCACATTCATTCCTAATTAAAAGTGTTGCCACGGGAACTTGACTTCAAACTGAGACGATACCAAGGACAATGACAGCGACTCTGAAGTTAAACTCATCAACAATCGATGACCTTGGGAGATGGTTTCTGAAAAAGGATGGTGGAGCCCGAGAGCAACCTAAACGAGCGCATGTATCCAAGACAACCCTGAGAACCGCCTGATTTGACAGCCGAATTGGCACCCTACACAAATCCTGCCACCCGCTCAACCCACTCTGAGGGAGACTGCTGGCCACCAATCTTGTTTCGCGTTTTAATTTTAAGCCGAAATTACATTTAGCCACAGTTTGCAGAACCACACCAGTGATCCCCGTTTCGAAACATCAAAAAAAAGTTACTTCTCTAATAGAGTGTGTTACGCAACGGAGTATCCTTATATTCAGACGTATAGCAATGGAGTGTCATACTGTTTATGCTCACGGCTTCCATGGAGCCGAGGATACCAGTGCAGGTAGATTCAGGTACACGTTGGATCAGATATTGATTAAGTCGGCTAAAAATGTACAGGAAAAATCAAGCGAAGCCAACAACTTGGTAGTTACAGGATGTCAAGCGAGTCCTACATTCCTATGAAACTTTAATTTTCAGACTTATCTTATAAAGTCCTATAAATTCATCAAAAATTATATATTGTAAGACTTCATCTTTTTCGTTTTAAGTTTACAAAGTGACCGACGCGTCGACCGACTGTCGGGCGACGGTCGGCCGACAGTCGGTCGACTAGCCTGCTGGCAGCGGGTTTTTTCTCTAAGGGTCACTAGGACGAGCGTTTGTCATCGC
The DNA here is from genome assembly GCA_022496165.2 of Catalaphyllia jardinei. NCBI lineage: Eukaryota > Metazoa > Cnidaria > Anthozoa > Scleractinia > Caryophylliidae > Catalaphyllia > Catalaphyllia jardinei. The sequence continues at coordinate 9,470,512 of CM042755.1, forward strand.
GAACGCAAATGGCGTTAGCCGTGCAGAGAAGAAGGCGAGACAGGGTGGTATGGCCTCCTTTAGGCTAAACTGTCTCTCCTCATAATCCCTACTGAAATTTCGAGAGAAAAACAGACTGCCAGCAGTCTATCAGTCGACT
>CM042755.1:9474517-9504517 GCA_022496165.2 Catalaphyllia jardinei
TTTCCTTTGATAGCTCGCCATTTTCAGCGGTTTCTTTACAAATGTATATCGCAGGCTCATATTACGTTTCGCTTTACCGTTTTGATGGCGGATTGCCGTGGTGCGCGAGTCATGGCACGCATTTGTATTGAATGGTTCAGTCATTCAGGGTTCTTTGAATAACCACTGTAGCAACACCCCTGAAACTTAAGGTGTAAAGTTTGTATATATAAAAAAGAATTCATTACTTGTTTTGTCATCGGTGGAAAACCTTCGAAAATTAGAACTGCAAATGTAGGTAAGCTAATATTTCTGTCCAGTACATGTGTTAGGTTATTTTGCAGAGATTGGATGCATTTACATGTAAGAACTGCAGTTTCCAGCGGTGATATCTGTTCATCATTTGTAAATCTTCGCTTTGACTAAAATAACAGGCACTTGTGTGCCTTAATTTTCAGAAAGGGACACAGGTTCAACTTGATCATTTAGATGGACTAGTAGTGTTGTCTAAGATGCAAAATGTTCTGTACTATTAAATCTCTAAATGACATGAAAGCTGTAGAAACAATGGAAATTAAAGCGCTACACGTTTCAAAGTCTATTTTTAATCACTTATTTATTAATTAAATGACCAATTAATTTTGCGACTAAAATTTTCAAAGTTGCGACCAAATTTTCGTAACTAGTCGCAAATTGCGACCGGACATTTTTTTTAATTTCAAGCCCTGTAGACAGTACTAAAGTTGCTTTGGCCTCTTCTAACGCTTAACTCAAGCATTTTGAGTTTGATTTGATCAGGAACAGCATATGTTGTAAATTGCACAAACACTTTCCTACCTTACGACCACAATTGATGAGTGAGTTGACAAATGTAGGAAACCCATTTTCGGCGCCAAACCATAAGCATGGAGACACAAAACTTTCATATTTTCTCTTTTGTTAATCTGCATGATATGTTTTTGCAACTATAAATTCCTTGTCTTGAATAATGAATGCCATCTCTAATGAGAAACGTCCTACTTCAATGGCTTTTTACATCGGGCCAACAGGTACTATACACAAATTTCCCAATGAGGGTTTCAAGGTGCACAACATGATCACATGGGAGTCCAAAGTTCAAGTTGTTGTTTCCCTAGGGCGTCATTGAGCTTTGTTCGCCTTAGGGCATCATTGAGTTTAGACCAATGGCATGCAACCAATGGTATGTGACATATTCTCCTCCAATCAGGAAACGTATTTGAGTTGGGAGGTATAACAATTGAAGGCTTCGGTGGAAAAAGGGCGTTAAGGTTTTTACTCAAAAGCGAACTTTGTCAAAAACGCTCCAAATTTCACACACAGTTTTGTTTACGTGTGTCAAACTATGCTCTGCATGTTTTTCCCTTGAAGTTTGCTTCCTTTTCGAAATATTACGTATGCGAAAAAACACATTTTCCAGGGGCATTCTCTGGGGAACTTTCGTTAAATGAAAAACAAAAGAAACCTTTTGTTTTGCTAAGCGATGAAGTCACTATAATAGCTTCATTCTCTTACTACTGTTTCATTAGCACAAGCAGGTAAGGCGCTGAACGTGCCAGATTCCAATTTGTTTTGCCGAGACACCGGTTCGATACGAGGTTGCTCAATTTTTTTTTTCCGTTCTGTTCCTTTAGTTCTTTGAAAAATCAAGATATCTATTTAAAGAAATTGCGCATAGAGCTGGAATCTGGGGACATTTTTTATACAGGCTATTGTGACGAAAGCACACAACACGTGAGTTTCGATCGAGCGTCAAAGCAGAGAGAAGTGATCCATTACAGCTCTTTCGACTAATATCTTAAGCATTGTTTCTAAGTACCTTGTAGCCTGCCTGGTGGTTGAGAGGCATCATAAAGCCTTGATAAACCCGTAAGTCGCCAACACGTTTTAAAGAAGCAAAATGTGTTCTCTAACTTCCAACGCAACTGATATAAGCGGCAAGTTATCAGCGTTTGAAGTTAGGTCGATCCAGGCAGCAAAGTCCAAGAGCAGTTCTTGCCCAAGAATAAAACCCTGTCGTGAGTTGTGGCCCATTTGCCAAGCGTTGGTAGAATCAAAGTTTGGAAAGTGAGAACTGCTTTTAGACTTATAAACTTTTTCTTGTATCATCCGCCATGTTTACCCACACACGAGGTGCACAGAACCTTCCCGGCATGCATTGCGATCACGTTCGGCAGGGCAAGACAAGACAATACTTATTAACTCACACTTTAACTAATTACAGAGCTTGTTTTTTCCTTTTTTATTCTAACGTAATATTGGCCAAGTGGAAGCAATCGATTGAAACCTAGATCTTTGATCCAGGTTGCGTTGACTTGATTTAAATCGGCATGATTTGTAGTGTTTTACACTTCTTGGATCAGCGGCCATGTAGATGTGTGGAGACCTGTACGTTGCACGGAAGGGTTAATCTGTTAGTCTGTCAGCCCCGCATTTTTTTTATACGTTGCAGGCAGTTAACATTTTGTTGTTTTCTAAGTCAAATCAACATGCTGGCCATCAAGGGTTAACATGAAATCAACGTTTTAACCTATTTAGGCCTGAATCTCCGTTTTTGAACTTACGCGCTGCGTGGAATGGACAGTTTGCCTGTTTTGAAGTGAAATCAAGATCCTTGCTGTCAGGCTTTCACGTGAAATCCACATTTTAACCTATTTAGGCCTAAAATCGCTGTTTTTGAGTTTACGCGCTGCATGAAATGGACAGTTTTGTTGTTTTGAAGTGAAATCAACGCCCTTGCTGTCATGCTTTAACGTGAAATCACGTAAAGTTAACAGATTTGGCTGTAATTTGAGTGAAATTGACGTCTTTGCGGTCGCGTGATAACGTGAAATGAGTTTAAACGGTTTTAAAAACCTGAAATCAACATCTTCTTAACGTTACACATTGATTGTTTTCCGTGCCTCAACACTGTGCTAACCCTAACGTGTCCTGACCCTAAGCAATAACCCTAACCCTGAATTTTAACCGTAACCCTAACCTCCTTGTTCCATAACCCTAATCTTCAACGCTAACCCTAGTTTCGGGTGGTAATCCCTAATCCTGACTCTAATAAAACTGGGAACTCTTAACCCTTAAGGGTTTAAGTCCTTGTGGTGCCGTGATAATGTGAAATCAAAACTTTAACTGTCTGTAAATGACCTGATATCAACATTGTCTAGCTTGTGCATTGCGTGAAATTAAAGTCTTTGCGGTCGCACGTTAACGTGGAATCAAAATTGTAACGGTTTTAACCTGAAATCAACCTTTTTTAAGGTTACACGTTGCGAAAGACCAATAATTTGCTGGATTTGAAGTGAAATTACCGTCTTTGCAGTCACATGCTGACGCGACAGCAAATACAGGGTTTTTTGCATACGTAATATCTCAAAAACGATGCAAACTTCAGGGAAAAAAATGCAGAACATTGTTTGACACACGTAAACAAAACTGCATGCGAAATTTGGAGCGTTTTTGACAAAGTTCACTTTTGAGTAAAAAACCTAACGCCCTTTTTCCACCGAAGCCTTCAATTATATGGAATGGATTAAAATGCAAATTTAATTAATAATATTGAAAATCAACTAATTTCACTTCATTTATTATTAGTCTTGTGGAAAGGGGGGCTGGGTGACCAACCTATATCTGTTTTTGGAAATCTCTTGCTATCCTTGTGGTGCTCTTCTCTTGGGAACAAAAACAGTTTGCTCAAAACGCATGTGCATATGGTTAGCACCAGTTATCATCAGTGTCGACCATATGTTAGGTGAAAGATATATTTCATGCGGGACCACACACAGGGTGCTTTTACTTTTGGTACAACACAACATGTAAGACGCATGCATTCTAGCATTGCTAGTATGATGAACTCCATATTTCTTGAGTTCAGATCTGCATGGTTTTTGATTGATATTGACCGAGGATAGCATCCATATTTCAGGCTACTGTGACTGCTTATCTTACCTAGGGTTGATTCAAAGAATTTCTTCTGCTGTGGTAACAAGTGTGTTTGTACTTCCATGGGGTCGCTCTTTACCTACTAATAGCATTCTGTATTTGTTTGGCATGGACAAGAATGCACTATTCGGTTATTTGATATGACTATTTAATAATTAGGATCAGTGAAATAAAAATTTGCGTTTTGAATAAAACAAAATCATTCCTCTTCCATTTTTTGTCAGATACTTAACTTTATTCCATCCATCTCCAGCAGTGAGTAAAAAAATACACATCTTTTTTTTTCAAGGAAACAAGGGTATCATGTTTCAAACCCTGCAGAGGAAAGCAAAAGTATCAAGTTATAAACGTTGGCATGAAAAGTAATATTGTCACATTTGGTACTTCAACGTATTATGAAATGTAAAATGAAAAAAACTTACAAGCAAAACACAATAAAATTCAAAACCACTTTGACAAACACTATTTGTAAGTTATTTCTGGGCCTTGAAAGAAAATACAATCATAGAAACATACACACTGCTAAGATTATGTCCTACCATGTTATTGTCTGCTTATATTCTGCAAAGGGGAAAAGGCCTGGTTGACTACCAAAGGAGAGAATGGCAGGGGTGAGGACCTGTGTGATTACTGTATCACAGCCATGAATTGCACTCTGTGCTATCCGAGATTGTCTCACTAATTTTTGTTGTTGGCTACTTTTATCAATGTTTTACAACTCCTCTTCACAGCAGTCAAATGCCAAAATTCCAGTAGTTTGAGATCTCGAGACAATAAATTAGGTGGACACAAATTATGAAATTCACAAGTGTGTGGTGTGCAAAGCTGAACTTTTCAGTGGCTGTCCTAACTTTTGGCGTAAAGTGTAGGGGTTTGAAAAATGTTTCAATGTGACAGTTTTGATGGGTCCTGCATGTGCGCAGGGCACTTGTTCATGACAGTACTCACGTAGTCACATTATACATATTCTTGGCAACTTAAACACAGTGGTCACTGACGCCCTCTGATTGAGGGTATCAATCAATGGTATTGATTGATACTCAGCCGCAGATGCCTTTAGCACACAGGATCCAGGTATTTTGCAGTTACTTTTAGTTGGATTTGTTATGGTCAGTATTATTTGCCATCCACCAGAGTCTACTCCTCCCTTAAGATTACTTAAAAGACAAACAAACAAAGGGTTTTCAATTGAAATAAAGTAGTAGCAGGAGAAGTGGAGCACTATTTTGATTTCAATAGCAGTGGCCTTGTGGGGGAGGGCATTGGAGAGACTCATTTCCTCATGTATGGGCTTATTAGGTACCTTCCCCAATAATTTTTAAAATCTGTGTGCCTTGAGGTGCATTCTGGTGCATTTTTAGCACCCAATAGTGTTTTTTCAAGAATAAGTAGTTTAATTCAAAACTCCCTTTATAAGATGAGTTTATCTAGAAGTTCATGCAAAGTTTAAGCAATTTCTTAGCTCGGGGCTTCACACATTGAGAGGTAAACTTTGGCTTAAAATTTCCTTAGCCTCTATAGTGCATGAAATTGATGTTCAGAAATCTAGAGTTACATACTAAGACACACATGAACAGTAGTGCCCTGCCTTGAGACAACCACACCACTGTTACAATAATATGACTCAAGAAAAAGCTGCTTATCAATTTTCACTTCTTTAAAATTATTTTAATACAGCTACCCTGATTTGGTTGTACTGTCAGTAATTTAATTAAATGAATTGCAGCAGTTTGATTCGTTTGTTTTTAGGCATGAGGGAAGAATACATCATTACAGAATTTTGCGGCATGAAAATAATGGAAATTTCTACATGCAGGTCAGTTAAAGCAATAGTTTTTGTGGCTAGTGGACAATACATGTACTGGCTGATGTGTTATTCTGCCTGGGCTGCCTTTTCATGCTGTGGTATAAGTCCATAATGACTCCTTCTATATATAGTATTGTGAAAAAGTAATGCAAACGATAATCGACAAATATCGCGATATATCGGTGATATTTGAACGATATATCGCGCGATATATCATGGAGATATTGTTGTAGCAGTTACGATATTTCGCTAAGTCCTGTGCGATTTATCGTTTGCATCAAGCGATTTATCGTTTGCTCTGAGCAATATATTGTTTGCTCCGAGTGATTCATCGTTTGCTCTAAACAAGATATTGCTTGCTCCTCCGAGCGTTTAATCGTTTGCTCAATGTCACCATTACATGTATGTAAGATGACACAAGTGTTCGCATGCTTGTATATTTTGTAGTTGTTCGTTTCACGGACCCCAATCTCTCGATGACCAATTATATTTCTAAAACTTTTTAAACCATCCACGGCTTTTTACTCTGTACATTATGAACCACCCGTAAAAAATTTTTACTAAACATTGGCCTTGTCAAATAGTACCGGGAATAGAGGCTTCAACAATCCACTGTCCATGGAGCAAACACAATGGATAACAATTTCAATAGAAAGTAAACTCGGTTCAAGCAACCGACTTGGCGACGCTTGTAAAACTTTCTTTTCAGCGCACTAAAGAAACTTTGATAAACAATCCTTTAGTTAAAAGGAGAGAATTTGTTCTTTGAATAAACGGTTTGTGTCAAATATAAAAGCCAGAGATTATCTCTTTTTCGGTGCGGATCTTTGGAGTGCTACAGACTAAACATTTTGGAAAGACCCGCCGATGCCGCTCAACCTATGCCAAGCCACAAACATTTTCCTTGAAGAAAAAATAACTAAACGCGTGCAGATTTAATTATAGTTGTGGAAAGATCAAAAGATATAATGCATGTGAAACTTCTCCTAAGTTTAGTGGGGAAAATTTGGGACATTTGCAGATGTAAACGTGAATAGGTTTCTATTTACATGCGAGATTAAAGACACATGTAATTTGCATGCTGCATAATTCTGCGTACATTTTCTATAAGATTTCCAAAGAATTTGAAATTATGCTTTCCACTTAAACTGTTTACTTGTTATAAAGCTTTTTCGGCTCAAAATGGTGAATTTGAGCGATTTGGTGGGTTTTGGGTCAACTCTTGCTACACATTGTGAGAAGGAGTCAAAGGTGGAAAGCTCATAATTTTTTCAACCCCTCCAGCGCCAAGCAGATTTTCACCCAGAAATTTGAATGGCCCGGTTTCCAATTCGAACACCAGATAAACTGAAAGGTTGATGCTTCTTCTCATGGCATTCAATCGAAGATCCATTTAAATCCAAGTGCTAACCGCCAAATAATTTTCGAGAAATGCAGCTTTCGAAGCGACCAGCATCTGTGGCCGGGATTTCGTGTCCCAAGGAGCAACAGTCACGCTGTTTGCTCCATCCTGATTGGATGCATTCTTTAGCATCATCCAATCAGCGTAGAGTAACAGCGTGACTGCGGATGAGCTTTCAGAATGTCACAGTCAGTATTAAAAAGTCGTTGTACGAATGGTAAGTTAATGTTAAACGATTTTCAAGGAGAATTTAAACATCCAACAAGCAGTTTCGTCTTTTTAACGGAGGAATGTTTCAGTAAACATCAACTGGAAACAAAAAATATCTTGTTGTCGTAAATTAATCGTGACTGATGCGGTCGTGATCAACAGCTGTGAATACTCAATGAAAGGTTCTCGCATGAGTGAATATTCTAATCTAGAAGCTCATGTTCAGGTTGACTATCCCTCTACAATACTTCCTAAATGACATAAAAACATCTTCCACATAAACTTCACTGGTTGCAGTTCACTTTCCCATGGATGATTACTAACAAATAATTCTGTTGAGCAGCTTACACGAACTTCTTTCTTAACAAATTATAGCTTTTCATATTCATAGCTTTCAATTCATCGGTTTTGCTTTAGGAGAGTCATTTGTCGATAGTGTCTAACCAAGGTCCAAACATTTTACCTATTGTTTCGCTTTGTTGAACAAAAAACTCTCTTTGGATGCCGGCCACGCACCTGAGCGAGTTTTTACTCACTCTACCATGTATCGTTATAGTGATGTCGCTAGAGCGATAAATCGTATGGAATCCGTAGCGTGCTGTACAATATATCACTGTAGTGATATATCGCTGTAGCGATATATCGCAAGAACGATATATCACTGCAGCGATATATCGCAAGAACGATATATCGGCGAGATATCGAAGGGGAGCACCGATATCTCGTTGAATTATCGTTGCAACACGTCGCCTATATGTGCGATATATCGACGAAATATCATTGATATATCGCAAGAACAAAGCGCGATATTCAACGATTATCGTTTGCATTACTTTTTCACAATACTGTACATGTACAACACTTATGTTTGAAGTTACAAAATTTGTAAATACTTGTAAGCAAAGGTTTTGTAATGCACAAGCAAGTAAAAATTAATGATAATAGCAAATGATGTTTTGAAGTCATCATGACACCATTGCCAAATTAAAAAGATAAGAAATATACTGGTAGACAAAAAATATACATGATTGTATGTAATGCCATGCAAATATTTTTGCTTGGATTGACTCTGATTGAACATTGAATGATGGTTCATGACAAGTTTCTAATTAGTAACATTCCATGTACTAAACAATCAAACTTGCTGTGGTACTTCTTAAGGACAGAAAACTGTTTGTCAAGGTCTTTTTGGACAATACAGCACTTAAAATGGTGTCATGATGACTCTAATGTCACTTACTTTTCAGGTTAAATTTTTACTTGCTTTTACATTGCAATTATATGGAAGGCGATCTGCACTAGAGGTTGTTTGACCTAGACTTCTGCCACATTAGGACATTGACTGACCTTTAAACCTACATAGACTGACTGTTCTCTAGCAGTGTCTGGTGGTGTCTGGTGACTCACTTTTGCCTTTGGTTAACTAGGAAATCTTAGTGCTGGGCACTATGGACTTCAAAGGTTCAGAGGTGTGGCAACTTGATCTGTGGTTTTCACATTGAGTATGAAAACAGTGCCATAAGAGACTAATTAAAACAGTGACCAACAAAAGCATTGCACAGCAGCCAGTGGAAGAACTGTCCAGATTACTCTTCCCCAGAGTAGCCTGGACTGGTTACTGGTGGCTCATTTTGCACATGGAGTACAACTGCCTGTCATCTTAATTACTTAATATATATGTCTAATTTTCATATGAAACTCAAGGCAGTTCCCGGAGTGGCAGCTCAAGGTTTCAGCAAGCTGGAACACCTGGTGACATTTTACAGTCAAGGACACCAGGGTTTGCCTTGTGAGCTGAAGCAACCTGCAGTCTTAGAGCAGGACAAGGATGTTACTGATGATGACACTGGTAAGATCTGTTTGCGGTATCATATAACTAAGTATCATTAGTTGTAACTTAAAGGCAGGTGCACCATATAATGCAATAGCTAGCAAAATAACAATTAACATCCAGCCTTCTCAAAATCAGCTGGCTGCCAGCTCAATGAGTCGCCTCCTCAGGAGGTTTGACCGTCTCCTTCCAGTCTCAAAATATATTACAATAATGATGAAACTCAAGGCATGTCATTTGTCATCTGACAGGGTAAGGAAAAAATAACAAATTATGCGACGAATGTCAGTGTAAAAATGCTTCTGTTGTGTGGGAAACAAACTGGATTATGCAGACAAATTTTAACAGTTAATTGACAAAATTGGTTAAAACGCCTTCTGAATGTACCAAACAACAGCGAAACATTTTCAAAATCTTACCCACAATAAAGCTCTTCAATAGAATGCACATCATTTTTGCCAACTTTGACATATTCTTGATCTTTTAATTATATTTTTGGACAAGTAATACTTGTAGAAAAACTGTGTAAATAAAGACATACTGTATGTCTTCATTTACACAGTTTTTCTATAGCATTTTAGCTCATTACGTGTTTAGAATTCATTGTTGTGTTTGTGGAATGTCTGAAGCTTAGTAACCAGCCATTTACCACGGACCAAGTTTCCAGGTACGCCTTGAGGTTAAAAATTGGTCACGCATGTTTTCTTTGCCGTTTTAGAAATGAAACGACGTCAAAATGATAAAACTCTTCAGAATTTTCACCTGTGGGATTGTAAGGCAGCTGCCTTAGCGCTAATGTTGTATAATTATTTTTGTTTTATGAGGAAAAAATCTCTGATTATGCAGAAAATGCGGATATGAGCAAGTTATATGGATCTGCACCACTGCATCTTGTCAGATATCCTGTCATGGCATCCTTGAGCATCGAAATTTCGAATTGTTTTTCCAAGCAAGGATACCCTGAAACCTTGCTACAGTCCCACACCCTGAAGATAAGTCTTTAAGTCTTTTAAGTCTTAAAAGCATGCATTCCCGGGATTCGAAATTGCGACTCACTGGTCGCCAGTGCGACCAAAATTTGAGCACTGGCGACTAAATTGGTCACCAGCTGGCGACTCTAGACTTGCCACAAGTCGACCTTATCTCTCAAGCGACCAAGAATTATTGGAAAGGACTTTTAGAAAGTCTATGGCGACTCGTGTTTTGTCCAATAACTAAATAAAACCACGACCCAACTTTTGTTTTTAAAACCTTTTATTAGGAAATCAATAGGATATGGTAACTAGTATACAACTCACCTTTCTGTTCCCAGTAAAATAATGTCTGAATATTACATGAGAATTGAAAAACATTGAATTTATTTCGAAACATCGATACTATGTTTACAGCGCACCATATTGTTTCAGTGGCTTCTTCTCCCAGTCGGAGACTGGTACAAGCAATGTGGTTGCGCAGGGGCCTGGGCCAAGCATAGCGTTTGTCCGCAGCAGAAGGCATTGCGAAAGGCAAGTTGAAAATAAAGAACGGAAGTTCGTAGAATTGAAGTAGCAAAGAGAAAATACACAAGCAGCCGTGTTTGTCTCACAATGAAAACCATGGACTTAAGGACGGTCATGCCCATTGCTACTGAGCATCTCTAGTGCGCATGCTATCCATTGAGCCAGCACCTGCCACATCATTTTCAAGCTTGCGCACCGAGTCGAAAACTCAACAAAATATAGAGCTGGTGACCTTTATGTTGACTTGGTGTGCAAATATTTTTGTTGGATGCTCAGTGACCCCCACTTTTTTTTAGCAGATCACTTCCTTTTCTGGATCTTTCCATTGTACTAAAAAATCTGTACGTGGGGAGTTTTAATTATTTCTCATATACTCATATATATTCAAGTAGGGTCGAATTGGTACATGGATACAGATGTGCATGACTTAGAAGTTGCAGTTTTTAAGGCTAATGTTAGGTGATTTAATGACATATGTAGTAAAGACCTATCAAAAAGACCTATCAAAAAGACCTATATATGCTGTGTTAAACACACATAACTTAGATATGATTCTTCAACTTAAACAATTGACTCCCGTGCCGCCTGTAACCGCCCATGCTAAAACCCACCCCCAATTTCCCGTGCCGCCGTAACCGCCCGAAAAAAAAGGACATGGGACAATTGCCTTTCCTACCCTCCCTGAAGACTTTTTGGTTCTCCTATTGTTCTATTGTTGTTAAGGACAAATAAACCAATGAGAATAGACTTTCTGAGCATATTTTTAGAGAACTTTAGGGGTCCTAGAAAGATGGCTTTTTGTCTTAAAATCATGCGCTCGATAATGGCAGTAATCGTGGCGCGTTGCGGGCCAAGTCTACAAACTTCCAGGGTTTTGTTTTCATTCCTAAAATAATGAAATTACTTCTTGGGCACTGAAAACGGAAAAAAACATAAATCGATGTTTAGGTGGTCTCAGAATGGAAGATCAAGGTGTACAGAGTTCTCAAACCTTTCTGGTGAGGAATTTTTCCTTCCTTCAACCGCCACGACAATATGAAGATCGGTGCGCTTTCAAGTGAGTTTTGAATACAGATCGCAGATTTAAAGCAGCTTCCCAGACTTTAGAAAACAAAAATGGTAATGTACAATATTACTTCAAAGTTGAATTCAACTTTTAGAATGATAGGCAAAGCTATGGCTGATAAAATGACTGCAAAACTCGTCAGCAAAAACTCAAGCTTTGGCTTTAGCGTGAATAATTAGTTCGAACATGCGGTCATGTAGCCAAGCATGTCTGCGAAATTTTGAACATTTTTTTGCTTTTAGATAAGTTTTTTTTGCCTCATGTTGAATGAAAATTTATTGTTATTGAGCTTTCTGTCACATTTCTTCCATTTGGTTGCCTTTATTGGGGATTTTAGGTTTTGAAAGTGAACAGTATTTTTGCACGCTCAATTTCTGCATATTTAATCACAGGGGACCCATACAAGCAGTGTGTCTGTTATGTTCGAAATATAAAGAAATGTATGGGAGAATATTGAAGACTCAGATGTTTTAAAGGCTAATCTTATTTAAGCCCAAAGAGGATTGTCGTCGTGTCAGGTTTCCGTCACGCACCATAAGCCTCACTCCGGGCTAGTCAGTAGATAGAACTCTGGCACGAATATGCCCCGGACTCCCCTTCCACGGTTGCTCCTTGGCTCACGAAATCTGTGCCGCGGATGCTGATCGCTTCGAAAGCTGCATTTCTTGAAAATTATTTGGCGGTTAGCGCTTGGGTTTTGAATGGATTTTGGATTGAATGCCACAAGAAAAAGCATCAACCTTTCAGTTTATCTGGTGTTCGATTTGGAAGCTGGGTGATTCTAATTTCTGGGTGAAAATCGGCTTTGCAATGGATCGGTCGAAAACAAGCTTTCCACCCTTGTCTCCTTCTTATAACATAATAACAGTCAACGCAAAACCCACTAAATCGCTCAAATTCGCCATTTAGAGCTCCAGAAACCACAATGCAAAACAACTGAGGTAGGTTTACATTTATTTTGAGCTTTAACTTAGACATTTCTCGATATAAGTTTACGATATTAAGAGTCTTCAATATTCTCCGATATATTTCTTTATATTTCGAACATAAACAGACACACTGCATGTATGGGCCCCCTGTGATTTAATTTACAGCAATCCGCATGGTTTGTTTGTTTAGTTTATTCGCTTCGCTCAAATATATATTTTTTGAGTCTTATTCAGCTACTACAGAACTCCTGAGAAAAGAACTAAGTCAGGCACTAATTTAACACAGTTGAAATACGATTTATCTCAAAATAATTGGCCTTTTTTGGCGGCTTTTTGATGTACAACTTTCATTTTTCTTGCGCTGCGCTGTACTATTCCGTCACGTGGCGAAGAAATTGTCTGATTTCTTCTTTTTAAATTGGTTTTTACATTGTGTCTTTAGCCTTCATTTTCTGGTGTTTTCTCAAATGTTTTCAGTGATAATAAAAGAATGGAAATTCTGTGGTATCCAGTCTCCTTTTGTCCTCTGAAGTAAAAAATTAACTAATTTTTGCGTATTCAATTTTCTCGGCTTTTGTCGACCGGCAAAGAAAAAATATAACTTCTTGTTTTCTTAGGAATTCTACACATCAAACTGAGTTCTTTTTGTTGAGTGATATTTTTTTAATATTTTGGCCCTTCAAATATTAAACTTTAAACCTGATCTTGTGTCTGTGGTTACTGCACATATGGTTTATTTTTAGCGCTCGCACTGGCTCTGGAATGTCAAAATTTCACCTGGGAATTTAGGGGTGGGTCACGTGCAATTTCATTTGGGAGTCAATGGGTTAAATATATGCCGATAGTAATGAATCCGGACAGAATCGCCTCGAATGACTGGAAATCCTAGAAATGCTATGGTCTGAGCTACACTTTATCTTCAAAACAAGTTCAGTGACCCTCGATTTTTTTTTTACATTTTTAATCTAATCTTATCATTTTCTACCTGCAGTCAAAGTGTTAAAAAAAATATGTACGTGGGAAGTTTTTGGGCATGAACGTTTTATGCTTCTCCTCATTTAAAATGACTATGGAGACAACCATCAGCTTTGGACCAGAGACATATCACCTGAGAACAATGGAAGCTTTATAACTAGGTGTTACTTGTGTTGTTTCTAATATTTTGTGTTCTTCAATTGTGACTTTTCTTGCATGCAAAGTGACGTATAAAATCATGTTTTTGTGTCAGTTATATATAAAATAAGTTGGCGACCAAAATTTATGATCTGGCGACCAAAATTTTTCTGTTAGTCACCATCTGGCTCCCCAAAGAAAAAGTTAATTTCGAACCCTGATTCGGAACCCAAACTGCCTCCAACTTTCATATAACCTGCTCCATGCCATCTACATGTTCCAAAAGGAAACACATGCCCTGCTTGCCTTACTCAGGGCTTGAAAAAAACCCCGTCCGGTCATCCGGGACAAGTAGATTTTCCCATCGGGCAAGTAACTTTCTCTCCTTCCTGTCGGGCAAGGACCCAGGCCAATGCCAGCCGTTTGCCGACTAAATTTTTGAAAACGATTTTTAGAAGAAAAGGTAAGCTTTGAGCTTAAGGGTAATCAGGTTTAAGGTTTAAGGTTAAAGTGAAGCTTGACGAAAATTACAATTTATAGCGTTGTTTTGTTGATTGCGTGATGCGCGCTTTCAGTGGTTGCCTAACACGTGATTCAAACCTGTCCCGATCAAATTTCTTTTCGGAATAAAAATAGCCACTTTGGGAAATGAAAACGCTGTGTTTTTTTCTTAATTTCAGCAATTTTCTGCAAGCATATTTTAGTTTCTCTGTACAAAACTTAACTCAACAACGATATATTTATTAAAACGGTAGAAATTGTGGGCGAAAACTGAGAAGTTGCGTATTTCTACCGCAAAAACGAAGCCAGCATTTTGGATGCTAAAATCCAGGCGAATCTCTGTTTTCAGCAAAACATGCAAGTTGGGTGCCGCCCGTGAAATAACAAGTGTTAAATTATTAAAAAGGAATTGATAAGTAAGTCAAAAAATACTTTCAGAGTTCTTGAAAGATGACTTAGAGTAATTGTGTTTCTTTCAAACAAAGACGTTTCCCCTCTCCTAAAACTATTTTTCATCGGTGTCTAAATGCCTGGCAGCCGGGCAAGGTCTTAAATGGACTAACTGCCCAGCAGTCAGAAATATTCACCGAATTCATTGAATGTAAAACCAAAATAATTTTTAGGGCCACTTGCCATTTCTAAAGAAAAACCAAATACTTTCAATAGGTTTGATTGAGGATTTCAGTCAGAATTTGGTGAATATTTCTAACTTCCGGGCATTTAGTCTATTTAAAACTGTGACTGGCAGTCGGATAAAGACCATTGTCAGTGATTTTATAGTATGCAAAAGCTCGGTTATTTCGTCGTCTTGCACACTAACATAATTTTTGGGATCGCTCTGCATTTCTAAAGAAACATCAAATACCATCAAGAAGTTTGAAAGAATCTTTCAGTGGAAATTCTGTGAAAATTTCTGACTGCCGGGCATTTAGTCTATTTAAGACCTAGCTGTGCTGATTGCCAGGCATTTAGACATGGCGATTTTTCATTCACCCAAATGAAAAACTCTGCTCTCGCTGGCTTTTGAAAATTTCGACACTGTGCCTGTATGTGTCAAAACCAAAGTGGGAAAGCGATTTGTTGTTAATTCTGCCTCCTTGTGCTTCTCTTCACAATGATTTCGTGGAGCTAGACATGATGCAGGTGAACATTCAAAGGGTCGAACATGATCCTCGACGAATTGAACAAATTTACTCAAGGTTGTGTAATAACGAAGATACCGAGCGTGCAATACAGGAACTAAGAAGTATGTAAACATGAAAGTGATCAGTACTAAGAGGACTACAGTCAAGATGGCTTTATTACATTAAAACTTGCCTGTAGTTTGACTTCCATTTTTGGGTTCATGAATTATTAATGAGTTTGAAAACTTGGGCAAGTGGGGAAGTGCCCCGGGCAAGCAAAATTTGAGGGTTACTTGCCCAACGGGAAAGGTGGAATTCAAATATTTTTCGAGCCCTGCTTACTCCATGTAATTTTTGCTAAGTCAGAGCTTTTAAGCATTGGTTGAACTGAAAGTCAAATTTTTACTTTTAGCCAACAGTGGAAAACAGTGCTCAGTTCATGTTAATTACAAATTAAGTATAGCACTGGCAATTCACGTAAAAATTCCCCAAGGAATTCACCAGGGACATGTGCCATAGATGCAGTAATTAAAAATTCAAGTTTAAATAATGATAAAATGCTTTTATTCTAGATGATGAAGATGATGATCTTGATGAACCAGATAGCGGGCCGACTGAAAATGAATATGAATTTCCTCCTCAGTTCATGACTAATGTACAGCAGCTGGAGTCTGAGAGGTAATCTTCATCTCTGAGCAGTACTACAGTTTGTAATGTTAAGTCATTGTCTTTGGAAAGCTTATTTCACAAGAGAAGTGGATTCTCAATAGGTTAATATTTAGACTTGCTTGGCAATTGTCTGTACATTAAAGGGACACTGTATATTTGCTCAACCCGTTGATGCCTGAATGAATTTGTCCGCAACCCACCCCTTATTCCCTGGCGTTTTTTTAGAGTATTCCAGAGCGAGTGAAAGCACAAAAATAAACCATATGCGCAGTAACCACAGACACAAGATCAGGTTTCAAGATATCGTTTATTTAGAGTCAAATGAATGAAGGGCCAAAATATTCAAAAATATTAACAAAAAGACCTCAACGTGATATGTAAAACTAATAAGAAAACAAGAAATCATAATATTTCTTTACTGCGCGACAAAGTGTCCAGCAGAAGCAGAGAAAATTGAATATGCAAAAATGATTTCATTACTGACTTCAGATGACAAAACAAAACCAAATAGCACAGAATTTCCTTCCTTGTACTATTTGGGCTGACATGTGAGAAAACAACAGAAAATAAAAGTGAAGAACTCATTAAAAAATCAATCTGAAAACAAGAAGTGGAATAATTTCTTCGCTGCGCAATGAAATTCTATTACGGCTGAAGAGAAATGAAATTTGTAAATCAAAAAGATGAAAAAGTCAAGCCAGTTATTTTGAGATCAATCGTGAGATCAACTGTGTTAAATTAGTGCCCATTTAATTCTTTCCTGATTTGTTTTGTAGTAGCTGAATAAGACTTCAAAACATATTTGGACAAAGCGATTAAAGAAATAAACAAACTGCCTCGTGGTCGCCGTAAATTAAATATGCAGAAATCCAGCCTGAAAGTTGCTGTTCACTTTTAAAACCTAAAATTTGCAGATACACGGGACCAAAACGAAGAAATGTGAAAGGAAGTTCAATAACGAAGAAACCTATTTAAAAGCAAAAAAAATTTCCAAATTCGTAGATGTGCCTTCGCAAATTAATTCTTCACGCTAAAGTGGGAGCTTGAGTTTTTACCGGCAGCTTTTGCTGTCATTTTAATGCCTGTGGCTTTACCAATCGTTCTGAAAGTTGAATTCAACTTCGAAGTAATAATGAACATTACCATTTTTGTTTCTCAAATCCGAAAAGCTGCTTTAAATATGTGATCTGTTGTCAAAACTTACTTGAAAGCGCTCCTATCTTCATGTTTCGCGGCGATAGTAGGAAGAAAAACTTCTTTACCAGAAAGGTTTGAGGACTTTGTACTCCTTGATTTTCCGTTCTGAGGCCACCTAAACATTGATTTGTATTTTTCCTTCTATTTTGAAAACCAAAGCAGTAATTTCTCCATGTTAAGAGTGAAAACAAGACTTTGGAAGTTTAAGATTTGGCCCGCAATGCGCCATGATTTACTGCACTTTTCGAGCACACGATTTTAAGAAGAAAAAACCGTCTTTCTAGGACCCCTAAGGTCCTCTAAAAATATGCTCAGAAAGTCCATTCTGATTGGTTTATTTGTCCTCAAGAACAATAGAACAATAAGAGAACCAAAGAGCCTTCAGGGAGGGTAGGAAAGTCAATTGTCCCCAGATGCATTTTTTCGGGCGGTTACGGGCGGCACAGGGAAATGGCAAGGTTTTTCGCATGGGTGGTTACAGGCAGCACAGGCGTCAATGGGAGAAAACTGTTATAAATTCACAAATGGTCCCTAAATTTATATAGTGAAAACTTGATTTGAAGAAAGTGCATACTGCAGCAAAATTTTTAGAAAATTTCAATGATTTTCAAGCCAAACTGGAACCTATGAAAAACTGACATCCTGACACTTTTTCAAAAATCCATATCACAATGTGTTTCCATCCTCGCCATTATGAGCCATCCTTACTTCCTAGTGGGTTCTAATCATTTGTTGAGTATTTACTGCTCTACAAAATATAACCATTATTGTTCAGCTTCCAAAGATCAATATATGTTATTGAGATTTCTAAAATCACGCTATAAAATTAATGTTGACAATGCCCCGTTAAGTGTAAATGAGTGAAAGGAGGGAGGAAGGAAGAAGGAAGAAGGAAGTGAATGATTACCTTGCAAATTGAAATTACTCAGTAGATAAAGTTTTTGTCTCATTGGCTTTTTAATTAGTTGTTTTGCACTTGTTTTTCATAAAATATAACAAGTACAACACAATGTTTAAGTGGCTAAAACATATAAGGTTTCTAATCTGTCACAGACCAAGTTGAGTGAAATGTTTTCTTTTGTAAAAATTATCAGGTTGGATAAAGGCTTTCATTCAGCTCTTAGTCTGTATCTTGGAAATGGGATAAAGAAAGACATGGAGATGGTTGTCAATGGAGAAACTGTTTTGGAAGAAATGCAAAAGCTTCTAGCTACAACGTCAATGAATCTTATTGTGTAAGATACATGAACAAGTCTTAACATTTTAATTAAATTGTTAATATTGTACAGTTCTGTAAAACAGCCACCTCATGGAAGATCACTATCCAGAAATTCTGAGGGGGAGGGGGCTCTCAAGTGCTTAAAGGAAAGAGTGTTGCTTTTGTGGAATTCTTTCCTTGGAGGATGGATATTTTCTAGAAAAGCACATTATTATGTTAATAATATACAGGCAACAATTTGTGCAGTCTGATTGGTTAAGAACATGTCAATCCCAAATCAGTGCAAAATGGTGAAATAGAAAATGATTGACATCTCCTACATTGAGTTGGGACAAATAAAATGGAGGGCTCTAACATTACACAAAGATTGAAACTCTTTACCTAAATTTTAATACAATTACCTCATAACAAAGCAAAGTACAACGTTCAACAAAAATTACTAAACTAGTAAAAGTGAAGTAAATATACACAAAAGCTGTGAGGACTAAAACATAAGCTTGAACTTGAGTGAATTGAAATATGCCAGAGCCGATTATGATGGCATTACAAAATACCAGTTGAAAAATTAAATTTATAAATTCGTTACTGCCACGAAATAAAATGCGAAGAGGGACCCAACAAAAAGCCAAAGAACCTGCTACATTGTACTATTGAAGACGTAAAGTGCAAGCATTGTACTTTTGTGAAATAACTGAAACGGCTTAGAGATTAATTAGAAAGGTCGTTCCCCAACATGATGCAGTGTTCCAGTAAATTTTTTCGGCAAGGGGTCATGTAATACTTCAGGGGGGTCGCACAAAGTAGGTCTACCAGGCTAACCGAAGCTGCAGCACTACGTAAAGCTCAGGGGTGGGTTGGGGGTGACCGTGGGGTTGTTTTTATGGTACCTCAGAATGCTTTCCGGTACTATGGGCAGTGTTTAATACAATTTGTATAGCAAAAATGAACAACCAAATGTGGCATTTGTGTTTAAATCAAACACTAGCAGCTTATTTTTGCATGCAATAGTTCGGACTGCAGTGTAAACTATTTAGAATCCACTCCACTGTCATCTGAGTCATCTAAGTCCTTTTGAAGTCCAAACGCACTTTCTGATTCAATTAACTAATGTAAATAATGATCAATGTGACCACCATTCAACAATATTATATTTGGAAAACTGGGCCGAAATATTTCAGTTATATTTTATTACAATTTTCCTTTTACAGTTCATGTGAAAAGAACATATTTATATCAGATCGGCTAGGACCAGAAACGAAAATCACCTCAACATAACATATGCAGAATGTATGAGTGAATGCATGACTGAACTTGCAGGCCATTTTGAAGTGAAATAAGTGCAACTGTAAAAACTTTGTTATAGAATAAACTTAGCCTGGTCTACGCCATCCTTGGGTTGTTTTTACCAGACACTGAACAAAGATTGTTGTTTTGTTCACTTCATTGTGAGGCAAATGATTTCCTGGTGCCGAGTTTGAGTGTTTGGGCCATCACATCGGCCCTCACAACTCGGTTCTCGCGTGAAAATATATTTGGATTTTACATTCCCTCTGAAGCGCCTAAGAGGTAATGCGAGTAGGAAATCTCGGAGAGAAAAATTATCCTTCACTTTAAAATGAACTCATCAATATCGAGAAGGTTGAAAAGTATCACTTGTTTAATTCATGAAAAGTATTGTAAAACAGCAAGAAATACAGATGTATTATTAAGCTTTGATGGCTTCAGAAATGACCTTATACAGACAAAAACTTAAACTGGCTTTTTACTGACTCGATTTTTGGCAGATTATTTACAGTAGTTCTAAGAATTAAACAACGAATTATCTCCAAAATTTTCAATGATAGTCGGCCTGCTAGAGTCCGGCTGCTGTTCGTGTAACATTTTGGAATGTTTACAAGGAAATGAAATTCGAGTCGCCTTTAGAATTTTGTTGAGTCGTTTTTTCAACTGACTTCTTTGCCTTGATATCTTGTATTACACTAATTATTGTCAATTGTGTTTCATTAGAAACTTCACTCTTTTATTTACTTTTGTTTTCTTTCATAATTATAGTACTTTAATTTATATGAATACTTTAGCCGATTTTCCTTTTCGTCAGTGTCGGGTCAAGTAGTGGCTGTCGTTGTGTTTTTGACCCGAGACCCGTCTCTTATCTGGAACCATGATGATGTGGTGAACGCTTTAAACGAAAGTGGCATTACTGTGTGACATTTTTCATAGCTGACAGCTAGAATCACGAGATTGTGAAGTTTGTAATCGGAGACACGAGTGATTGTGCAATAGGTTTTTTGAGAGAACAAGAAATAGGACGTGTTGGGAGCTAAATCAGGAGAAAATAAACCGAGGATTTGTCTAGTATAAGTGAGTTGCGAGTAGTGAATTAAGGTGTACCCCACAAGTACGGTACATCTGTGGTGCCGGGACCAGGATTCGGAAAACAGCGGAGACAACAACAGAGGAATTCAATGCGTGTCCAGAGCAGTAAATCAATCACATCATGGAAGAAACAGAGCAATTTTCGGAGGCAATGTAGCGACTGGAGAAAAACATCAATAAGGAGGTTGCAAAGCTGAAATACTACATGGAATCGGCTGACGAGCTTATTGAGAACAACGATTACCTAGAGATGGAGATTGCCATAAAACAAGGGACCCAAATAATTGATAAGATTACGGATCTTATTTCACAACTGGAAGGCATGAAGTTGGACTTTGGAGTTCCTGCGCGAGATGTTCTACAATGGAAGAAGGATAAAAAGAACGGGTTTTCTCTCTTTATACAGGAAAAAGACAAAATTTCCGAGATACTGTCAACTAAACAAAGAGAAAGAGACAATGAGATCGAAAGGCAAAATTGGGAGGTCAAACGGGAGTGCGAGGAGCATGTGACACAAGAAGGACAACAAGAAGAGAAGAAATTCATGGAGGAGAAGTTCGAAGCTGAGTTATGTGTGGCTGAGAAAAAGCTGGAGATGGAAACCCCTTCAAAGGCACATCATCAGATTGGGTCCGATTGAGAATGTTTGTCACGCAAGTACATAGCCGACCGGTTTCAGACGAAGAGAAATTTGGCTACTTGCTTGAGATGGTCGTCCCCAAGGTAAGAGAAAGAATATCTAACCTTAAACCGAGTACATTGGGCTACAAAACTGCGTTGGAAAGATTACAAAAGGAGTACGGGCAAACTAAGCTTGTAGTAAATGCTCACATGGACGAAATCATAAACTTGACGCCAGTGAAAGGAAACAGTTATGATACAGTAAGAGATTTCTATGAAAGATTGAGCAAAAATTTGGATACCTTGCAAACCCTGGGGGAGGACATGTTGATGATGACACTTAAGAAACTGCCCCAAGTAAAACCTGATCTAATTAGAGTTGACGATAATTGGGAAGTATTGGACATGAAAGAACTGATCGAAAATGGCTCCAAAGAAACAAGACTGACTCTTCCGCTGACAGTGGGGACTCATGTAGAAGGGAACGGCACTGGTACACAAAAGGAAAACAGGAAAATGGCTGTGAGCCTAGAGCTCCCTCTTGCAATTCTTTCACGAGAAGAAACTGTGCTACCACGGTGGTCGGTGAGGGTCATGGAGCAAATTATTGCCGAAGTCGCCCCTGTTTCAAGTGCAAGTCGAAACACCTCACGAACCTGTGTGACAGACCTTTGTGAAATGGACCGATTGATGGCACAGTGTTCACCGCATACAACCCTGGCTCAGAAGATCGATCGTTACCAGCCATCATTCCACTGAAGATTCAAGTAGTCGTCCTGTGGGCTTACTTGGACACAGGCTCTAGAAGAAACTTTGTATCGAGAGAAGCAATCAAGAAACTGAATCTGAAGCCTAAGCAACACGAGCCGTGCCAATTCATCACTATCAACGGTGTCCAGAAGCAGTCCATGCCCACATTTGAAGTGACACTTGATTCCCTGGATGACAGAACAAGTGAGCAAGTAGAAATCACTGAAGGTAAGATGGAAGATTTCACAACCGTGAGAAGACTGACTGTAAGGGAGTTGAAGACAAAATACGAACATGCCCGGGGCAAACAATATGACATGACAGCGAATGAAGGGTACCCTATACTCGTGATCCTGAGTGACAGCAGCTACTGCAAAATACGAACCAAACAAACATTCAAGGGCCGCTCTGAGGACCCCATAGTAGTGGGCACGATGTTCGGATGGATCATACACAGAGGAGAGGAAGCGTTTGTTCATCAAGGAAGCTAGCAAATATGACTAGCTCTATAGCTTAGATGTGTTAGGAGTGGAGGACGGAGGAGAAGATGATCAGTCGGACGTGTATAATAGTTTCAAGGAGAGCATCACAAGGGGAGAAGATGGCCGGTATGAAGTGAACGTGCCTTGGATTCCAGGTAGTTCCTTGTCTAGTTCAAACAAACAGCCAAGCCAGAGACGCCTAATCCAGGTTGAAAAGAAGTTGAGTCAGGACCCAAAGCTGAGAGAAGAGTATGAGAAATTAGTGCGAGATCAGCTATAGGAAGGAATAGTGGAAGTTGCACCCAAAATGCCGACCGGAGACCGCACCTTTAGTGCTAGTACAAGTACGAATGGTTTTCGATGCCAGTGTGAAACCACACCCTCTGGCCAACAGTGAAGACGAATGTATTTACACAGGTCCATCATTGCAGCCCTTACTCTGGGACATCTTGATCAGAGCACACATGTCCACCCATCTTGTTTTATTATTTTGCTTGTTGTATTTCATGCATAACTTGTGCGACAAATGTTTACAAGTCTTGACTTTATTTTTGTGATTTACTACATGTAAGCTTAATAGTCCTTGCTGTTCAAGACAAACAGATCAGATTGAATAACCTCGTTCCAAACGGGCATATGTTGCTGGCAGTTGAAATAAATGGTCCGGAATTTCTATTAAACGGGTGGCTTTAGCCGTTAAAACAGATAGCTCATCCATTTGAACGGATGGTCGTCACCTTTGGAACGTTTGTAAAACGATACTAAACGGATTAGAAAACAAATTTAACACTTCTGTTTACCATTTAAACGGATAATAAACGGATAAAAAACGGTTTTGAACCATTTAACGGATATCCGTTAGTGTATGTTTTCCCAAATCAGGTCACATTTTAAGCTTGGACATTGTTTTGGTAAAAATTAAGTGTTGTTGCTTCCTTTTGTCAAGAAAAAACTAAAACTTGACAGAAATTGTCACTTGTATATTATTAACAAGTAATCAAATGATTTTTCTCCTGCAATTTGGAATAAATTTAAGGACTTGCAAATTTTTCAAAGACTACAAATTGCACTCTCCCTACAGACTTGTGTAATTTTTTGTAGTCTTTGAAAAAATTGCTTGTGCTTATTTATTTCAAATTGCACTTGAAATCATTTGATTACCTATACTAATGATATACATGAAAAAATACTGAATTCTGATTGGCTGAGAGCATTGCATTGCAGTGCGAGTGCCACCACTGCAAATTACACATCTTATTTCTGGATTATGACTGGCTAAAAGACAATAGGAAAACTAGAGGAACAAAAGTACAAATGCAAATAGGGTGCCAACAGGGAAGAACTTAATCTAAATATGAAGCTGACCCCCAGAAGAGATATATATATACATATATACTGTATATACTTGTATGTAGATATATGTAAATATCTATATAATAAATAAATAAATATATGTACAAACTATATATACTACAAAGCCTATGACATAGATAAATCTCCAGCAATCTAAAAACTGTATATATAACCAACTAATTAATTTAAACCCATAATGTAAATGTCTTCTGCTCGAAGACTCAAAACATGGCTGCGCTCAACAATGACACAGACAAGATTTAGTAATTTGACAATACTTAACACTCACAAACAGAGAACAGACAACCTTTGTCTAATAGATATTGCCAATGAGTTTACAGCTCTCAATGACAATCGGAGAAAAAACTTTGGCACGTTCAAAGAGTCAGACTTTAAAATTTCCGGGTGACTTTCTTCCTTTCTGTCTGTTGAGTTTAGCTTAGAAGTTAGCCAATACATCTATTTCATGATATTTTGTTAAAATATGAAGTTGTAATACGTTTTTTCCTTTGTTTTTCATTGAAAACAATTAAAAATTAACTTAATGTTAGCGTTTTTTGGATGCATTTCTAGCCATTTCAGAAGAATAATATTTCAAATTTTCCCGGGTGAGCATGCCCCCAGACCCTCCTAGTTGGCTCATGCTTGCGCGTTCGCGTTAGCCCCCCCACTTGAAAATCCGCTCCGCGGGCCCTGCTCTTGGGAAGGTTACCTCACCTACTTGGGTTCCCCCACCTCCTTGTAAATAGCCCTTAGGTCATATGTTACTAACAGTATATTTCTTCACCTGTACATCAAGCTCATGTGGTTTGTGGTTCAATATAAGCAATTTCCAATTACTGCTAAAACACTTGGTTTACTCTATGAATACCTGTTTGGGATCATTGAGTCATTATTAAAAACTGGATCATTGGATAATGCAAAATGAGTTTTCATTGGCTTAGCCATTACACCATGCTCTGCAAAATAATATGGTTTAAGTGTATGCATGACTTTTTGGGGCATTTATTTATTAATTTTTTTTCATTTTAGTTTTCTATATTTTTGGGGAGTTTTTAATAATGAAAGCAATTCCACTTACATGTAAGCTTGTTGGATATGAGTTGATTAAAGCCAACTCTGTGCTACAGGCCTTGTTGGCCATCTATCATGATCTTATAACCAACACATGCTTGCATGTGGAATAATTTTTTATCATTTTACATGAGACAAAGACAAATAAGAGAATGGAGGAACCCCAGTGCCATGCAGTAAATGAATCTTGTATCACAAAGGTAACTTGACACTCTAGTTAGTTTGTAGAATCAAGTTACAATATTTCAATTTGTTATGTTTGCAGAGAACTCCAGTCGTTCCTGTCGAGAGTAAACATGCTTCAGGGGGTGTTTAGTCTTGGAGACCATCATAAGCTGGTATGAATTCTTTAATACTTTAGTAACTTATCACTGATGTGACTTTGATAAAGTTTCATCACTGAGACTTATTGTTTTGCTCACAGTTATTATAGTAACCTAATAATATTTTATAAAATATTATTTTCAAGAAAAAGGTCCTTCTGCCCTTTGTTGCTTACCAACAGATCAGAATGATCAATAGAAAAGTAATTGTAGTGTTATGAAATTAATTCTTGCTTGCAGTCCAGAGAAACCTCAATAATAGGATAACAGTAAGTAAAAAGATTTTGCATAATAAAGATAATGAGAATGATAGTAAAACTTGTATAGTGCCGATATCAATATTGCCATTTTCATCAGTGCTTAAATCATGAAAAGAACTGCATAAAACCTACTAAAATTTCATGAAAAAGCATGTAAAACTACCAAAAAGCTTATTGAAATAAAAATGTCTTTGAGTGTTTTGTTAAGTTACCGCTATGTTTGGACCTATCTTTTCTTAACGTGTTCCGCAGCATTTTAATATTGCATGTATGGCAATTCTTAAAATTGGTAATTTTTTGTGGAGATTTTCTTAAATGTTTGTGGTATAAGGGAATCCTTGTTTACAATATTTGCCTCATTAGCATTAAACAGTATAATACATCTTGAAGTCAATTCAGAATTTAACTGGCAGCCAGTGCAGATTATACAGCAGTGGTCTTGCATGGCAGTATTTAGATTCCTGGAAAACGATCCCTGTGGCACCATTTTGGACCATTAAGTAGCCAATTAAGCTAGTAGGCTGGTGGGTCGGGTAAAGGTAAAGAATCCAATCCCACCGACGTGTCGGCCAACATGTCGGCTGACTGTTGACCAAGGCATTGACCACTCTTTGAACTTATGACATACAAGATGGGTCGGTGGCATGTCGGTGACTCGTTTGGGCCTTATTGAACTTTTGCAATGCTAGAACCCAGTTCCCATTAGAATCCATTTCTCACTTCGGCAAACACATCGGCCAACGTGTCAGTTGACAGTCGGCCAACTCTTGACCAAGACTTAGCTAAACTTTATTGAGTTGGTCATTGACTTCTTCAAAGTTGGTGGCTCCTAAAGAAGCCGTTTTTTGTTGGTGTCAACAGAGCCCTCTAGGAATAGAAGGCATCCTCCAATGCCAGCGGCAACAGCTTCTTGGCAATGTGAAGGCGTTTCACTAATGGCAACAGGCCACCCAGCTGCCTTCGGCACTCCTGCTCAATCATTTGTACTGACAGTTTTGGGTCGCCCAACCTCTCCAGGGTGCTTTGGTATGTCACTTCGTTGACAATTTTCAGCTCTGCTGTGCTGAGGAAGTCTCGTATCATGCTGCATGCTGTGCCTGCAAGTCTGTAAGCATTGTTCAGGCTGCATTTCTTCTTATTCAGGGTCAAGAGCACTGCTGCATATCGTCAATGGATTTCCACAAGGTCATTACGATCGACCTTCCCAGCAGCTTCATGGTTAGCTGATGGTTCTGAAGAGTTCTTCAGGGTTTGTAGCTCCTGCTCCAGCACCTTAATCCGGTCATCTTTTTCTTTCAACTGCTCTGTGTAGGCTGCAATGTGATGCTCATTCTGCCAGACCATGTCTGCCATCTTGTCGGCATCCTGTGGAGCCTGAGCTAACTGCTCTTCTTTCTCTTGGCAACTATCTTCGACCTTGTCAAACTGGGCCTGCAGAACTTGGTAGGCTTTGCCATGTTGCTGATTTTTTTGCTGCAGCTGCCGACAAATGGATTTGTAGTTTGGCTCAGCCTCTGGAGACCCTGGGGATGCAGCTACCTGTGGCTGCTCCTTTTCTGCTGCCCTCCTTCCCGTCTTGGTCTTCTGGGTTTTTTTGCTGGTGGTTGCTCACAACTGTCACCAGTACAGGAACCGCACATTACTAAACAGTGGATTCTTGTATGACCAGCTTGTCTGCAGACAGTACTCTTAGTTACATGTTGAGACATTGTTGATTGTAGAGAGCGTAGTTGCAAATAGATGCTAATGGTGTTAAATTAATTGAGTTGTCACATTAAATATCGTGTTCCTTTCATAACATTGGTTCAGTAAGAAGCGTAGCAATTGGCTGTTTTTCTGCAACTGTGATTGGCTTAATTTGATCCTAACTTGATCTGCATTAATTACCATTATTTTGCCTTGTATTTGATTGGTCTAATAAAAAGCATTGTGATTCGCTGTTTTTCAGCAACAATGATTGGTTTAATTAAATATAGTTTGATCCTAACCAAATCTACACTTGATCCTAAATTTTCATTATGCTCTAGCATTTGATCACGGCTTTAGAAAACATGGAGTTTTGTGATCTTTTTGTTATACTGGGAAGTTTCCTGAATGTTCTTAATTTCTTCATGAGTCAGAAGCTTTTAGCGAGCTGTCAGCAGTGTTCTCGGTGTGGTTCTAATATGGAACTAACAGAGGCAACACAGGTAAATGACAGCTACATGTGGCACTGTAAGAATAAGCGATGTCAAATGTGGCTTTCAGTAAGGTCGGGCTCCTTCTTTGAGGGATCTAATATTCTGTTAAGTACCTGGCTGCATCTGATGTTCCTCTGGGCTATGCAGATTTCGGGAAGCAAAATTGCACAACTTACCTGCCTTACGAAGCCTAATGTGATTCGTGCGCTGAGTGAGCTGAGAACAATCTGTTCCAACAAAGTCCTGAATTCTGGAATTAAGCTTGGAGGCTTAGGGAAGACCATGGAGATAGATGAATCAAAGTTTGGTGCAGAGAGAAAGTATAAGAGAGGAAGAGTCTCAGAAGGTCCGTGGGTCTTTGGAGTAGTGGAGCGAGGGTTGCAGAAAGTGCTGCTCTTCCATGTTCCAAACCGAACTAGGGAGACACTTGTCCACCGTCTTATCACTACACATCTCTGCTCTGGAACTGTCATCTACTCAGACCAATTCACTCTTTACATATCCATCTATCGGTGACTCACTCCAGGAACTTTGTTGAACCCAACAGTGGTGCACGCACCAATACCATCAAAGGCATGTGGGCTTTGGTCAAGAAGAAGTTGAAGACGATGTCCGGTACCCTGTACGAATACATACCCAGCTACTTGGATGAGGTCACCTGGTTCCGGAACTTCGGAAAAGACCAAGCATTCGAGCAGTTGCCGGAAGACAACTGCCACCACATATTGAAAAATCAGTGATCAGTAAAGAGTTGTAACATAAATAAACAGGTGATCAATATATCGGTCAACTCCCTTTGGTGAAAAAAAAGCAAAAACGATCAATAAAGACTTTTAACATCAGATTCTTGTGATGAAAATAAATAAACAGGTGATTAACTTGTCGGCCAACTCCCTTTGGTAACCTACCGTTGAAAAAAAGAACGAGACCTAAGTACTAGTGTTTCATTTTCAAAATGGCGGCTCTTTAGCTTTCATGTTTTCGTCCATTCTTATGAAGTTGTTTGTTCTTCCAACTGAAAAAAGTTGCAAAATACTGTAACAGTTAGAAAAGGTAAGTTTTTTGATCAATGCATCGGTAGTGTGTTGGCCAACGCATCGGTAGTGTGTCTACCGATGTATCGGTGGTGTATCATCAGTGGTGTGCTGCATTGACCAACGCGTCGGTAGGATCAGATTCTTTACCTTTACCGGCAGGTCAAATGCGTGAATGAGTGTCTCAGTGGACCGCTTAGAAAGATGTTTCCTAATTCTTCTTATACTATACAAGTAATAAAAAGCATTGGAACTTGTTTTATTTACGTGAAAATTCTTTGAAAGAGTTGAGTCTAACCATGTCCCAAAGTTCTTAACAACCTTTTTGGTCTAATTACAGTCTCCAATTAAAATATGATCCATGTTAACCTTGGCTAGTTGTTGCGTGGTACCAATCGATCACAGATTGGAATTGTCAGGGATCATTAAGATGAACAATTTAAATTGATAAGGTATCATAGTTTACAAATCACTTTGGTGGAGGGTCTCACAAGGATTCTTTGTTAACTACCCAGCCTGTATGTCTATCATGTTAATGATGGTTTGTTTGCTTGTCTATGAACTTCAAAAGGATTTTTAGGAAAACTGCTTCGAATACACCACTGTGTATCAAATGCATTGTTAAATTTATATCTTTTGAGAAAGTGGAACTAACATGGATAGTAACAATTTGACAAACTAGCTCAAATAGACCATGGATCAGGAGACTAATTCTCTCCCCTTTCTGTTTGGGAAATTTCTACACTTGGACCACCGAATCCTTCTGGAATTTCTAGTTGTCTCTGGCATGGGGATATTTATAATTCCCAGAGCTATACATGTAGGTGGCACATATTAATAACTTAACTAACTGTGATTGTTATCTTTATAGACATGCCCATTGCCAGAACATTCAACAGAAGTAAGTTATTATGCTGTAGATGTTAGTGTACAGTTGTCAAAAGGGAAACAACAATTTTACAATCCAGTTGTGTTTGAGTCAATGAGTAAAAAAAGTAACCTCATTTGATGTTTCCAACATTGATTTTAAACCATCACTCTCTAGCT